>VWZK01000579.1:0-38661 GCA_013396935.1 Baryphthengus martii
CAGAAAAGCCCACACCCTGAGCCTGTTTGTTAAGGGCTCCAGACTCTGAGGCACCAGTTAACTACCACAAGGTGCAACTGAATGGCCGAGGCCTCAAACTGCTCCAGCTGAGGCACCAAACTGCTCAGCACAGCCCATGTGTTTTGTCTGTGGGGAAGGCTGTACCTGCCACAGGGCCTCCGGAATGGAGCAACTTCTAGAGGTAAAAATAAACAGGATTTCTGTCCCATTTCAGATCTCAGCCGAGATCCAGTGCAAGCAGGGTATCTAGCTGCTCAAGATTTTGACTTTTTCTAGCAAAACACTTAGGGAACATTAGGGAAGCATGGTTTTTGATTTCAGATGCCTTCAGACCTACTCTGGAGTATAAGTACAAATACTGTAAATCTACACACTTTCGCCTAGTGACTGTTGTGGCAAGTGGTCAGCTTTCAGGTACGTGATTTCTGTGGAGGATCTCCCAAGGGACTGTAGTTCAGGGTGGATTCCCAGCATGTAGCGAGTAAGTGCAACTTGCCAGCTCTGTTCAAAGCAGAAGGAGATACAGAAGTTTGAGAAAAGGAGGAACGAGTACAGGAGTGTATGTCGCTATGACTTGAGGAAGAAAAATGATGTGGCCATTGGCAAAAGAAAAGGATGAGATGACCAGTGATGAGAAGAGGTGTCTGAATTGCATCTGTATGCTTCAAGAATATCTCCTTTTCTGAGACATTGCTGTTACCATGCTCTGAAAGTGTCCCAGAGCCACAGGTTGCTAAAAACTGGACTGTTTCCACTCTCCAGGGAAAATATCCCTTCCTGTATGTTTGTGCTGCTTCATACTGCTCCCCAGACATCTGTTGTTGGCCATCATCAGAGACAAGATGCTGAACTACACAGACTCTTCCTGTGACCTTGGACAGATGCTCTAATGCCCATAGTTTAACTCCAGCACTACTTCTGTTTTTACATACATTTGTTGCTACCCATTATTATTCTTGGAAGGAAGGCAGTTTCAGTGATTTAAACTAAGAAAGGAATACCAGAACATTAGCCTTCCTTCATTACGTGTTTCTTTCATACTATTTAGTGCTTTACATGTTGCTTCTCACTGCAGGGCCTTTGCAGGTTGAAAGGAAGTAGTTCTGAAGGACGTAAGGCAGGAATCTATACTGAAGACTGAGGAAATAGTATACACCCGAAATGAAATTTCTGCCCTCAGTGCATGCTCCTCTACACTTCTAAACTTCCTGTTAACAGGGTTTAAAACATTGCCTGAATTGCTGAATGAAAGGCAATATGCAAGATGCGGTAGAGTCAATGGAATCTTTATTTTAAATGCTAATTAAATTAAATTAAATAAATGCTTTGTTTTTACCATTGCCAGAAGTAATCAGATGAAAGAAGGATCTTTTCATAAATGGGAAGATCATTAGAGGTTGAATATCTTTGTATACTAGTTTTAGAAGCTGTCCATAGCTGAATAAATACTAAATACTCTTTTATAATGCAAAGTAGGATGTGTGTTTCAGCATTAATAGCTACTAACTCATTTAGCTGGAGGGTAACACCAGGCTAATCAAAGGTCACCCGAGTCTTGGTTGATGTTGAATAGGAGTTGACAGCTTTCCAGAGTAGCACACAATTCATTGGGATTTTTTTTTTTTTTTTCTGCAGGAGCAATATTCATCTGGGATTGACACAATGCTGACTTTCAAAATGATTAATTCAAATCCTTAAAGACTCTGCAAAATCAGACTTTTCAAGTTTTATCTCAGGGAAGAAGTGCTCGTCTGACAAGGAAATTCTGGTCTCAGGAAAATTACTGAATTCTGATAGCAATGTTTCATAAACAGCAGCAGGAATCGGGGACCTGCTCAGACAACAAATCCCAGGTTGTGTTGTTTCAGTTTAAAATAAAACAGGCCACAGTTTCTAAGCATGATTCATGGAAGAGAAGCATGTATTTTTGCATTCACAGGGACAAAACAATAGAAAATATAAGAAATAACAAGGAAGGTATAGAAATGTTTATTTGTAAGATTAAATAAGATATATTTGAAATGTACACAATCTTTCACAGGCACAGAAGACCTCCAGTGACATGGTAAATGAAAAAGAACATGTTCAAACACCAACTCTTATTTTTGAAAGGCACTGAATGTGACTGCATCATGAGCTTGAATTCATATGGCATATTTTACTACCTTTAAGAGTCAGAGTTTGTTGTTCAAATGTGTGCATGTGCATGCTCTCTGGTAGGTGCAACTGTTATGATTGTGCACGCGAAGTGGTTATCCTCCTGCAGACATGCTGAGTGCGATTGAGTGTACATGTGAAGACACGCAGCCTGTTTTATGATTGTAAAGTGTTGCTGAGAACAAAAGTACACTTCTTCAGTAGTACTTGAAATAGTTTTCTATAATGCACTCTTACAACCAAGGTTACCCCTTTGAGTATGTCACACACACACATACAGACATTCTCTTGTAATGTACAAGATACTTTAGATAGATACTTTAGTAGATACTTTAATACAATGTACCATTACATACATAATTATAGTGAATTTAAGATCAGGTCAAGAGGAAATGTGAAACTCATCAGTTAGGGAAAAAAATGAGAGGAAATATCATACAATTAGAAGATAATTAAAATTCTAATGAACCTATCTCTGACAAGGATGTTTGTCCATGAACCCATGGAGAGAGGGGATGCTCTATGAAAAGATAATGAAGTAGAAAAAAATTCTTTGCCATGTGGCTACAAAGGAAATTAAAAATATTATATATCAATGTGTAATAAATGTAATTACATAGGTTATGCAACTGCAGGGTAGAATATACTCATAAATTATACAGTCTGAGACCTACAGCTGTCTAAACAGCCTACTATAATTCCTTAATCCTCACTCTGTCAGGCAGTAAGAATTGTTTTCCAGAACAAGAGCTCCAGGACTGTGACTACAATCACTGTGGAAGAGATGGCCACTGTACAGACCATACATTCAGAGATGTTCTTCTGTATTTGTGATACCACTTATAGCAGCACTCTGGATTTCCACAGAACCAGATTTGACAAAATTAGTGAACTGAAAAATGGTATGTAAGCTTCACAACTGCCAATCTCCTGCCTTTACAATCAGGTGTCATGATCAGGTTGCCATACCTTTCCATAGGAGAGAACACAGAAGGTCATTAAACTGCTTGGGTAGATGGAAGCAGGTATTTTGCTTTTACTTTGTCTTCTAAAGAAATCTGTTATTGTGTTTAGTTTAGTTACTCATATTTAGAATTTCTAGATAGTTGTATCGTGGAAAGGAAAAGAAACCAATTGAAACTAATTCCCATTCAGAAGGGCAGAAAAATCATTATAAAACCTTAGCAAATCTTTCTGATCCACTGTAATTTATTTAATTTTTTTTTAAATTAACTACAGATGGCTAATTTTTTCATCTTTTACAGCCTAAAATTTCAGCTTCTGAAACTACTGGGAGAAGAACTTGAATGGCAGGGGTTGTGAAAAGTTATCCTGTGGAACTGTCTGGTTTTTGCTTCTTTCCTCATTTACTCTCTATTTGTGCCATTTCTGTTTGTTCTTTTTTTGTATAACTGCACTCCTCTTTAGTATATCCTCTCAAATTTGGATTTCATCTGTGGTTTACGTGACACCTAAGACACTGGACTCTAGTGAGCCTCCCTAAATCCTTCAGTATCACCATGACTGACAGCATTAGTTAGCCACCTTGGAACACTGAGAAGCTCAGAGTATGAAGGACAGTATCAGAACAGTAGTTCTCTTTCTTTTCTCTTTTCCTTTTTTCCCCATGTTCTCTCTTACCTTTTCTTTTGGCTTCTCATTGCTGATTAAGTAGAAATGATATATCAGAAAAGAGAACATTTCCTCCCTGAAGTATTTGTGCTGGTGGTTAATGCATATTAAAACCAAATTATCTTCAAATAGTTCTCCTTTGCCTTTCCCCTTCCCCAATATATTAGAAATCTGCACTATAACAATTTGTAGACTAGTTTGCAAAGGGCAAAGACTCACTCAGGACTCTTATTCCTGATTAGCCTGACCACACGTTCAATAAAGTGCAATTATAGATGTGCTCAGCAATGAGAGTGTGGGAACTCAAGGGAGGAAGTCATGGCTTGATTTTTTTTGTCTTAAGTCTTTTTACACTGCAGTAATCAACAGTATTCAATATTATCCTACCAAAAAAACACCAAACAAAACAAAACAAACAAAAAAAAACCCCAAAACATCAGCATTCTAGTTTTCTTCAAACCTTTATTTTTCACTGCTTTCTCTACTTAGGGATTTGATGATGGTGTTTGGTTCTGCACTTTCAATATTTTTGTTGGGGTATTTTTTTATTATAAAGCTCAAGGCTGTGAGTGGAGAGGAAATGATTTCTTGCACAAATGTGTTGCTGTATTCAGCCTTTCTAGTGGTACCTGTTCTGAGAGAAATTGATTAAATACACATAGTCAATTCCAAACACAGCAGGAACCTGAATTTCTAGACAAGGGTATTGTCCTGCTTGTCCTCTGTTGTTTTAGTCCAGTATAGTTAAAATAAGAAGAATGTGAGAAAATTAGTCTACTGTCAGTTGATTTATGTGCTCCTTAGGCAGTAGTAAGCAATTATCCTTTCTATATAGATCTATTTCACTATTTTGACAGGAAAATAGCAAAGAGTCCGCCAAAATGGAAAGTGCAAGTTAGTCATTTAGCACAAGAGAAGCACACCTAGATTTTCGGTAATTTGTGGATATCTATTATAAGTCAGAACTAACAAATTAACATCATTCCCTGAACTGCCATCTGCTGAGGGTGGTAATTTTTTAAGAACGGCAATCTCAGCATGGTGGGACTCTAGCCAGTTAACATGCAGGTAGTGTGGGAAACAGCCCTTCACACAGATGTTAAGGGAAAAAAAAATAGACTGTTTAGATTTGTATGTGATGATTAGGATCACACTAAGATGACAACCCTATTCAAATAAAACCCAGAAGTCTTTGAGGGCTATTGCCCAAGAACAGTTATGCTAAATATGTACCTGAGATATTTGAGAGAGGCAATGTAACACAGTGACACTAGGACAGTAGGTTTAGTATGAAAGTACAGATTAAAGGAACTGTTGGTTCCTTTAGCTTGCAGGTCAGCTGTCCTGAGGTCGGCTGCACCTCAGCAATTTACCTGAACAGTACATATCTTTATTTCTCCCATTTGCTTACTCAGAGATTCTTGCACTTTTCCAAGATCAAGTGTTGTCAATTTAATCTAATCTAATAAATCAAAATAAAGTCCTGGGCCTGGAGCAGGGTGTATACCGTAATTTACACTTGAGCAACACTGGCAGTAATGCAATTATGCGAGTATTGTCTAGTGGACAGCTCTGGTGGCAAATGCAAAGGAACCCTGGTAGCCTGTGGTATCATTGCCAGCAGCACGCAGACAGCTTGAAAGCAAGGCTCATGCAAGATACAGTCCAAGCCAGATGCTGCCAAGGGCAGCAGACAGCTGATAGTAGCAACTCCTCTTTCTGTGGTCAGTTTTGCGCACAGCAGCCCCCTGGAAATTTGAGCTGACTGCTGATGCCAGATGGTGAGGTACCTGGCATGCACACACAACAGAAAAGTCTCTCTTACAACCCTCTCTCCTTTGAACCCTTTGTTTAGGCACCTTGAGAAATGCACAAACAGAATTTATAAGCAAGGTGTATACCACTTATAAGTATAAAGCCGTTATTTATGGGTTTATTATTTATGAACTCTACATCCAGTAGAATTAAGGTGATACTACTAGTCTTAACATTAGTATGTCCATCATGAGGTCTTTGGAGTCCAGGCAGAGCTCTCTCAGGAGGGGAAGTGATAGCCTTTGCTGCTTCCTGGAGTTGATCCCTAATGTGGCTGACTTGCCATATTGCAGTCTTTTATAATATTTTCTACTTTTCACGTTCACGCTTTTCCTCTTGAATCCTTGAGCTGAGACCTACCCTTGTCTCAACCATCCTGCCTCTTCAGTTTCACTTTTCTTATCTCATGTGGCTCTGCTCTACAGACCATTTCACAGTTCTTTTGCACAACTGCACAATTTCTTCAGCAGTCTTAGCCGGGGTTATGCATCTGGGAAATACTAGACCTAATCTGAACTGTGGGGAGGGACAGGGTGTTACAGAGGAGGCCACAGAGCAAGTCGCTTAAAGTTACATAGCTGTACTGTAACAGAAGTAGATTTTGGACCAGTGACACTAAACCTTTTATCTCTTTCCTTAAACAGAAGCCATTACTCCTCTCTCTCCCTCCAAGGCCCCCTAATGACACCAGTGACAAGCTGATCCTGTGAAACAGACAGCAAAATCCATTTTTATCACTAACACTGAACACGGTTAGCTGCTTTTCTTGGAGTTTAACCCATCTACAAGAGCTGCAGTCACTAGCAAGGTACTATGGTCAATGTGCCCTATGACAGCATACAGGAAGATTAGGGACAACTTGATATTTACGTAAGGATGATATAAAAATAATCAGTCCCCTCTTGTTCTCCTGATATCTCTGAAACCTATCTTCTGCAAAGAGCCCTTTCATCAAAGTTCTTGTAGCTGAGCAGAATAGTGTGCAGACAAAAACTAGTTCAAATGCTGTTTCCTTTTCCTCGAGAACTGCCTGTCGAGTGGGTGGAGATTATCATCTCTTCTAACATCTTAACATACTTACGCATCAGTGCTTAATAATTAGAGAGAGTTCCTTTCACAGGACTAGAACAAAACCAAGAAAAGACCCGAGTCTCTGTCCGAAGTCAGCTTTTGAGACTCAGTGTTGTAGGAGGCCAGAGTCCAAATTTCTAACCTGTAGAATTAGATGTGCTAAATGGTTTTATGAATAAACATGATTTTTTGTTACTTGAACTAAACTTAAATATAATCATATCTTTTGCTTCAAGGCATGAACTGACTATTGAAAAAATGAAGAAAAGAGTTCTGTGCCTCAGTCCATGTGTTGCATTAATGCTTTTGGCTAAATATAATTAATGATGTCTTTGAAGCACCAGATGCTAGTTACTTCAAGAAACAGAGAAAATATGTTACCATTTGCCTAAAACTTTTTTTTTTTTTTAATTGGTGGGCTCAAGACAATTTTCTTAGGTGTTTATTACCTGAGGAGGTCAAAAATGTCAAAATATCTATATTAATCTAGAACAGTTGAAACATTTGGGTTTCACTTCACAGTCACTGAGGCTGATGGGAAGTTTAGATATTACTTCAGTGGCAATAGAATAAGACTTTTAATTGGAAACATTGAAACCATGATAAGAAAATACCAATGTTTAATGTGCAATCCATTGAAAATTCTCTTAGATTTTAGAAATAATGTGATCAAGACTTGGAAGAGAAGAAGCTATCCAAAGTCAAAATATCTATGTAACAAGCTCCTTATGCTTCATTTGTTTCCTCAGACAATTAATTCAGTGCAAAAGTATTATTCAGCATAAATGAATATAAGTATTTATTTTAATACCTTATTAAAAATCCCAGTCAAACATAGCAAATTTTGCTAATTTAAAGCTAATGTCAACATCAAGTCCATCCAAAGCACTTATGCCTGTTGCCTTGTTAATATAATTTTAAAAGAAATTTTTAAATGGTATGTGTGTGTGTGAGTAGACTTGACAAAGTACAATAGATACAAATGTAATATTCCCATCGAGGAGGAAAAAAGGGTGTGAGAACAACTGACAGCAGAACTCCATTACTGCTGGGAGGCTTCAGTGAAGTGTTGCTGAGTTCCCTGACCTTTACATCTCACCTGACAGGGGTACAGTGCCTCACCTCTCTGGAGGCTCCTTCGCACCACACAGTTGGGATTTTGGCTGGATTTGGTGCTGTGTTTTGTACGCTTTACAGGCTTTGGGAGAATCTGTATTATCTCCTTCCTTCCCTTTCTCTAAGCAGAAGGTAACAATGTCAAGAGGATTTAAATGAGAACATAAGGAGCATAAATTAGGGGTTCAAGTACATTTTGGCACACTTTCACAACTTGTTTTTGGGCAGCCATAGTTGATTCTCAGCACCTAGAAATTAAAAAACTGCCTCTGCACACAGTTTGCATTTGACAAATAAAAAATAGCTGAACTAGATTTAAAAACATTTTTATGGTCTGTTATCTCAGAAGTCAGTGGTATAAAAAGCATATTTGGCGCTGTTAAAGCCAGCCTTCTCACCCTCACTGGTGACACCCCCACCTTTTTCTACCATTTGGAAGCAGTGTTGTTCTACATCTCCCAGAGACCAACTGGTATTCAGAAATATTTTCCGCAATATTGCAGCCATATATGCAGGTGTTGAAAGGCATTTCAATAGGGCGAAAGCAAACTTCATGGATGACCCGTGGGCTTTCATTTGTTCAGCCTGGGTGCATAAGGAAGGCCAGGGGCAACACTGACACCTTCTGATAAGAGATGGGTACATCCATTCCCTTGCTATTGCAATGCGGGATGCTTTTGCATCTGCAGGAGTGGGTGGTTCTCACATGTATTTCTAGTCTATTTCTGTAGTTTCAGGCATTTCCTCAAGTCCTTTCAAGCTTTGCACCCTTTCAATATTCAGCTTGATGCAAGTTTCAGCTAAACAGAGTACAGAGGAGGAGAACAGGGGGATAAGGACTGGCAAAGGCCTCCACTGGCAGAATCTGTGAGAAAAAAATGCAACAGTGTAGTTTCTATGGTGAGGTCTTCCATTTTTAGAAGTTCAATTGCAAAACAATACCAAATGTAGGCATCAGATACAGTAAGTCATCAGGTCATCTGTCACTGCAGATAAAGACCCTCCAGAAATAGGCTTAGACTCGTTTTTCTTAAAGAATCATTTACAGAGACACAGATTTAACTGCAGAGAGAAAGATATAAGGTGGTTAAAAGAGCAGATAATAAACACAAAGGTTTGAAGTGAATGAAGAAAATTTTACATCACACAGATGAGTTGTAACACATTGCTTACAGGGAGAAAACCCAAAACAAAAGACCTGCCTGTTCAAGAATCTAAAAAATGTTGTTCACTGGAGTGAGTGTAGTGGGATTCCATTTGCTACAGGAAAACTGGGTAAATTCATTACACTGATTTTCCATTCATATTGCCACAGACACAAAATCCACTTAGCGTTAGTAACAACATTTTGAGTCTCCTGTTTGTGTTTTGTCCCAGTAAAGCGCATATCTGAGGTCAGTGCATGATAGGAGCGTACACTATAAATTATAGTAAAACCAAGTAACCACTGCCGGGTTAAGAGTAAATGGGACTTGATATGCTCAGATCAATATCCTGCCCTAGTTCTCTCTACACATGCATATCATAACAGGTCAGGCTGCATATGACACTCAAGTTCCTGCAGGATACTTTCCTTCAGAAGCTGTGCATTCTGAAGGTGGACAACCAGGGGGACATGTTAAGGGATGTTGGTCATCCTTCAACCCATGCACCAGAGATACTTTCCAAAGGGAAGCACAGGAAGGGATGGCACATGGTGCATTTCATCCTGACACTGTATCAGGGCTCAGCTGCAGTACATATATATCTGTATCTGGCAGCTGCAAAACACTCCTTTCTATCCCATAGAAGAAATAAATAACCTTATTTCTAGGATGAGGCACTGCAATTATATTTCTCCACAGATAGCATAGGGTTTAGGAGCCCTAGAGAACAGAGGTTCTGAATAATAGCAGATACCTTTTTCTTCAGCTAAATTGCTTTAGCAGTCAGGAAAACTATTTTAGTTAACTGAAGAGGTCTAAATTTTTTTAAGAGTGACTATCTTTAATAGCCTGAATCCAGAAATTGTGAGTCTGTTGACAATCTCAGTTAAAACTTGCTGGAACTGCAAATTTATGTGTCAACCTTAATCTGTCTGCAAAGACGAAGATGAAAATTCATCAGTTATTAATAATAAACAAAAGATTAATAGTTTTATAATTTGCTACTGAATAGCAGTATAGGTTTATATAGATACAGAACCTAAGCCTGACTAATAAGGCTCCTCTTAAAAGTAATTTTTTTGAAAAGTCTTGTCAATTTTTTATTTCCTTAAGGCATTTCTTGTTTCAAAATCATAGAAGTAAACCACAGAAAAATTATTTAAATAAGAATATTTTCCAGCTATGAAAGTAAGTAAATCATACACTCCACTTTGCCTTTAATATTTCAGCAATGTACCAAGACTTACTATCATCAACCCTCACAATTAACAATATAGTTAGAGTTCAAATTCAGGTATAGATTGAACTCTTCTTTCAACTATTGATTATTCCTCATTACTTGGGAACTCTCAGCAAGTGTGAGAAAAGTAAATATTTTACATTTTTATGAAAAAAAAGTTTATTTTTAGGCTGTGCATCATGCTAGAAACAGGCTTTGAAATCAGAGGCATGTTTCGCATCAAGCCCTTCTGCATTCAGTGTAATAAATTTGCCTAGATTCATGCCAATGTACATTTAACACGGAGGCCTATACAACAAACAGTAGCATAGATACACTAAAACTAGCTTTAAACCCACTAGCTCTAGTCCGTGGGCCTCGTGGGCCTCCTTTCTTGGACAGGTTGTGGTGTCTGGTTTGAGTAGTCTGTGGCCTGTGGACAAATTGGGATAGGCTAGCTTTCGTAATATACAGATACATCCAGTTTGTGATGTTAGATTCTCTCATGTTATTTTTCCTTCTTCTGCCAGCAGTTTTCAATATCAGTACCAATGAGTAGTCTGTGATCGTTTTGCCCATCTTGTTTGTTTCAAAAGTCTGTGCTTCATCTTGGCTCAGAAGCAAGAAGGCAGTCGTATGAATGTCACTCAGTCTATCTCCAGCCTTGTAACACCTCTGCTCTCACACTGCCATCCCAGCATCACCTCACCAGTGCTGTAGCTTATGTCTCTGATGGGCTGAAAGGTTGCTAGTAACCATAAGCCCTGGGATATGGCTCTAGTGTTACTCAGCAGTCGAGGTTACTGCCCTTCTGCTCAGATCTGTAACAGCTAGAAGGAGAGGGATTACTGATGAAGAGGAGAATACCTTGACCACGTAAATAACGCTATTAGTGAGCGTGAAAGAGATAGGAGGGCAAGAAGAATTCAGATCTTTTATATTGTGCTTACAGAAAGGATTTAACATGTGTTAAATACTGGAGAAGCAAGTCAGAGAGGAGGAGAGCTTCAAAGACCACAAGCTAAGGAAGGAGAGAGAATTTTACATTATAAGACAAACCCCTGTGAACAATTGGCTGCTTCCTTAGATGGGAGCTCCTTTGGAGGCTTTCAGAGCCCCACTTAAGGAGAGCACCCCTGGTCTTCTTTTTGTGTCATGAATCTGGATTAGGATTGCTGGAGAATTTCTCTATTATTTGAGAGCTTTAGTCAGCCACCAGCTCAGTACATGAGTGAGTCCAATTTCTAAATGAGATTTCTTAATGGCAGAACATTATTCTCTGAGCTTTACAGAAGAATCCTCTGACTTCTGAGTTTTTTTATACTCTCCTGCATTTTTTCATCATAATCATCCTAGTACTGTGTTCAGGTAGCACTAGAAATTGTTGTTCTTATAGCCATCATCTAAGCATATTATAATTAGTAAACACACTTCTGCTGAAGAAGAGTATTTGTAAGGGAAACAGGTCAATTTTAGCAAAGGGACAGACAGTGCTAGATAGCATGAAACTGAATGCATCATTCCCAGGAGTTCCACGAAAGAGAACAGGAATTGCAAGTATTTGCTCTTAGTTTTGGGTCATTGCAACTTTGCAGAATTGAGACTGGTGAGTCATGAAGTAGACAGCATTCTTGTCAAAGTATCATATAATCTGCAATAGTCAATATTATCTTCATTAAAGTCCTGCATCTCTAGACTTCATCCTTGCAGACTTCTTTGACGTTCAACATAGGAAAAGAGGAGGTCTCATACTTGCTGCTTTGGTGCTCACCTTCTGTCACTCTGAAAAAAAGAGAAAAAGAAAAAAAAAAAAAAGAATGATTTTTCAGTTCCCTTTCTTTCCTTTTCTGCCACTTCATCACCATGCCAGACTTCCTCTTTCTTCTACTTCCCCCTCTCCCAAGAATCTTTCAACTGCTTTTTCTCGTGGAACTGCCACAGATCGCTCTTTAGCAGAAAGGCTGAGTATGTATTCTCTGTAAAAAGACCACCAGAATAGATCAAGGGAAACATGGCATTGTCAGACTGTATTACCTCTCTGCATCCTGTATCCCTGCAGGAGAATAACATTCCCCTTCTGCTACTTCAAAAAAAAAAAAAAAAAAAAAAAGAAAGAAAAACAGGTTTGTTTGTATTTTTACTTGACTAAATCACATTTAAAAGCAGCACTTTATTGGCAAGGAGGAAAATTAAATGCATTAGTATGTAAAATCAAGATGTAAGAAACTATTTCACTGCACAAACTCATGTTTAGTTTTCTTAGTCTTCTTTTTCACATCATTCATCCATATCATTATTTTCCATATTGAATTTTTACTGAAGCACTGATTTTATTCTGCTTGTGCACATGGCAGCTCCAGCATTGCCTAGAATTGGGAAAGAAACATCCTTCTAAAGAATAGTTAAGAGTCAAACTCCAGCTGTTCAGCCTTGCCAAGGACTGCCTCAGCAACACCTCCCCAGACTGCAGTATCAGCAGCAGGGTATACATTCTGGTATTTGTTAGTTGTCTCTGCGAAGAAAATCACTAATCCTTATTGCAGGAATTTCAGACCAAAATCATCAAAAAGGATAAGAATTGGGAACCTACCAAATTGGCCTGATATGTGCAGAGGACTATATAGAGGAACAATTTTAATACAGGGAGCTTGCTTTTTATGTGGGTACTTGTCACGATCCACTGTTGGGTTGAATATTTTGGCAAAAGTTAAACCCCCTTGCGTTCCAACCAACCTCAGATAATTCTGGGTGGATGGGGGTGGCTGGGCTTAACTCCTGAGGAGTGATGTTCAATTAGATATTTTATCATGAACAGGTTTCATGTATTCTCGGGAACAGAGTTAAGACTCAAAACAGAGTCAAGTGACAAGTCACTTTATTTGGCCCACAGCAAGGATGTGAAGAAAAGAAAGAGAAAGAGAAAAAAGAGTGAGACAGAGAGTGAGAAAGTTGCGATAGCTACCACCACGGATCCGCGGCACCCCATCAGTCCAATATATCTTCAAGTCTGGTGGGAGAATGTTCCATCGGTCTTTTTTTGGTCTTGCCTTTTATATGATTGTCCTGTTGCATAGTCAGTAAGTTCTCAGAACTGCTTTTGCATACCCATGCCTCCCACTCGGCAGCTGGGCACATACCCAGTAGCGTCACTAGAGGGTCCCTGAAGATCGCAGGAAGTCTGAGACCCCTCTATCGTTCAGTCGACCCAGGGCCCGGGTGCACGCACAGAGGACTTGGGCTATGTGGTCCTAGTCAACAGGATGCATATGTGTTCCTAACAGGTAGATCTTCTTTGGTTGCCGTGATGGTGAGGTTTCAGTGGTTAAACTGTTCTTCCAGAAATGTTGGGACATACCTCTCGGTGGTTAAACTGCTCTTCCAAAAGTGTTGAGACGTATCGCTCAGTGGTTAAACCGTTCTTCCAAAAATGTTGAGGCATATGTCTATTCCTTACACCAACAGTGACGAGACATATTTCTAGTCCCTTACAGTACTCTACCTAGTTTGACTTCCTTTCTTTCCTATCCAGCTTTTATATTATATAAGTCTGGATATGAAAAGCACGATTTGTTATTTCAGTAGTTTATTACACATT
This sequence comes from Baryphthengus martii, assembly GCA_013396935.1. Lineage (NCBI taxonomy): Eukaryota > Metazoa > Chordata > Aves > Coraciiformes > Momotidae > Baryphthengus > Baryphthengus martii. The sequence continues at coordinate 13,772 of VWZK01000579.1, forward strand.
TGCATCACTGAGTACTACAGAGTGCAGCTGTATTCATTTCACCACCAATAACTTTTTTTTTTTTCCCCCACAAGTGTCATTATTTCCTTATTTTTCTAAGGAATACATTACCTTATCCTTCTAATGAACCATATACACCATAAGCACATAGAAACCAGGATTATCTTCTCCATGTTTTCCCACGTAGCTTATTTAATATAGTTAAACCTTGAGAAGTCAGTTTATTCTCTGATGTAAACTTGCATTTTTGGATGTAAGAAAACATTCACAAAACATAGCTAACTGTTACAATTTTAAAAAACATTTTTTAATAGTCCGGAACGTAACAGCAACTCTATCAAAAATTCCTTTATCTAAGCCCAGTATCACATAAAATAGAGAAATGCAGATGATTTGTCATATGGACATTATTTCACACATAAACAATTATTTAGTTTTCAGCTTACAAAACATTTTGTTGCTATGAATTCATCCAGAGAGAAAAGTAAGTAAGTTTCTGATATTAATAGATGTAAATCTTTAAATCAAAGCACCCAGTATTATGCTCTTTGAAAGATCCAACTGTTTGTTTTTTTTCTCTCTAACAGTTAGAATGACAATGACTATGATCCAGAGCAACCTGTCTGTGATGTGTAGAGGTTAATCTCATAGGATAATGAAAGATGGTAGAAAAAGTTAATAGTTAAGGAAAAAATACAGAAGAAACTAACACCAGGAAAAAGCTCAAGGTGTTGTGTAGAACAGTGCACAGTAAACGTTGCATAAATTAGGAGAGCATTAGCAAGATGTACACAACTATTGGATTGGGCAGGATCCTAGTGGCCTAGAACACAATGTCCTTTGCTGGGTTTAGGATAAAATTGGAGTAGTATCAATATAACAAAGCTGAGTCTATCCTGAGATAGAGTTATGAAGCATATAGCAGGGCCCTTCTGCTTGGTTTCCTACACTGTACCTTTTCCAGAAATGCAATGACATTTGTAGTGACATAGAAGAATTCAGCATCCATTAGTCTGCTGTCATAGACTCCCAGGTTGGCAGGATAAAGCAATGCCCCTTCTAGGGTAATCTATTTTTCATTCCCCTCTTAATTATCATAAATGCTTTCGTAGATTTATGACATTGACAGAGAAAAACGGCAATCTCAATAAAAGTATTGAACCCTGAAAATTAGACTCAAATTTATGTGGCAGTTTAGAAACATGATGCCTCATTCCAATAGATACATATTTTGGAAACACTGGCAAGCCATTACCTGATCCGGTTTCTCATGATTAAAAGACACTGCTGCACCATCTAAAAAGAGTTCAAATGACTTAGTCTCCTCATTTTTACGATACATCATAAAATACTTTTTTTCCTTTTGTTGCTCTGCCTCCAATATTCCTATAGCCTAATGTTTCTTAATTTGAACTTATTTTCCAGGTCATCAATTCAGTTGTCCAATGGTATTATTCTAAGGATTTACAACCAGATCATTGTTTTTCAAGTACTATTTTTCTACACTTCTAGCTTTGCCTCAGCTTTTTGCAATCTGCAAGCAATATTTCTGTTGTGATCATATAAACTGTGTCATTCCATGTAATCCTATCATACTAAGTTTTATTTGATAAATGAAATGCATGCTTCCCAATGCTCAGATATTTTATGTAATTGAACAAAAAGAAATCAGATGAAATTGAATCAGTTCTAACCAAATTAGATAGGAGCACTACTCTTCTGAGAAGAAGAGGTTGAGTTCTGAAGTATTTCTCTGCCCAGAAACTAACCATTTCTGAATTCATTCATACCAGAAGTAATACAAAAAGTTCAACTCAAATAAGTAGAAGCCTGGGCTTCTACTCTCAGCCCTTACAATAACAAACTCCATCACTACACCAATTCTACATTCCTCAAAACATACACCTACCTTGAGGTAAGAGCAAGGTGTAGAGGAATCCCTCCAGGGTCATCGGTGCACTAACTGCTCACAGGACAGAGGAGCTGTTGTTTCACAGTCCATCATCTTCTGGGATGTGCATAGGTGAGGCATCCTGCCTTCTCAGCAGTAGCCAAAGGGTTTTCCTAGAAGTACCCATAAGACTTCAAACCTGTTTGTATCAGTATACTGGTTTTGGCTGGGATAGAGTTAATTTTCTTCATAGTAGCTTGCATGAGACTATGTTTTGGATTTGTGACCAAAACAGTTGATAACACAGGAATATTTCAACTGTTGCTGAATGTTACATATACAGTGTCAAGGCCTTTTCTCTTTCTCAGACTGCCCCGCCAGTTAGTAGGCTGGGGATGCACAAGAAGCTTGGAGAGGACACAGCTGGGACAGCTGACCCCAACTGACCAAAGGGGTACTATATGATATTGTGCTCAGCAATGAAAGCTGGGGAAAGAAGGAAGCGAGGATGTTCAGAGTTAGGACATTTATCTTTCTAAGTAATGGTTACATGTGATGGGGCCCTGCTGTCCTGGAGATGGCTGAACACCTGCCTGCCCATGGGAAGCAGTGAATGAATTCCTTAGTTTACTTTGCTTGTGTGCATAGCTTTTACTTTGCCTATCAAATTGTATTTATCTCAACAACCCTCTCCTGGATTTCTTGCAACTAGATGTTTTGAAAAGTATATTACAATCTTTGCTGCTATCAGCTAATAGACAGTCTCCAAGTCACTACAAAATATCACTACATGTGTGATTCTTAAATCTACATGCTACTCCTAGGTCATCTGAGAACAGCAAACTGTGCAAAAATGCTGTACTGTAGAAAGGTGGTGAGTTCCAAGATACACAGATGCTGCTTTATCTTGGCAGCCAAAGTTCTGAAGCCAGAATTTTGATTTTAAAGGTGGGGAAAAAATACTACAGCTAATATATTATTTTCTGGGTGTTTCCAAACTGAGCCTTGTCCTCTTCCTTTTGATCTTCAATCCATCCCTTCCAACAGCCACTTCTGTTTTGAGCATCACCCTTCTCAACCACTACTTCCAAAGGTCCTCTGTATACCTTCATGATCACAGTGGCATGCCATGAAACTAACATTTTTTTTCCAGACAGTGAAGAGCAATAGGGGAATGAAGGTAGGGGGAAGAGCAGGGAGCAAGTACTTCATGATTCAAGCCTGAAGGGGCATGTAAGGCTGCCTGTCATGCAAACCATCAGCAGCAAATCTCCCACACAATTCTGGAGCAACACTAAGGAGAGAGTTGGCTAGAAAGGGGGGTTTTGACAGATGGTTCTGCTGAAGCAGATTGAGCTTCACAGGCTTGATATCTCACAGTAATAGATGTAACATGAAAATTAATCCAAAAGCATACATGAAATTAATGAAGTTGGAGGAGAAACACTCTCATTTCTACGTAGGGATGGAATAATGATATGTTGTCTTCTGGGTAGCTACTATCAGACAGATTGGGAACTATAGCAATGAAGCTGAAATGCAGTGGGATCATGAGCAAGAGTTTTGGCAGAGGAATCACTGAGAATTCTAGTAGTCTTCTAGGCATGGTTGCTGATAGACTTACAGACAGAAATGACATGAAGATTTTGAAATTGAAGTTGTGCCAGATGTCAGCTAGGTAACGTTGTAGATGATCATGAGACATGAACTGAGGATAATGACTGTGTCTATGCTCTTACATCAAATGTTATATCTCCAAAATATATGGGAATTGAGTCATCATGACCTTTCTACATGACATTATCTCGTCTATTGTAATCTCATTTCCAGAAAGTAGCAGTCTATTTTCTTTAGTCTTCTGTAATCTGTTGTAAAGTGCTGGACTACAAATCAGATAGACTGCTACTTGATGAAGATTTCTTTGGCAGAGTTTTCCTTCCTAGTGTGTCTGAATGCCTTATTAATAGCTTTTAGCTCATTTACATTTAAATTTAAGTCATATTAGAATTCATGTATTCCATTGATATACTAATCTGTTTCACAGTTTATGTCAATTTGGGAACTTGCTACATCCCTGAATATTTTGTACTCAAATTAAAATTGTTTAAACATGACAATATTTTATGACATGTTTAACAAATTAATTGCAAAAGGTTAGTAATTTCATTGTGAACTGCTGAATTAATTCATCATTATGATTTTGCTAGTACTGGTACTTATAATCGACATTTGTTGTAAATATATAAAGAAAAGATAGTGGGAGATTACAAACAAAGACCTGGAATCAAGCTTCATTTACTGCCGTACATTCAAATGATCCATATTTCATCAGTATGACATGAATACCATAAGCTCAGTTAGGACAGTCAAGTTTCATCCACTAGCTGAATGTTCTTTGTCTGTGAGTGGAGTCAGATACAGGACCCCACATGCCCCAGGTAGTCCAGGATCAATGGCCTTTTATCCTCATTTTTCCTGTTATTACTCCTACAGGTCGGTTGTTCAGTCTCTTTGGCCCTTGCTCCTTCTCTTATATTCCAGCTTCTCAGATAGTCAGTCAGCTCCCCTGCTCCCCAGCTGAGCCTCTGTGCTGTAATGAGGACTCAACACACTCCAAGCACATCCAAGACACAAGTTACATAACTAAGTGGAGCCTTGGAGGACTGAGTGGGGAGCAGGCAGAAATAATATTCATAATTCAAAAAAAAAAAAGTTTATGTTCAAGCTCATGCAGATCTGCACCACATCAGGTTGTCCTCTACAGAGCAACTAAGTATATATATTTATGCATTCATAGGTAGAGAAGGAAAAGTTAGCACAAGCATGTAGAATCTGTTGTATCACATTGTGCAAGTGGTTTGTTATCCACAGCTGAACCCGAGGAAAGAACAAAGGACCCTACCTTATTAGCCAACACTGGAGAGGAGATTTGCTTTCAGATTTGTTTCTGATCTTGAATTTTCTTAAATATGAAATGTTTGTTCATTCCATTTAAAGTATCCTATCCAACACCACCGATGTGGTAAAGCAGAAGGGGAGATGTGGATGTAAGGGCTTATTCCATGAAGTCTTTCCAGTGGTTGCACTGATGTTGTGCCCTGAGGACTTTACCATTCCTTCAAATGGTTGTTTTTAAAGTCTGACATTCACAAACTTTGTACAAGAAGGACTCAACATACCCTCTGAGTAACTATTTTATTTTTAGTCTCCCTGAATCAAGTGACAGGTGGGAAGTGGGAAAGGAAGTTACGCTAGGGGAATATTTTAGAAATGTCAATACACTGTCAGTAAAGCCCTAGAAACCAAAGCTGTGAACTATTTTCATTCCCTGTCCCTCCTCTGAGCCCTTCTGTGTCCCAATCATCATACACAAAACCCTCACTTAGAAGAAAAACTTAGTGGCAAAAATCCTTAGGTTGTTGCAAGGCAATGGCAAAAGTATGGGTTTCTTGGGCCCGGGAGGCAACCTCTAGTACTCAATCCACTTCATTAGCCCAGGAACTCAATAGGTAGAGTGCAGAAAAATATCAAGTAACACTTTATAACAACTGTACAGTCATAACAAAGGGTTGATAAGTAATTAGTAGTAATTAATGGAACCTGATGAGATGCATCTAGGGGTCCTGAGGGAACTGGTGGATGAAGTGGCTAAGACACTATAATTGTATTTGAGAAGTCCGGTAAAGTTCCTACTGACTTGAAAAGAGGAAACATAACACTCATTTTTAAAAAAGGGAAAAAAGGAAGACGTGAGCAACTATAGGCCAATCTCATCTTGGTGACCAGCAAGATCATGCTGCAGATCCTCCTGGAAATTATGCTAAGGCACATGGAAAATAAGGAAGTGATTGGTGACAACCAACATGGCATTACTAAGGGCAAATTATGTCTGACAAATTTGGTGACCTAACTGGTACTGGGGCTGGGACTGTTTAACGTCTGTGGGAAACATGGACAGTGGGATCAAGTGCACTCTTAGCAAGTTTATAGACAACACCAAACTGTGTGATGCGGTCGACAGGCTGGAGAAAGGGATACCATCCAATGGGACTTTGACAGGCTTAAGAGTTGGGCCTGTGTGAACCTCATGAAGTTCAACAAGGCCAAGTACAAGGTCCTGTATGTGGGTCAGGGCAATCCCAAGCAAAAATACTGACTGATCAATGAGCGGATTGAGAGCAGCCCTGCAGAGAAGGATTTGGGATTGTTGGTTGATGAAAAGTTCAGCATGACCCAGCACTGTATGCTTATAGACCAGAAAGCCAGTCATATCCTGGGCTACATCTGGAGAAGTGTGAGGGAGGTGATTCTATGATTCTCCTGCTCTTGTGAGACCCTACCTGGAGCACTCTGTTCAGCTCTAGGACTCCAATATAAGAAGAACATGGACCTGTTGAAGCCAGTCCAGAAGAGGACCACAAAGATGATCAGAAGGTTTCTCAGCCTGTCCTCTCTTATGAGGACAGGCTGAGAAAGTTGAGATTGTTTCAGCCTGGATAGGAAAAGGCTTCAGGGAGACCCTATATCAGCCTTCCAATGCTTCAAGGGGGCCTACAAGAAAACTGGAGAGTGACTTTTTCAAAGGCACATAGTGATAGGACAAGGGGTAATGACTTTGAATTGAAAGAGGGTAAATTTAGATTAGATGTAAGGAAGAACATCACCATAAGGACGGTGAGGCACTGGAACACGTTGTCCAGAGAGACTGTAGTTGCTCCCTCCCTGAAAGTGCTCAAGGCCATGTTGGATGGGGCTTTGAGCAATGTTTTCTAGGGGAAGCTGTCCCCACCCATGGCAGATAGAGTTGGAACTAGTGATCTTTAAGGTCCCTTCCAACTCAAACCATTCTATGTTCTGTTATTCTATGGAAAGTTACAGACATGAACAATATCCTGCTATAGCTAGCTATAAGCCCACCAATTCAAGGTTATAAACCAGAGTGATAAGTAGTCTAACAGCCTGCTGAGTTTTTTAACAGCTGATTAAAGATTCATTGAAAGAGTGATTCGTAATTTATTAACTCTCTATAAACTGTTAAATGTACTCAGATTAAAAGTGTCATAGAATGAGTTTATGACAGAAAAACAAATTCAGCACTTACCTTAAAAAAGACTCTATTTAAGTAATACCAATAAAAATTAAAGCATGTTTTGTTTTAAGGGGAAGGGAGAGGAGAAGAAACTATTCTGTTTTGTCGAAGTACAATACAGTATGATATTTGAAAAATCCTTTTACTTTAAAGGAAAGAGTGCTTTAAAATTAGTCTTTGAAATGGTGGGAATGTTGTATTCTAATGAAATTAGGCTTTTAAGGAGAGGTGGATGGCTGACAGCTCTGAAAGACCTATCCAAAAGGGGTAGGATGGATGTGATTTGCTGTATGGCAATGAGGCAGCACTGCTTCATTTCTATGCTTCAGAAGGGTGTTCCTTATTTGGGCTTTCATTTCATATGAGCAATAGTGTCTCTCATTGTTTCACAAAATATCGTATAAAAATATCTTTCTCTAAAATATCTTACTGTAAGATGTCTTTGCTTCTGTTGGCCGACTTACACAAGGGCTGGAAGAGAACAAATTGTTTTATTGCTCATCAGTTCCTGACATTTATTACAGTTGTGTATGAAGAGTGATAATGAAAGGAGAGAAAAAATTTTACATACTGAGACAAGAGGAAGGTCAGACTAATATCTATCTGCCATGTGGTTCCTGCCCAAGAAACAGAAAGAAAAAGCTGAAGGAAAAGGGGACAAATGTGATTTGTTGTGTCAGAAGCACAAGTCTGAAATAGATTTGTTGGTAGTGTTCAGCACATAGGTGAGTTGTGACACTGAAAAATTTACTTTCTGAAGGAAATCTGGGGTTTTTGTTCCTGTGTGTTTTCTTTGAGCCAGGAGGTAGCCTCCCTCTGTCCTATCCTAATTGTCTATTAAATCAGTCACTGATTTTTTTAAAGTATGTTTGTGAAAAGTGACTTTATAATATGGTATGGCTGTATGCTTTTTGTATTTAATGCAGCCAACAAAATAAGTTCTTATGTTTAAAAAAGACAACTCAATAGCAGTTGCAGGAAGGCCAAAACAAATCTAAGCTGAACCCTCACTCGAACCATGTGAACATGCATGTCAGTCCAGCCATGCCTATGCCTATGCGTCCATCACAGGCACAGCAATTGCAGCACAAAGCCTACTACTGTCTAGTAGAGCCAGTCCCTGTCAAAGGTGTGTTTCCAAATGCTGTGCAGTTCTGCAGCCTCTTTACTAATCTGCAGCCCCAAAAATTGCCTGTGGTTGCTACTGGCACTGCTGGTCACAGAACAGAAAAGGCACAGGAATGCTACGCTGTGAATGCATGAGAGGCAAACTCCACAGTGAAAGAACAGAAGGCTGACACCAAAACATATGTCTTATGCTGGATATAAAAATTTGTGATACTTAACAGGTATGGCCAGGTGCAGAGGTGCTAGAGGAAGGAAGAGAAGAGGAAGAGAGGGCAGGAAGGCAGGAGAAGAAAGTGGCATAGCCATACACAATTTTGTTGCCTTGGCCTGGGCCAAACAGAGAAAGTGATGAGAGTTGGAGCTAGTTGACAGGTGTCTGAGCTCTTAGTATTGCATTATTTCATTCAGGCATACAAAAGTTACTTTATAGTCGAGGAAGATGAATAGCTCCAGAAGCACCTCTGACCTATCTTTTGCATCTTTCTTAGCATTAGATGCTTATTAGAGAAATAAGGAACTAATGCTTATAATAGTCCAGGGTCAGTAGCTTCAGAGCAGACAATTACCTTTCAGACTTTCACGTCTGGAGTGTGTATTGATCATGCACAGAGTCGTAACCCTGACTATTTCTCAGTAAATAACATAAGTAGCAATCCCAGCAGGTCCCTTTAAATGTAGGGCCTCAGTGAATCATACCAATCAAAGCTGTTTAAATGTCACTGGTTTGTGTTTTGATATATCCTCATATACTTTCACTGCTAAATGCAGCTGTTCAAACTGCAGTTTTACAAATACACTAGAATGCTTTATATCTCTGAAAAGCTAAGAAAAAGTAAAATAATGAAAAGTTGATCCCATGATGAGAAGTTTAGATACGTATTACTTGCCTTTTCTTCTTCCTTTTCTAAGTTTATGGACAGAATGAAAAAGTCTGATTTTTTTTTTTTTTCAGATCAGTTAATGAAATGAAGTGGGAGTATTCATGTAGTGGTTTTGTCATATAAATAGTCACCACTTCTGCATCCTTTCAGTCTTATAGCTACAATGCAATCATGCACTTTTTTTTAATCAGGTTTATTACTCTACTCAGCTCTGACATATAAGAACTCAGTTTGAAATGGCATCTTACCACTATCCATGTGTGTTAGTTTACCTTTAAATTTGCTAAAGAAAATTAATGTGTTATTAGTACAATATGGATCACAGTATAACTCTGGTACTCTGGAGCCGTGAGAGATTTGATCATGCACCGCTGAAGTCAATATGACTGCTGCTACCTACTTAATTCAGAACAGGAGTGGGCCTCCGGTCATCTGGAGCTTCAGTAGAAAGAGAGATTAGAATAACGTTAGTTAAATACAAGATAATTCATTGAACCAAAATAGAAAGAAAGGTATATGAGAGAGAGCCTAGAGAAGCACAAGCTATGAAAACAGGAATAATACAAGTGTTTTTTTAAAAAAAATAAAAACGTATTTCCCACTATTTTGAATTAAAAATACATATGTAAACTACATATATATTTATCGCATACTTGAACTACCAATGGTTTTCTTTTGAAAAAAGATGATCAGAAAGAAATGAAACAGTATAAAAATCCCAGACATTCCCAATTCCCCAAATTGGTGACATAAAGTGGAAATATTGATCAGATTCTGAAAGGACAAGGTTCTCCTCCTCCTCAACTTTAGATAATTTTTATTTTTTTTTCTTGATAATGTGTTATCCTGAAATTTTTGGGAAAAGAGATACTGAGTGCTAGCTAGTAAACCAGACTCAAAGCTCTTCTCTCATTAATGGTCTATTGTATCTACAAGGGGGAAAGTTGTTCCACTGTCCTCTGAACAGATTAGCACAAAACAGATTAGCATCAGAGTATGTCATGGGTTGCAGTTAGGGCAAAACTGTGTAATGTCAAATAATAGAAAGCAAGTACTCAAACTGAGTGATCTGTCATAGAAATGCCATGCTCAAATTACCAACATCATGTCTGTTCTCCTTCCTATCTCTGTCTCTCTCTGACTTAAAAACAAACCAGCACACTAATCCCAGATCTGCAGTAAATTTATTGTTGCTCAGATTTTGTACTAAGTCGTTTCAGACTTTTTTTTGGTGGATTTTCATTTTTCAGTGAAAAATATTTTATTGGAAAAAATTCTGACCAGTGGCAGGCAGCCTTAATAGGAAAAGCTTCTTCCTGAAGCTTGTGAGTAAAGATTGGAGTAGATTAAACAGGGGAGGGGAAGAGTTAAGCTTTTTGTTCAGTAGATTTCCTGCAAACTGTTCATGTAAGAAGACATAAATGGGGAATCATTTCTTCCCCTGACAAAGAAATGTCCTGTTGCTTCTTTTTACCATGTCTGAGCAAACAAGCACACAAGTATACCTTTCTCCAGCCACAGACATTTTTCTATTAATGTAAAGACAGAGAGAGATAGCCTCTGTGTGTACTATCCAGTCATAGGAAAACAACATTTTTTTATAAAAGGAGAGTTAGGACTCCTTACTGTATCCAGTTTCCTTCCTAGAGGCATCGAATCCATCTGTACATTTGTCACACTTTTCTGATCTGTTTTCCTCTCTGCACTTTTCCATTGGTCTCCAGCTACCACTGGGGCAGAAGCCAGAGCTCTGTGATGGTTCTGCTGTTCTGGCCCAACTGGAATGTCTTCATTTCACAACCTGGGAAACAGCACAGTCTCTATCAATACATTTTACAATTGAACATGATGCAGAAGTATAGGAAGTACGATTAAGTAGACTAAAGATAGAGTAATAGAAAGTAGGGCTGGAAAAGAGGTCAAGAGATTATCTACCCTTCAGAAAGACCAGAGCAGTCTACCTCTTCCTAGACCTTAAAAGCTCACCTAACTTGTTCTAGGCATTTTTCAAGGAGCAAAATAAAAAACAACACAAAAAAAAGCCACTAAAAAAAAAAAATCAAAAACCACCACAAACTTCTTAGACAGCATTTTACTATTTAACTATTCTGCCTGCTATAATGCATTTCTTATTCCCTAATCACTGTTGCAAACTAAGCCCATTGCTTCTTATTCTAGTTAAAGTGAATATGACAAGACAGATTATCATCACAATCTTTGAAGCTAACCTTCCGTGTGTTTAAAAGCTGCTGTCATGACTTCTTTGCTCTAAACTAGGTAATTCACCTCCTTTCTATTTTCTTCAGAAATCATGCTATTTAGTTTTCTGTTTATTCCAAATCTTAAAGTATAGATATTTGTACATAGCAGTGTGATATTCAGATAGGTTGGTTTTGTTTTACTTTGGTGTTTTGGTTTTTTTTGCTTGTTGGTTTCTGGGTTTTTTGTTTGTTTTTTTACAAAAGCATGATGGTTTTAGCTGTGTTCAGTCTGTCATCCACTACATCTCCTAGATCCTAGCCAGATTCTCCCCATTCTCTGTTTGTACAGATGATTATTCCTATCTAGTATAAAACTTCGCATTTTTCTTTGTTGAATGATTTCTATTTTCCCAGGCCAATTCTCCAATTTGTTATAATTGTTTTGACTTCTAAACCTGTCCTTCAAAGTGCTTGCAACCCTTCCCAGCATAAAGTGATCTGCAGGTTTTAAAAACTATTTTCTCTACTCCACTATACAAGGTCATTAGTCAAAATAATGAATAGTAATGGCCTCAGAACATTTGCTTCAATTTGGGAACATGCCCTCAATGTGACTCCTTAAATATTTTTTTCCAAACAGATGTCTGAAGAGTTTACTTTCTCTGCTTTACTAGTTGCTTGTCGTGTGTCAGATGGTTGCCCTATTTTTTACTGAGAAGTCTAGCTTTCGTAACATTCCTGACTGGGTGAACCATAGTACACCAGGCAATATTCCTTTTCACTTCCATCATGGCTGTAAAATCATTGAATTTTTCAATCTATTCATCCTCCCCAGTGTTTTTTCTCATTGATTAAGTTTATTTTGCAGGTGAGATTAAGGCTGGAACTCAGAGATAACAGTTAATTAAAGCAGGGGGTTATTTATTCATTTTAAAAAAGGTGTTAAAATAAAGGGCATGAGAAGAATCTCCTAAGAAGTTGGTGATCTCTTCCAATCTTCATGCTTAATATCCTGCCAGTATATCAAATTTCTTGTCCCATTTTTTATCTGTCACTCCTTCTGATGGAGTATTTGTCCCCTTATGACTAGGAGGTACCAATCACCCCATGGGTATTAGTAGAATATAATCATTAACAATAATATCAAAGAAACATTATGTGATAGATTCATTAATTTATTTTCTGTATGACATCAATAGATTTTAATGCTTGGCAAATATAGTCAGTCAAATTCTTCATTTAGACAGTATCTTTCTTCATATTTTAATATACAACATGTTATTTGTACAGAGAAACAAAGACAGAGAGATCTGTCACCTGGAAACCTCACAAAATTAAAGACAGCCAACCTCGGAACTGAATTTCCTTGTTTGCCTTGTTTATGATCAATTGTATCATGAGCATGTCAGATAAAAATAACAGAATATTTTTGGCTTTTTGTCAGGAGTCATTCCTTTAAAGTTTTTTTTGTTTTGAGTTTGTTTTCATTCCACATATATATTTCAAATAGAAAATCATAAATAACACTTCATATCATGAAAGTACTATTACATACAACAGGAGAAATCAAAATGAAACAGATGGATATATCAGGCATGAGATTCTGATCAGTGTCTGTTTCTTACTCTATATTTTTTACAGTAAATCAATCACCTTTGACAATAGGTAGGTAGAAGGCCATTGAAAATGGTGGACATATATTTATCATTTAAAAAATACATTCAACTTATGGAGAAGCATGAAGCAGCGCAAACTACTGACCAGATTAAATGCAGGTTCCTTTTTATTGTGGCTTCCTTCACTCTCCCAGCCCTTTCACCCTCTGGTATTTATGACAGTTGCCTTATTGTAACTTGTAATAAATTAAGTTGAAGGCACTTCCCTGCAGAGAAGTCTTGTTTTCTCTCTCTTCATACAGCAGTTAACACAACGGAATCAGGACATAAAATGCAGCCAGCGGGAAATCAGAACTAGTGAAAAAAACCATTAGTAATAATAATATTTTCAATTATTATTATCATTAAAAGATAGTTATTGTACACTGGAGCTTTAGGACTGGACAAATCCCGTGCCAAAGAAGGTTTCACATAAAGAATGACCCAAATTCAGTGATGAGTCAGATGTGGTTATACAGAATCCAGAGTCTAAGGGGTTTCGGATATGGCACATAGCTCAGTTTACACCAGTTAATCTCACCTCTCAACATAAATCCCTATCCATTTCCTATATATCGAAGATACTGAATGTTACTTATGACTTCTCTTTCATAGAACCTTTATGTTTTGCTAAAGACTTAGACTGCGGCTTGTAATTTTTTTATTATCATTTCCTCACTGAACCTCATACTGTTTCTGTGAACATAAGAATAAGCTTGATAAAACAGTGGAATACTGTAAAACATACCTCATTCTATAATATTTCTTTTGTCTATAGCAGCTGACCTGATGGAAAGATTCTCTGCTAAACTTTGAATTCACTAACAGTTATCATAGCTGTTAACAAGATAACTGATTCCAGCTTTTGCACAGAAATAGTTTCTTTCTTCCACGAAAAGTTTCCTCATCACAGCAGTGAAAGAGGTAAACAGCTTTTTTTGCACACCTCTGTCCACATATCCAGCTTACCTCTGGCTCTCTATCTAGTGAGATCAATTTTCATGGTGGTGTGCTTCCAAACCTCATAAATATGGTACTTTTTTCATCACTAAATGGTATAGGATATCATGTACCTGTTCACATATTTTAACAACTTTCCAGTTTACAGATGGCTTTCTTATCACTCTTTACAGGGTATCACTCAAAAATTGCTGTGATAATTATGAGTACTGTTACAAGCTAGGTGCTTCTTAGCCCTCATGTGCTTCTAGAAGATAAAACCCCAGATTAAAACGTTTTGGATTGTTTTTTCTTCCCCCAGAAATAATCTTGCTGTGACTGCTAAAGCAACCAATATGTGACTAAACCAGTAGTGTAATGTACAAGACCGAAACGTATTATAACATTTTGTCAAGATTGCAGCATTTTGCATCAATAGGTCCTCCATATGACAGCTCTTTGTTTGCAGTATGTGACCTCCTCTATGAAATGTTGGTTTTGAAAAGCCATTGTATAGCATGTCTTTCAGTTCACAAAGAGGGATGGCACGGGCCACAGGGAGCTGCAACCCACTCCTGCATTTTATAAAAGCAATTTCATTACTGTTATGTACTTCCCTACATGGTGTTCAAATTCTAAAACAGTGAAAGCTGTCCCTATTTTGCTCAGCCTAACAGTCTGAAATTTCAGAAGACGTTAAAAACTTCCTCAAGTTCAATATGTTGTGAAAATTTAATTTTCCCACTCTCTTAGTAAAAGTAAAAATAAAAGCTTTCTAATAACTCCCAAGAAATGCTGCTTATATTTGCCAAGTTTTAGTCTCTTTGATGGATCAGTGCACATACTGTTTCCTCTTATATGAAATGAGAAATATTATTTGCACTAGTTTATATCTGTCAGGCTTAAAAAATACTATATTTATGTCTCATTGTAATGCATTCACCAGCTTCCAGGCCCTGGGTGCCTTGGGAATGTCAAAACTCCACATGATGTCTCTGAATGGTGGATTTTGCATTTGGATATCTGTAGTAGCCAAAAAAAAATGTTAAACAATATGTGCTATAACAAGAAAACTCCCTGTTGACTATAAAGCTGCAGGGGTTAGCTCAAAGGAATACATTTTTCCTGAATGCATGGCATAAATTAAACTCGGCAAATTACTTCTTCCATATCTACTTTTTTATTTGCTTGAGGTTTTTTTTTGTTTTTCCAAAGAGAAGAAGTGAATGTACTCATTGTCTAAAATATCAAATTTTGGCTGAATCACAAGACCCCATGACAGGGGATGAACCACTGCAAATGGGTCTTACACATCTCAGGATCTGAACTTTGTGAAAGAGCAAAGATTAGAAGGAATGCTTAGGATGGAGACTGATAACAGTGCCTCAACTACGGATCAGGATACATTCATAATTTTTGCAAATCTTGATGCTCAGAAAGGAGGAGTGTTTAGAGTTTAGAATTCAAAAGTTGATTTTTTTCATGTAAACGAGGATTTTGTTTTGGGAATATTTTATCTGTTGTCATATGCCTGAGATGGCACTCTATTTTAATATTGAACTCATTCAGATAATGATAAATAAAATAATGGTAAATATATTTGTCAATATTTAGGAAGATATTTTTCTGGCAAACATCTTACTAATACATGCATTGAATAGGTCTATGAATTAAATTTAGAGCAAGACTAGAATTTAGTAGCCTTCATAATTTATTGAAAGTAATCAAATGTTCTATATATATTACAAGAAATCAGAAATAATTACATTTGCATTGAGGCAAAAAGGGAGCAATACATTGCAGAAACATAGCTAAGAGTTTAAAAATGCATATGCTTTTAGAAGTGGAGAAGATGAGTCACTGAATGAAACCATTTCTGGGAATAGAGGACTTCTCTTCTGGGTGGGTCAAGAATGTTAGAGAAACTCTTTATAATGCAGCATAAATCCAAATTACTGAGCTCAGCACTGCAGTAACTGGATGAAATTCCAGGGCTAGCAACAGAGCAAGTGTCTGACTAGGTGATGGATTGGTATTTTCCAGATCAAGAATCTCAAAATGTAAGAAATCCACATGCCACATGCTCTCACAGGAAATGAATGCCATTTACCTAGCATGTGCATGTGTATCTGGAAGTTATCCCACCATGAGTAATGGCTAAAGGCTCCTACTTCATTTTGTTTACAGTCAAATGCATCGTGAGTAAAAAGCCCATTCAGAAATGTGCTTCATTCTCGAATAAGTTGTGCTATCTGTCTGGTAGATGAACGTTTTAAGTGCATGCAAACACTAAAGGACAAATTGTGATCCATAATTTGTCCTACTGAAGATAAGGCAAAGTGGCAGCAGATTATCTACTGCCACTTGATAGTGCTAAAGACTACTGCAAGCATAGCTCTTCATTTGACTAGAAAGATCTATTTAGTTTTATGCTTTGTACATCTTGCAATGAAGCCAAATGCTGTGTAAATTTAACAGGGATAATTATATAATATGAGGAGTAGACAGTGGAATACATTAATGTTTTACACACCACATGGTAATAGCTCCAAAAAGCAAGACTTTCTGTTAAAAGCAATCAAGTAAGGAAAAAAAATGTGGAGATATTTTTATGCAGCAGTCAGTGTTTTAAGGTATTTAACACAAATGCCCAACAATGTGTTTTGAAGTGACTCAGACATCTCAAAATTTACAGCACTGCCAGCTATCTTCAGAATGCCGTGAACTTACAGAATGTAAAAAGCTTTTTTATAAATAACGCTAAATCTGAAAACCTATCCATTTTCATTTTAGAAAACTATTTTTCTAGGCTGAGAAGATTAGTCCCAAACAGAGAAAAGTTTTCAATTCCTCTCACAGACTGTATTTCACATCACTCACCCATATACATTTCTGAAGATAATCTAGGTGACAAACTCTTACCCTGTGAGACTGTCAATTCTAATCTATTGCTTGAAATACATATATACTTTACAAAGAGAGATTCAGAAACGTTTCCTTTTTTTTTTTTTTTTTTTTATTTTTTTTTATTACAAAACCCCTCTGTGTTACACGGCAGTTTACTGATGCTTAAATCTATTAGATTTTCTCTATATGAATCTGTTTCTTAGGGCCAAGACAAAACAGGTTTATCCTTCCACAATCCTAACTGTCAGTTCATTAAAGGGGAAGACCATAGAGTTTCCAAAGTAAGGAATGTGTATGACAATATCCATTTTATTCCATACAGAAGGTGTTCATGTTATACTAAATTTCAGTTAAGTAAATTTGCAAAAAAAATAAATTAAAAAAGTAAACTAGCCTTGATATCTCTTGATCGAAAACTGAGCTCTGATGAAGTCAATGGAAAAAAATCAGCCAAGTCTCCAGGGATGTAAGGGTCCTTATGTTCATTTCACAGTACATATTGCAGAAATTCATAAATAATGATATTCAACTTCTCCAGAATTCTGGTGCCAATTCTGTGCCATGCTAAAATTACCCCTGAACTTTAATTAGAAGATTTGGTAAAACCATGTGATCATTTCCACTAGAATTCTGAGAATGTTTTCATATTCACATTCTAGAAAAAGCAAATTTCTCATAACTTTGAGGCTCATAAAATATTCCAGACATGTTCTTGCATGTTAGATTAGCAACTGAGTAAATCCTAACCAAAAAACCACAAACAATAGAGTATTTCCAAAAAGCAAATATTCTTATTTGTATTCCTGGCTATTTTCCTCAGAACCCTGTCAGAAAGAAGAATGATTATCAATCAAGGATAGTCATTCTATCAGCATCTTCAGAATCAACCACAATAAACTTGACAAGAGAAGGTTACCAGAAAAGCAAGGGAATATAGATCTCTTTATGTTCTCTGCTTAATTATTGCAGAAGTTGATAAGCAGTGGAAGAAACAAGTGGGTTACAGAAGAGAAAGATTTGTCTTCAGTTGACAGAGGCAGTCTTGCAGAACTGTGTTCAGTCTCCGGTTTTATGGAAAAGCTTCCATGTCCTGGTGAGTGGGCTCCAGACTCCAGAGTTTTGCACAGATAGCCACTGTTTCCATGTGTGTCATATTCTATGACATCTCTCCCAGCACCTTTGGGTTCACAAGCATAGAGACAGAGGCAACCAGTTGTTACTTGGAGCAGAATTATGGAGACAATACTATGGTATCACAAGACTCCTGGCCTACTTTGTCTGTAGCTGGCATAGGAGACAGGACTGGTGATCTGGTAACTGAGGCACAGAGTGTTCCCTTCTAGTCAAGGTCTTCTAAGGTACTCTGCACCCCATCAAGTTCCCTTCGAGTATGACACAATAATGATGGGAGAGATACTCAGCATTGCACATATGGTGGTCAGTAAATCATCCTCTCTATAAGTTCATTATTTTTGCCTTTTTCTCTTCTCTTGCATTTTGAATGAGCTGCTACTCTAGCTGTGAATAATGTAAACACTTGCAGCCAGTCCTGCAGTTTTGGAGAAGACCTGAAGGCATAGAGGCAGTGAAAGACTGACCTCAAGCAGAGTAGGAGAGATACGGTGTTTGGAGATCATGGGAGGTTGAGGATGAGTCAGCATCTCTCCAGGAAAGGGGAAGGCGATAGGGAGTGGGACATACAGCACTGATGTTCTTTGAGCTGGTGGCACAGGCTGCTCTTCTCCCTGAAACTTTAGGGCTGTCTTTCCACCTCTCACTGAAGGGGGGCAAGATACCTCCTGACATGAACCGTTGCGAATAAGCAGGGAAGCAGAAAAAGGGAGATGATGTTGCTGTTGACAGGAAATTAGTGTGCTTGGCAATGCCTCTCAAGAATTACCACTGATCCCTAAAGCAAGGGTTGTGAGACAGCACTGTGAGTCAGATAATTTGGTTGACGCTCAGAGGGAGCCTGAGCCAGCTCTGATCACTCCCGTCAACGACTGACAGTGATATAAAGTGGTGTCAGTGACTGCATATAGCATGTTGGTGTGCACCATGACCCAGCCAAAAAGAAATGAAGAATTCTGACTCAGGAATGGGCTTGGGTCAGGCGCTGAAAAAAAATCCTGGATGCTAATACAGCACAAAGCAAAACACTGAGCTAAGAGATGAGTATTAACCCTTCTATGCACTGAACAGGGGAGAGTTCTGGTGGAGACCCAAAACATGATTGTGGTCATGCTGCTGAAGAATAATATAATCAGAGGCAGTGAGGATGACGTTATACTAAAGCCGCAAAAGCAGATTTAATTCTGGCATTTTGCTTCTTTGAGGAGATTGGTTTTGCAAGCTTAATGATGTTCTTTGAATGTAGTTCTTCATAGTAGCATTGTATGATAAAACACGGGATAGTGTGAAATACTACCTTGTTAATGAGTATCTGCTTATAGCAAGTGCTTAGCTCAGTGACCCATTTTCTCATTGATTTCCCAACAGGCTCAGCAACTACGCCCTTAGTAGTGTGATTTATTGTAGAGAGAAGTCTTATTCTGCAGGACCTTTATTCAGGGCAATTTTGATAAGTGATTTTATTTGATACTATTAGATTAGTTTAACTCTGAGCATAGCAAGAACTCTTCATACCTTGTAGAACTGCTACTGTATTTTAGATGGTTTTATCTTCTGAATAAAAGGCACACCAAATTGATACTTTCTCACCTATGTTTCAGACTATGACTGGGTAGATGTGTCCATACCTGAAGCTGTTCTATTCCTTATGCTGCAGGTGTCCATACTTACTACTGTGATGTTATGATGACAATATATAACCATCACAACCCAGAACTCTAGTCTTGTTTGAGTGACAGTTTGGACATGGCAGGTTGGCCCACAGATTTCTGGTATTAATTCATTTCATGACAGAAAAAAAATAAAACAGGTTTATTTAATTAATCAACTATATTTCAAACATTCTACAGATTTAATTTTGTTTGTCTTTTGCTACTGCACTAATGACAGCTTCTGTTCTGTAGTTTACTTACTAAAATAATAATAATAATAATAATAATAATAATAATAAAAACCAAACACAAAACNAAACCAAACACAAAACAGTGTGCATTTGACTAATTTCCTTCAGCATCTTATTTTCTGCTTTGCGTTTTCCCCTGCTTTTTTCATCATGCTGGTCCCCATGGTGAAACTGCTTGTAGTCAAAGCGCTGAACTTAGTGCTACAAGGATCATGAATTCCTCAGTGGATAAATGCAAACTGTTGTTCTCACTTTTGTCTCTATTTCCCTGTTTTATTATAAACCCATATTTTTATGTAGAAGTTCATCACAGGCTTGTATGCAGAGATTAGATCGAATCCAATTTGTTTTTGTAGCATTTTGGCATACAACATTTGAATATCAAGGATTTGTTTGAATGCTAGCTGTTTAAATATAGTCAATATCTGTGCAGCATTTCAGAAAACTCCTGATCTATCTAAGGGCACGTGTAAATCTACTACTGAATCATCATATTTTCAGCTGCTGATTTTCAGAGAGAATGTAATTAACTCGTAAGAGGAAAACTATATAAGAGAACAAAACCCAAAGGGTTTCAAAATTAACAGAAAAACTTCTGACTTCTCACATCTTGCAATATTTCCTAGAACATTTTTGGCGGGAGAATTGTCAAGAAGTGGTCAGAAAGGAGTCTAATAAGTGAAAAAAAAAAATGTAATAACTTTAGAACTTCAGAATCTCAGTGGCCAAAATTAACCTTCAAACATTTTATTAAAATTCCTTTAAAATTTACTTGAGTTATATGCTCCACTGCAGGTGTAACTAACCTTTTTACTGCCAAAAAAAAAAGGGATAATCGTGCTACTATTAGAAACAATTTGTCATTCTTTAGTGTGAGATATGGGGGGGCTCAACAGGGCTCTTTGCTGTAGCTCGGGGTTACCAGGCCTTCCTTTCCACAGAAAAAAATGAGGAATGGAAGGGAAAAGTTCAGAAATAATTGCTACTTTAAAAAGGCGACGGATTGAGATTCTTAACACCACAAAAAACATCAGTTAATAAAGCCATGGTAAATATTTCAAAATTTCCTTTCAAGCTACTGCAAAATGATTGTATATCACATTTGACAGCAATATTGCACTCTCTAAAATATATAAATTGTATTACAGAAATCACTGTAAAAAGATATCTATGCATGAATCTGGTTCTACATTTTTGTAATCCATGTGATATTAACATCATTGTCCCATGTACTTTTTATCTGAAGAATAACCCCATTTTGAAGATATAAAAATAGCCTTGCAACAGCCAACACAAGTCCAGTTTTGGGAAAGCTGGGATCTGCTCTTGGCTCTGTGATTGACTGAGGCTTTGTTGCTTAAAGTCTTTGTTTCTCAATCTATAATAAAGGAAAATCAATATGTCCCTACCTCACAGGGGTGTTTCAAACCTAAATTCATTCATATGTGGCAACTGGTACAACATGATGGGAACTCAATATAAATTGTTACATATATTCTGTTACCACCGGTAGAAGGCTTTGGTCCATGAAATTGCTGTTGTACAAGTGGAGCTGGACAAATTGCAATGGGGAAAGAAAAAAAAAACACTAAAATAAAAAAAGTTCCAGCCCTGAAAACGTAGGCTAAATCATGAATGTTACAAAAACTATGATGAGAATTTAAAAAAAAAAAAAAATCTCTCCAAAGGAGATAAGTGATCACCATAGGCATGAAGACAACTGAAAAGCAATAAAAGTAGGGGGAAAAAAAGATATATAGTATTTACTTCTGGATAATTTACTCAGATTTACTTCATATTAGTTAGGAAAATATGAATGATTAGTTGAGGATTATAATCAGCTGGCATGGGTAAGCTACATCTGTGAAAGGAGTCCATTTTGCAGAGTTCATGTTTACACAGCACTCTCCCCAAGAGTCACCTTAGCTGAGCCCTTCCCTTAGGGAGAAGCATTGCAGTTTCCATCATAACATACGGGAAGAATTTTTGGCATATTTCCATAGAATTTTCTTCTTGGTTACATCTGTCAAACTCTTTCTGCAGATGCCTTCCTTGCTTTGATGCCGCTCTTTCTCCTTGACATTGTCTGTGCTTCTTATGCATGCTTTTTTGGGGAGAATATTCTTGTCCAAATAACTTGCTTGTATATTGAGATTTGCTTTGAAAGTTATGGATAGCAAAATTTGGAGGTTTGGGACACGGAGTGTTCCTGTCAGGGTTAGGGGTTATCTGTTCAAAGGAGACAATATTTTATAAATATTATGTCTATGAATGCCCTTAGTGAATCTTCAGGAGAGCTAATAAAACTGGCTGGCAGATGAGCTCTGCCTCTTCCATTGATTGCCTGTCAACCTCTTCTAGCTATTGCTTGCTAGAGCCTGTGAATCTCATGTATTTTTCTCTCATTTTGAGCTTGTCCTGAAGGTGAATTCATACCCCTGTAATTTTTTTCTCTCTGCAACATTTTATTGCAGCTGATGACACCGATGCCTTTTTAAGTTCTATGCATTTCGAGATGGCCATTATTCCTTTGGCCGCACAGTTTTGGTGACGAGACACTTTGCAGGACCTGCAGGAGAAGTGTAGTTTTCTACGTAGCAGTGAACAGTTGTACATCCCTGCTGGGGACACAGGTCCTTCAGCACTATTGTGATGGGCTGATAGTGGGGTATGGTGGTTGTCTGAAAACTCTGCATTGAGTCATACCAACCTTCTAGTGGCCTTCGGTCTATGCAGACACTGCAAGCCATGCTTGGGCTTGTGATGTCTATGCCCAGGGGCCAAGAGACTGGTGCAGAGGCCAAAAGGTATCCCTCAACCATTACCATCTCCTAAGCAGACATGGCAAATTATTTCAGTGGATTTCAGTACGGACATGCCTGCACCTTAGGGACATGAAGTAGTGCTCTTAGTGATGAACATGTTTACAAAGGTGCCTATTCTTGTTCCACTGAAGAGGTTGCCCCCAGCTCTTCAGACCACACACTTGTTTTTGCAGCATGCATTTCACTACTATGCGGCTGCGTGGGGGTGGACCAAGAGGCCGAGTTCACTTCCCAGTTCTAGAGGCAGCTTTTGGGCCTGCTAGGAGTGCAACGTAGTCTTTACAACCTGTATCATCCACAGTCTCACAGCGAGACCAAGCAGGCAAACCAGATTTTGGAGCAGTATCTCTGGTCTCGTATTAACTGACATCAGGATGACTGGGTTATCTGCTGTCACTGGCAAGATTCATCTATGACAGTAGTGTCTACTCTTTCAAGTAGCAGATCTCTTTCAATGTGCAGTGGTTTACAGCCCCATGATCACCTCTAGAGAGCTGGGACAGCTATCTGGGTTTTTTTCCTTGAGTACTCTCCTTAGTGGTTGTAGCATATACATTTTTTCCTCAGGAGCAGCTGGAAAAACACAGGCTACTTAAAAACCTTATGCAGGTTGGCATCTGCAACCAGGTCTGGAATTCAAAGCCAGGGACTGTGTTTGACTGTCCAGACAACACTTTGTTCAGTGCATCCTTCTTCTACGTTGGACCACTGTTATTTGGGCCCATATAAAATTGTGGTCTAGGTTAGGCCAGTTGTGTTTCATTTGCAGCTTCTATATGCTCTCAGAACTCACCCTGTTTTTTCCATTTCACTACTAAAACCTGTTCACTCAAATCCCCTCCAGCAGCAACCTTGACTTCCACCTCCAGTGACAGTGGTCAGAAGGAATATCACATTGGGACTATTTTGGATTCCAGGATACTGTGGGATATCCTGCAACATTTGATTCATTGTGCAGAGTACGACCATAGTAGGACTTGTATGTAAGTACACAGGAAGGAATTACTCCAAACAGACAGTTACTTGTAATTACAAACTATGAAACTTTTTTAAAGATGTAATTAACCCTTAAAATAATGTAACAGAATTTATATATTTAAAATCTCATCATCTATGCTGCAGAAAACAAATACGTTACATTAGGCATGCAAAGAGGTTTCTTGCGTTTCAAGGGACAAGTGGCAACATTATCTGGCAGAACTATCAATAGTTATTACAATAGTAAATGCAATGGAAATAGAAATTATCCATATGTTGCACAGAAGAAATTAACAAGAGCATTGCATCCAAGTGGTAATTGGCAAACAGGGAAAAGCTGAAAAGTGATGTATATTATCATGTTTAAGGTGTATTTTTTTAGTGTTATAAGAAAATTCTGTCTCAAGTAAACTACAGAGAAATAAAAAGAGAAAAAAAGAACAAAGAGTAACAAGCAATGAGGTGTTGTAATTACTGTAATTTAAACATCTGAAGATGACATTTAATGTTTGAGATATCCCAAAGTTAATTTTCAACTAGCAAAAAGCTGCAGAGAACACAAATATGTACAATTTGCAATATTGTGCAGTTCATTATGAAAAGGAAAAAAAATACCCAGACATAGGTATAGATGTGAACTATTACTTTAGAAAGCATTGCTCTATGGCAGTTTAATATTCTTTTTCTTAATAATACTTGTGGAGGTTGGTTCTTGAAAAACTCCACAACTAATAGGCAAAAGGCCTCATTCTCCTGTGACATCCCACTTAACTCAAGCTTCTGCTGTGCTGTGAAATAAAGAAAGGTAACAACTTTTCCCTCACTTGAATTATCTTGCCAGGTGAAAAAGCTTCCCTTGGTTATGATTTAAAATGCCGAAAAGGGGAAATGCTCGGCTAATAAAAGCAGCATGGAGTCGGGCTCTTACATGTTTGCTTTATCATCTTCTATCGTCAGTTTTTGCAGTACACAGTGGAATGCGAAAATCATTTCACATTCTTTATTTTGAGCCATAGTAGCCACTATGGAGATATGAGTTTCATTTGGGGACTCTTTGAATCCAGCAGGGATATTGTTGACAGAAGATGGTCTCTTTTGCTGTCATCCCTTGCTGACTACAAAGCCACCTCTAATATTTCAGTCCCACTAAATTGTTCAATATTAAACACTAGACTCAAGGCTATTTCCCTTATCTGTCTAGTACATTGTTACAAAGACAGACATTGTAAATATTTAATATTATACTTTCCTTTATATAATTCCTTAGAATTGTTAACCTCCCACACAGATTTGGGGAAAAATAATTGAAAATATTTAATCTTCTCTTTATATTTGTGGCAGGTACAGCCTCCCTCACAGACA
>VWZK01000580.1:0-13570 GCA_013396935.1 Baryphthengus martii
ACATTTTCTTTCCCGAACCTGGTGGAGGGGAGGGGCCTGCTTTCCATCAGGCGATATTTCCTCCTCTGAATTTGTCTCGAACCAGGACAAGGGGGAACCCAAATATTTATTTATTTTTATTTTTTTTTTTGAGTGCTTTGGAAAGGGAGCAAAGGAGCGCTCCATGCACAGAGGGGGAACCTGAGCTGTCAGTGCTAAAAATAAAATCTTATGTTTTCCACAACACTGGTGAAGTATGGGCAAGAACAACTAAGATAACCTGCTCTGTCCTCGCTTTTCCCTAAAAGTCAGCATTTGCCCATCAGTAGTGTCACAATACCAAAAAAACCTTCGGGAAACCCTGTGAGTCTTATTCTGGACCACACATGCAAATTGAGCTGAACTAATCAGATGCCCACGCTCTCCCCAGACTCTCTGAGGGCTGAAAGGGTCTCCACTGAAATGACTGTCAAAGCCCTGGAGCAGGTTGCCCAGAGAACTGGCGTATCTCCAGTACTTGTTAACAAATTCCTTACAGGCACGGTTTGGGTTTAGTTCATCTCACCTTAGGTCAAGGTCATTCATTAAATGACTTTCTGGGGTTCCTTCCAGCTTTATTTGATGCACTTCTATAACTTCAGGCAGGAGAGAGAAGACAGCAGCCAGGGGAGGTATCAGCCTGGGTAGACACACAGCCAAGTCACCTCAGACGGGCACAACGGCTGTTTTACAGACTTGCTGGTACCTCCTGACTTAGTGCCACTTAGTGTGAGATTAATGCCATGTGAATGCAGCTCATGTCCCCAGCTGGGATTTCCTACAACCTACTGCTGATGCTTTGCTGGCAGCAAGAGCAACAAGCTTTCAGTTTACTGTTGGAGGTCAAGGTAAAGTGATTTCAATTAGAAGAGGATCACGTAGGTCTCAATCCAATGCAGGCAGGTTGTGTAACACTGGCAGCGTGAAAGGGAGAGTCATTTATTCATTTCTTAGCTGCATGGTTTGGGATTTCATTTTCCCTCCCTGTTTTTACAGTCTTCCTTGTCCCTCTTCCTATTCTCAGAGTAATACAAAAAGGCATTACGGTTCTTTAGTTCCTTTGGTTTCATCAAGCAGTTGATGGCTCTGCCCCAATCACCCCAGTAAATAGCAGTGATGAACTAGAGGAGGAGGGAGGAAGGAAAGACGGAAGACAAATATTCAACTGACCGGTTCCCTCCCCCTGTGACATTTGCTTCTGTGTCACGCAGCTGCATTTCAAAACCTCACGCGTATTTACACACCTCTAAGAGGAAGGGCGTCTGTTTGTTGCCCTGTTCAAAACCAAGCACGTATTTACATGCTCTGCTGAATTGGGGCCACATACCCTTCTTTTTCCTTGACACTGCGGGCAACCCTTTGTTTCTGCTGGTCAAACAAAACAGAATGAAAAAAAAACAAAACAAAACATAACAAAAAAAATAGCAGACTAGAGAAAGAAAATGTATTTATTAAATGGTTCTATAAATAAAAGAGCTGGGAAGATATAGGAGGCTCTGATCTCTGAGGGGTGATGGCAAAGTGTTACTGATAAAGTGGCTACGATTCAGATCAATAGCAAACTAGACAGGCAGGTGAATTTCCCCTTTGATCTTCATTCCCCGTGCAGCCTGAGTCGGTCTGACCGTGCCACACAAATTACTGCTTTGTGCAGGGGAAAAGCAGTTTGCTTGGCTTTTTGCTTATTGCACAAGTGGATTGGATGGCAAATGATAAGTGTCGCTTGTTATCATTTCAAAAAGCCACCGGAAAATGGTGGCTCCAGCACTTCAACTTGATGTGTCAACATTTTTTGTGTCAGCAGGTTGTCATGGGGTTGACACATAGATCAGTGCTAAATAGTCTTAATAAAAAAAGATTAAATCTGGAGGAAGGAAATAAAGCTCAGGGCACGGTTCATCTGTAAAGCTATAAACACACAGTAGGGAAATTTGCAGGGGCAAAATAGCGATGATGGGAGATGGTGCTTTGCAAACCAGAGCTGTGTTGTAACTTCTTCTGTCCTACTACTGATTTAGGGAAAATCACATCAGCTTTGTTCCTTATTTTCTCCAGCAAGCAAATAGGTATGGCTGAGAAGAATTTTGCAGACTTTGCACAGGAGAAAACTTTTGATCCACAGCGCCTGGAAGTCAGCAGTGCGAGTGGAGACCGGCTGGCTACCTCAAAGTGAGCTCAAGCTAGATTCCCAGCTGGAAGCCACTTTGGTAGAGCTCTGGGGAGTTATGTTGAAGGGGCTTCAACTTTTCAAGATAAGTGGGTGATATCAACCCTGTGAAGAGCTAGAGAGTGTTTTTGCCTTCAGCTTCTCCCCTGAGCAACAAGAGCAGTCGGGACACTTAGCAGGTCCAATTTGATTTCATTCTGGCAGGTTCCCTACAGGAGCCAAACGATACAACAGATGGCAGATGGCGTGCAAAATATGCAAGATTTCAAGACTGGATGTCCACCTGAGCCTTGAGCCTGGACAGGGAGTTGTACAGGGGCAATGTCAAGGCAGGGTGGTTGCAGTATGGGTTGGGAGGTGCTGCCCAGAAATTTGCTTTTTTCTGCAGCACGTAACTGGGGGATCAGTTATCTCAAACAACAAAGACATTAGAGACGGAGAGAGGGTTACAAGTCATATGGACCACCTTCCATTCAGTATATCTATCCTTGTGGTCCATAGAACAAGGTTTCTCTGGATATCTATTACTCCTGGACTATAATGGATAGGGCCTTATCTACAAGGCAAAGCTGTTAAACCATAAAATATTTGCTTCCTATATGTTCTCAATTTTATCACAACAGCCCAGTTTCTTGCAGGCAGAACTTCCCTCTGACAGGACTGATAGTTTCTCACAAAATAAATGATGATTGCGCAGCTTCTATGCCCTCTACTGCCATTCAACTTTCCAAACAGCTGTTTTAATTGTTTTAAAATTAAGTGTACACTATGGAGATCTGTGGGTAGTTGAAACTTGCAATGTACTTTTGTCTGGGGCTAATGAGTCTGTGATATTCAGACATATGTCACCCCACGGGTTTCTGAGCAATCACGGGACAATCTCCCACTTGGTTTCACATCATTTTTGAGTTGGTTGAGTCTTCTTTCCTTTTTAAATCCTGGGACTGCAGGTCTGTGGGTAGCTTTCTAGTAGAGGAACAAGTATGATTAATGGAAAACAAATCACATTTCCCATAGACTGTGGTGCACGTGAACACGGCTGCCATTCATTTGTCATCAAACAATGAGTCTTTAATACCGATACTCCCTGTATTCACGTCTAGTAGCTGCAGCAGCTGAACTTTTTCACCTCTGTGTTGCTTAAAGTTTTGCACTGCTTACTGTTTTAAGAGACCAAGCAGATTGGTAGAAGCAACCTCCCATTAACAGTGACGAGGAGAGCAGCAAACTCCACAGGGTGCAAAATCCAGCCAGAGGACTGGTGAAAGGAGAAGCTCACTTTTTCCTTCCTGGGGCACACAGTCACATCTAGCAGGCTCAAATCCAGATGTAATTAAAGTAACCTAAAACCTTAGTAGGGAATGATGCTGCTCCTGTGTTCCCACGTGGCCTGTGGACCACCTTAACAAAACTGTTACCTTGTTCACACAATGTCTTCCAGGGGTTTCTAAGTCACTTTGTTGAGTTGATAAGGAGAGAAATTAAAAAGATGAATCAAGAACAGCTCAGATCTTCAGAGGACTGGCAAACACAACTAGGAGAGTTTCCCCACCTGAGATATCACGAAGCTGAGGGAACCTGAGGTAGTCGTTGCTGCTGGAGGTGTGCAAGAGCTGAGGGCATCAGCCCACTTAACATTAACCTTTGCGATGTCCAGGAACCAGTTGGAAAGCAGACTCCCTTTGTCCTCAGTGGGAACACTGACTTCTCCTAGGATATCTCAGACTTTGGCTTGGCTGGCAGAAACCAAGGAATGAACCCATCTTTTCCACTGTCAGGTTGATTCCCTGGCTTAATCGAGGCCTCTGAGCAGCTTGGACTGTGAGCTCCAAAGCGATGCATTTGTGGAGAAATATTGGCTTACTTGAAACCTGTGGGGATTTTGCCATGGATTTCAGTAGGACCACGATTTCTTTCTTGGTCTCCACATCAAGAATCAACTGTCTGTTGGTGTCATTGTAAAACGGGGAGCCAATGCTGGAACTTCAAAATTGTGTCAGTGGGAAGTTGATTTTTAATCGACATTTCTGAATATGCATATTAAAGATAGAGTATTACATAAATGATACCTCTATTATACACTGTGCAGTGCCAGTCTACACAAGTGAAAATGGAAGGAGCTTTTTATTCAGTTCAATTTTAATCAAATTCTACAGAGCAGCATTTCTATGGCCCATTTAAAATTTAAACAAAAGCAGAATAGCTCCCTCTATATCTATACCCTCTTACTATTGTTGCAAGAAAAGAACAAGTAAAAGCTCAAAGAAGCCCTTACAATCCCATTGACAGTGGCCAGATGCAAGCTGTGCAGATATTTTAACCTCACTAAATAACTGTTTGAAATGTCTTTGCCTTCTATTTTGGGGTTCTAAAGAGCCTGATGAAATGATACCTGGAGAAAGTGGCCAGTCCTATTGTTTGGGAGATATCTCTGTGGATTCTTAATAGCAATTTTGAATACTAAGCAGTTGCCCTGGTGCCTGTTGTGAGATTCTCAAAAATCTGCTCCAAAGTGAAAGAGACAAAAGCGAATGAATGAAATAAAATTGAGCTGTAGCAGGGGACAGATGGGACCCACTCATTAGTGTAACCTGGCCTATTCATGACATTCTCTTCCACGCAGAGCAAGGTTCTAGTACTAGGAACTTAGATGGAAATGATATATGGTTCTCAAGATCTGCTTTACATTGACAGTTGGACTCTACAGGCGTTATGTTTAAATGGAAAATTGGAGTGGTTCTGTTTGTTTGGGTTTTTTTAATTTATTTCCCTTTCCCAGTGAAACCTGGTAACCCAAACTCAAAGTCTGTTGTAGGAATCGGAGTTCTTAATGGCAAAATTTTCCTGGATGTGCCCAGAGGTGAAATTATGAAGATACTACGTGCCTTCACAGCGTGAGAGGCACAGATATGAAAACCAGCAAACCTTTCAGACTGTATCCTTGGAAAGAAGAGTGCTTGAATGCAGGATAGAACCAGGATCTTTTGTTTTATTCCTAATTTCCTAGGACAACTGGATCAGTCGTGACAGCAGCCACAACTTCCAAAGCTGATTTATCAAGGCTGTAGAAAACTCTGAAAGCTGCAGTAGAAGTCCTAAGAGCTATTTATTATAGTCTTCTAAAAATTTTATGATCTTTAATTGTCATAGTTCCTGAGCTCTGTATAGCTGCCTAACAGTATTAGGTTAAGTAAATGGTTTTCACAAAGAACTTAATTAAATTTCTGAACTTGTTGCCCCAGGATATTTTGGAGGCTAAAAGTCGAAATGGGTCTAAAAAGAAAGTAAATAGATTCATGGATGAAAAGTGCTCCTGTGGTTACTGTTTCAATAGTCCAGATGCACTCTCAACTCAAGCAGTCCCTCGACAGCTCCTTGCCAGAAGCTTGAAGGAGGTGCCATAGGAAAAAAAACACTCTCTAGATCTCCTTTTCTGGAATTCTTCCCTAAGTATCCATTATTTCCCACTGGCAGGGAGAAAATATATAACCAATTGGATTTCTTAATCCTGCCAAATAAGCCTCGGGCCCATCTGAAAATTGCCACTTCAGAAGTCGGTAACTAACCAGGTTTTAAGTAACTGCAAACTGGATCTCACCAAATTCTCTCTGTCTGTTGTGTAATGTCAGGCTCCCTATTTATACACGTAAGACAGATGTAAAAAAGGAAAAATCCGATGACTGATCCCCCTGACATAAAAGGGCACTTCAATGGTCAAGAGTTAATCTGGTGTGTGGAAAATCATGGCACTTTTCCAACTACTTGTTAGCTCATTTTTGCATCTAAGTAAGTTGGCTTCTATTAACAGTGCCAATCTTTGTCATCCAAAATTAAAACTTTCCCTTTTCAGCTGTGATCTTCAAGACTACACTTTGGGGCCAGTAGTAAAACGGATGTCTTCAGCTGAAGTCTTTAATTTCAGCCATATTACCTCTGTTGCAGAGCATAGAGACGCAATTATGTATGGAAAAGTAAGGAGTTTCATCAAGAATTAGTTGCAGCAGGTTTTGGTTCTCATCTTCAGAGAATAAATAGTGGGAATGTCCTATGTCTCCAGCTTCACCTGCCTGCGTGCACCAGACACTTTGAATAGATGTTCAAGCAAAGAGGCTTCAGAAAACATCAGCTTTGCATGCCGCTGTCTGGTCTGCTGCATGCTTCCCAGCAGCTGTTATCCACTTAAACACTGATGGAATCAGACCAGAAGGTGATCTGATGGTAATTATGACTTCATAAACTCTCTGCTGCTACTATCAAAGTGAGAGGACATATCCAAAGAGAAAGAGGTTCAGTGTGCTATGTAATGCTAAACTTTTGCTTAACATTAATGTTATAAATGCAATAATATAATTATAATGTTATAAATGTAATAAATGTTACGTCCAGATCTATATAGACTTTTATATAAATCCCAATGAATACATTAAAATAGATAATCCTAACAATGGTGTTTGATAGTTAAGAACTTTTACATCCAGCTTCCCTTTTCCCAACAGAGTGGAAAGATTTGGCCTTTCACTGGGACCATAGAACCATAAAGTCATCAAATAGTTTGGGTTGGAAGGGACTTTTAAAGATCATCTGGTCTGACCCCCGCCCCTGCAGTAAGCAAGGACATCTGCAACCAGGTCAATCCTCTGGACTCACCTTAGTGGCGCTTGGATTCATCCAGGCTATGAATCAGCAATGAGTTTCTGAGGCTGGGACACTACAAGGATGAATACAGCACCTTCTGGAAAGCCTGGGGAGACCTGCCCATCCCTATGGGACATCTGTGCCCAC
Source organism: Baryphthengus martii (assembly GCA_013396935.1). Classification (NCBI taxonomy): domain Eukaryota; kingdom Metazoa; phylum Chordata; class Aves; order Coraciiformes; family Momotidae; genus Baryphthengus; species Baryphthengus martii. Next base: position 6,968 of record VWZK01000580.1, read on the forward strand.
GCAGCCCCTGTGGTGGAGCTGCTCTTTCAGATCCTGAGCAGACACACCATGCTCCGCTTGGCACTCAGGAATAGCACACTGATAGAAAAACCAGAAGGTTTGGCAAACCTGAGAAAAATAAGTATTAGAGCACTGATGGACTTCATCCAACAGCTAGCTGGAGCTCAAACAGGGTCTAGGAAATAAACAGAGGAGGATTTTATGTTGACTTGACTTGCAGAACTTCTCCTTGTGAGTCATGCATCATTTCTGATGCTCTGTTGCCCTTACGCCTCATATTTAGCAGAGAAATCAAGATGCTGGCCACTGTTGGGTGGCTGTAGAGGAGGGAATTTCTATTTCAAAACAGCCTAATTATTCCATTTTCTGATGACCATTCTAGAGGAAAAGAAAAAAAAAGAAAAAAGAAAGCAAAAACAAAAACACACACACAAAAAAAATCCTAACTACACACAAAAAACAAACAAACAAAAAGCTGAAACAAAAACAAAACAAAAGCAACACGCACAACGCATTGCATTTAATCAAACTTATGCAGTAGAGGATGGGTTGGTTTGTTTGTTTCATTTCACACTTCCATATTCCACCCATGGAGAAATCTTGCTGGTAGGGAGGATAAACAAGCAACCAACCAAACAACCCAACCACTGGGCCTCTAGGAGCCGTTGTTATTTATTTCCACAATTAGCAGTCGAGTTCTGGTGCTGTGCCCAGAGAACTCCTCTCATTTTTCAGCGTGTCACTCTGTGCGCAATATGCTTTTAGGAATTGAGGATTAAGGCGGCTGATTGTGGGTGGTTTATGAAACTTTTTATGGGAAGCCATATAGCCAAACCTTTAGAGAATCAGACCATCATTTTAATGGGCTTATGTTGTGTACAAGACTGTTCAGTTAGATTTTCGCACAGTACAGAGCGTCTTGATAGAGAACTTGGATTAATCAGGGATGCTATTGCCGGTTGATGCTGTGGCTTGTTTTCTGAATTAGCAACTAGCTATGAGCGGTGCTGAGAAGAGCCTGGAGGCGGCTGCCCTTCCTCCTTAAAGATACTGAAATGGTCGGATTCCAGCAGGGAAACTTCTACAGATCTGTTTGTGAAATAAACTTAATAATAGACTCCCTTTGGCAAGTGCCTGGAATATAGAGTTAGGCCGGAGAAGGCAACTCTGCTCATCAAAAGTCCCCCTGCCTCTGGGATACCTGGCAGGGCAGTGCCAGGAAGAGGTCGTCACAGTCACAAAGTCTGTTTGTATTGTATTTGCCTGTATGAAAAATACATATGTATATTTAATAGCAGGAAAACAGATTCCAGAGAGTGCAGTCACCTCCTGAAAACTGCAAGTGCTCAGCACCTTCCAGGATTCGGTCAAATGTTTCAGCTGTGGCAGAAGCATGAGTATTTAAGGGATGGATCTACAGCAGAACATTCAGATTTACCAGAGATGTCATCCTCTCACAGGGTTGTTAAACATATTGATTAATTGCCTATGGTTAAAGTTATTGATTGATGAAGCTGCAGTATAAATACTCGCACCATCAGTTACTCCATACAGATTTTAAGATGAGCACTCAAACGTTTTACTTCCTTTTGTATTTGCAAACCAAGGGAGTTTCAGGCCCAATTCCAACTCTGCCCTTGCCCCCAGTTGCTGATTCTTGTCGGACATTAGACTCCATTAAGCCTCATTTTGCAATAAGGATTTCACAGTGAAATCTCATTTCTCTGTGCTGTACTCCAGGTACTGGGACCATCTTGATGTCCAGTTTCCCTTTAGGATAGTACTGATGCTTATCAAAGTTCAGTTTTTATGTGTAATCAGCAAATCATCATCCACCTTTCAGGATGAGCGAAGAGCAAAGGAGGTAAACCAGGAGCCGTGTTCCCAGGATGAACAAAGAAGCCAATTTTCTGGGTGGTGCTGAGCCTTCGAATACACCTGGGACCTGAAGACCTGATGAACCCTGCTATAAATCCTATAAAAAAAAAATCATTTTTATGGAGCACTACCTGCTTTCGACAACGTTGATACATTTGAAGGGAATCCTGAAAAACATTTCCCAGCACCTTCAAGGTCAATCCACCATCGTCATTACCAAAGTGTTGCAAGACACTCCATGTTGATTAACTGCCATCATATTTAATTAGTGCTCGAGTGGCACTTCATCCTGCGTATTGTCAGAAATCCCTTTATCTTCTATTTGCATTGCAGAGTTTTTAATTAGGATATGTGTAGGGAATCTCTTAATGATCTCATGTCTGAATAACCATCCAGGCTGCGCAGAGGGTTGCTCAGTTGTCTCTGTATCTCCAGAGGGTGCTTTGCCACCAGGGAAGAAAAGAAACCTGGATTTCCTCAGCTGAGGCATCAGGAGTGTCAGGATGCATTGAGACCAGCTCAACTTGTCAGAGATGCGTGTAAGTTGGATACGTCCAACAGTTTGGACACAACTGCCCAAGGCTTCATCTTTTTCCTAGGAAATATTCCTACTGCCAACCCAAAAACTCCCCAGCTGCCACTTGTTTCCTCATTCCTCATTACCAACAACTCTTTGTAATAACATATCAGGCAGCCTTAATCTTCAGTTTAACTTCCCCTTTAAATTCCCCTTTGCTGGACCAAATAAGCTCATTTGCTCAAGCCCTCTTTGCAGCTGTGTCGCTTGGGCTCACCATCCTGGGGGTCTTTAAGTGAAACAATTTCTCAACATGCATCTTGAAGCTAACTACAAATAAGAAATCTTAGAAAGGGTCGGGGCAGTTACAGAGAGATAGTGAGTGAAAACTGATTGTAAGAAGGGAATCCTTGGTTATCAACAAATGGGAGAGTCCTCATCTGGCCTTACTCACCTCTACATCAGAAAGTGGTTATTTAGATTTCTCCTCCAGACAGTGAAGAGAGAAAACCTCCTTAGAGAGCTGTTCTTCCCTCTAGTTTAAATATCATTTTAAAGGGGATGAATCACCCTCTAAATCAGTCTGTTTGTAGTGGAAGCTGTGACTGCTAGATCCAGAGCAAACCTGAATCACTAAACCCACCACACTGCAAAGAGTGAATGAAAAAAAAAAAAAAAGCTTTTCTAGGGAGAGCAGAGAGGTGCAAAAGCATCAACAGAAGTAAGGCAGCAAACCTGTTTCCCAAGCAGACTTAAAGACATTCCTGAAGAGCACCTCACTTGGACCGACACAGCTGGCAATAACTTTGCCACTGCGTATGCTGATCTCTTAGATACACACCTTGTTTTGGCATCAGAGATTGCTCCATCAAGCTCAAAATTCCACAGCCAGAAAGGAAACCAAGACAGCTCTCTGGGATATTGAACTTCAAGGAGATTAAACATCTAAATCCCATCCATGCCAGAAAGCTATGTCAGAGCACCATTAAGAGGGAAGAATTCCTCTTTTTTGTCATAAATAAGCCTCCTTCTTCTTCTTCTTGGATTCCTGTGCTGACCACCCAGAGTTGCTAAGGCTTGTAAAGATGAAAGAGGATTGCTGGAAGGCCCTACCGATTTATAATCGGGGCGTTCAATGGCAGATGAGAAACGCAGGCAGCGTGTAGGTAATGCACACTGGAAGGAAAACAGTTTAAACTACTTGTACATGCTGATGGGTTCTGAATTAGTCGTAACTCACAGAGACAAGATTTAGGCATTGCTACTGACAGCTCAATGTGCAGCAGAGGTCAAAAAAGTAAATAAGGCATTAGACTGTGTTAGGAGCAGAGAGAATAAAGAGCAAATATAAGGCTGTGGCTGTGCTGCGTGAGCAGATGATTGAGCCTGTGCTTTACATGCTGCTTTCTTTTCTTTGCCAGCCGGCCCAAAATTGGGGCTGTCCAGAGCAGGGCAAGGAAGAGACTGTCAACACCACAGGGATTTCAGGACTGGGGAGAATTCAAAAGAAAGGGCAGTGTCAACCAAAGAGTGAGCTTAGCACACATAGAGCAGAGTAAAGAGGTAATGGTCCTTGTCCAGAGAGTGCCCCACATACCAATCAGAAGTTCCAGGTGCAGAAGTTTCTACCTCAAGGGCACAGGGGAAAACATTGAAATCCTCCAGATTCCGAAGTCATGGACTTCCTATTTTGTTGCAATACTCCCTCCACATCCCCAGACACGTAATCCAGGCACTCCATCTGCTCACTAAATGAAAAGGGGATGGAGGAGCTTTAAATCTCCAGGAAAATATTTTTTCTTTTATCTGTTCCTGAGGTCATTGCATTCCTTTAGGTATTGACACAAGTAAAAAACGTGTAACTATTAAATATCCTAAATAAATTATCAAGTTTCCTCTCTGTCCTTTGAGTTTCATTGGTATGGAACAAGATCCTGGAGTCCACAGCACTGAAGAGCGAATGACAAAAGAGTTCACCGAGCAGCAAAATGAAAGGGTCAAATTTTTGGGTGCTCATTTTCTTCAACTCATAAACGAAAATGAAAATAGAGTGAAGGGCCCGTACAAATCAAACCAGGAGCTTTCACCAGTGAGCTCTAACCATTCGTAGTTTGTTTACAAACCAAAATGTGCTTGGAGCTGTACAGGAACAGCTCTATACATTTGAAAGCAAAGCTCCTGCCCAAGGATTTTTTGCTGTTCATGGAAGGAAACACACTGTGAGGCTGGGGGCTGTACAGAAAAGAGAGTGTAGAGGTATTATCAAGTTATTTTGACCCTTGAAGTTAAAAATTGTCCTGTGTCATCCACAGGAGTACCCATAGTTTTTGTGGATTATTCCGGATTATTTCTTCCTCCACCTCCCTAGGTATGGCTTATTTTTCTCCTGCTGCAAATCGCAATCACTTCTACCAAAGTCAGAAGTTACAGCCCCAACAAGAATAGAGTTCACTCTGCAGTGCATCTAGGTAGGTTTCAAGCACCTAAGTAAAATTGAATTTGTGGTTTAAAAGCAATGGGGATGGCCCCATAATTGCCTTCGCCTCCCAGTTCCCTGGAATCTAGCAGAGATCTGCTACCTGCACCACGCAGGCATCCACCCCACCTTGCTCACTCGATCACATTCGGCTACCTCCTTCCCGCGTTGCTTTATTGCCCTTCTTTGTGCTCAGGCTGCCTGATGTGGCTGCGGGTTGTAAATTCACTAGACGTCGGTTTAGCACCGCGTTTTTCTTTGGAGAAAGGGAGGAAAAGAAAACCCCACTGGCACCTCTCTGAGCTGCAGTTAGATGCACCTGGATCAATATTGTAAGGCTGCAGCAGCCCTGGATGGAGATTGCCCCGGCCACCCCATTTACCAGTTCCCTTGATCCCCATCCACGCTGACGAGCTGCCGTAGCCAGGGCTCTCGTGGAGAATCAAAACGCATCGTCGAGAAGTGAAGTGGATCCCAAGTAATTAAATGTATAAATTAATTCTCCCCTTAAGATACGTTCTTCTCTCATTATTAGGTTTTTCTCAGAGAAAATCCTTGGAGGATCTCCATAAAAGTGCCACCACTTCCAATATTGTTTTTCTAAAGCTTTTCTTTCTGGTTTGGTTTTTTTTTTCTTTCTTTTCTTTTCTTTTTTTTTTTTTTCCAGACTTGATGCCTGCAGCCTGCAATTAAAACAAGTGACATGAAGGTGTCTTTAAAATAGAGATCTATGGAAAACGAAAGGATTGTCTGTCAAAAGGTGAAAAATGAAAAATAGCAGTCTCAGATCTCTGAATGGATGAGTGCGGAAAATTCCTGCCCATCCTAGTACCCAAAGGGATAAAACCCAATGATAGCTTCTCAACTGCTTAGCAGATAATGCATGTGCTGTTTTGATGCTAGTAATGTGTTTTTTACTTCTTTCTATCTAGGAGGAACGAATCAAATATGAGAAGTGCTGGAACATGATTTTCAACCCATTGCCTTTGATTAAGTGCTTTAACATGTGAGTCCAGAGACTTGCAATAATACTAATGGGGCATAAAGCACTATAAACGGGACGGGCCTACTTTTGTCCAAATGCCATTATCCTGGAATAAAAAAGAACAGCAAATGTAATATGTCCACTGCTAACCTTTTTTTGACAGGAAATTTTCTCTCCTACGTGCATGCCATAAATTATGCTGCATTTTACCAGAACCAGGAGCGACCGCTTAAATTTCAAGTGAAGGAGTGTTTGCTAAGCTTGAGCCACTTAGCTCAGTGCAGTATTTAGTTGTGAAAACATGATTGTGTGAATTAATACATGGATATGAATAGCAAGGTGGCTGGGCTGAAATCAAATTACTATTTACATCAGGTCTGGGAAATGGAGGTAAAGACCTGTCAATAAATATTTGGATAAGTTGTCGGTTGTTCAGCAATTTTAAACACAGTAGAGAAGCTACCTGGAAATCCAAACCACCTATTTACGCAGAAAAGATAAAGGAGGTTGAAAACTTTGTCTACGTTTGGTTTTAAAAGATATTGGGGAGTCTCTCCCGGTGACATCCTTTGGTATGGACAGAGCAAATCCTGCTGTCACACCATGATGCTCCAGCACAGCTCTTCAGGCCCAGCTCCATGTCACTTCTAACTTTGTGCTACATTTTATTGCTCTCAGCGAGTTGCAGATTGTCCAACTGTTTTGTCATTTATTGTAAATGGTTGCAAAAAAAAAAAAAAAAAAAAA
>VWZK01000580.1:13629-46707 GCA_013396935.1 Baryphthengus martii
AAAAAGAAAAGGAAAAAAAATAGGAAGAAGGGCAAAAAAAAAATTCCACTACTCTATAACGTAGTCCTTGGTGTAAATCAAACATTCCCTGTCATGTTGATAGCTTGTGTTAGTCTAATGTATTTTATATTACTCAAAAGCATTGAAACCCTGCAGCTTTCTTCATATAGGCCATTATGCGGTTATCATTAAATTGTCTTGCAAAGAACATTATCGGTAATTATAGCAGACACTAAAATCAAATGATCAGACTGGGACCTTTAACACCAAGAGGAACCATTAGAAGTTAATCAAATAAAAGGATGAGAATAATTATGTTAGGATTAAGCAGTAATATGCCAGAAGTTATATACTTTGCTGACTATATATCTTTACTCCCAGCTTCCTGCCTCTCCTCCCGTTCGATGCCTTTTATATAATACTTTGGCACAGAATGTAAATGACAATATTTTTGTGTGTCACAAATGGGGCTTTAGGGTTCAAATGAGGTTCATGCCTAAATGGCACAAAAAAAAGCAGCACTATGTAGCGATGAAGATAAAAATAATAGTTGTGTGTGTGCATATAGATAACATATATAAAAGTGCAAAGCTGAAAAAAAAAATAAAGTCCATGGCTCAATGAAGCATAAAGTGGTGATAAAAATAGTTGCAACAGGAGGTGAGACCACATGGCTATTGGTCTGCTACTTACGTTGCTTCGCTGTTTTTAGGTGACAGTCTTTCTGCCTCTCATCTTTCAACAAGCCACAAGAAATCTCCCTGAACAGACAAAAATTGCTCCTCTTGACCCTGACATTATTTTCAGCTGTTTGTATGAGCCTAGAAGTGGTGACGGCATTGAATCTGTCAAGAAAACTCAGAAAAGGGGCTGAGGAGGTTGCCCGAAGAAATGCAGGTTGGTTTTGGTCACACAGAAGAGGTTGTGTCTGTCAAATAACATTCAGCAGATTAAGCCAAAATAAAGAACCTTGTAGTTTTTTTCCCCTGTGGATGCTGCTAAATCTCGTCCTGAGGGCTTAAGAGTGTAAACTTGTCACCTGTGAGAGGGTTCCGAGAAGTAGGGTTTTCCCTGCTCACTCCCTCATTAACAGGAGAAAACAATTACAATATTGGGCTCACAGTGTCTTGCTACCTGTCCCTGCAGAGCCCAGGGTCCTGGTGACAATGCACTGGTGCATCCTGGACCCATGCCCAGATTTAAAACAAAGTGGTGACACCAAGCCCAGGGGGAACCTGGAATTTTTGAATATTCACTCTATCCTCCTAGCATGGAAATTAGGTTTCGGCCTTAAATCCTTCTCCCTCTATTATCAAGTTGTTGTTTTTTTATTTTACTGCATTTCTCTTAAATGCTCTTCTGTAGAGGAACATTAACCTTGAAGCCTAATTGGATGAGAGTTGGAGCCAGTGCACCATCTTACTCCCGAGGAGCTTCGAATCTCACTTTACTCATATTTAAAGAGTAGTAAATAAATCTGAGTGACAGATATGGAGCTGGTTACGAAGCCTTTTGCAGGTGCTGAGATAGGAACTACCACCTGCCTGGCTGGCATCGTGGCAGAGTATGAGCTTCTCCAAAGGTTCATCTGCCCCTCCTGCCTTACATCGCCACACCAAGAGGTAAGGGCCTGTAGAACCTTTAAAAGACTAAAAATCTTGGGAGTTTAGCAAGCAGGTGGGGGTGAGGGGAATTTCTCTTGCTTCTGGCCCAAGCACACGTGTGCCAACTGGAATGACACCTTTCTGAAGGTTTTTACTTCGATGTTTGGAAGTTGGATTGTTACTGAGTCCTTTTTGGTTCGTAGTAAGATGTTAGCACAGGCCGCTTATGCGAAAAAGGAGATATTTGTGGGGTGTAAGGTGCACAAATAGGAAACCTTCAACTTTACACCGAGAAGAAATCACGATGCTCTGTATCTTTATGAATATAATAAACAAGCCTTCAGAATATTTATGTAATAATTAGATGTCTCACAAGGATGCCACAGCTATTATTTGGGGTCCTCACGGAAGCCACCCAAGCCCATGCACATTAAACTGGTTTAATATGGACTGGATTTCCATGCAATATGCAAATGTGCAAGCGTGCCCAGAGTCAAACTATAAGCACTGATTGCTAACTTTTCTGAAAAAAAAACAGTCTTCTTTGTTTATTCACCACTATCTAGAGTGCGAGGGCGAAATGCTATTTTGGGAATGGAAACTTGAAAAAGAGGAAGGGGACTGTTCAGTGTTAGCCACAAATTATTTCTTGCTTACTTTTTTGAGAAATGAAATGTTATGAAAAAAAAACCTGATACGGGGTTAGTCAAAATGTTCATCTTGTAATTAAACATTTTCTGTGTTATTTTTAAATCTTTTTAAACATAAGCTATTAGGAAAATTCCAAATTTTAGTTTATAGGCAAAATATCGGGATATTTTATTCAAGATTTTTCAACTAAATTATTTTTTCTGTATTTATTTACTCTGTAAATTAAACACAGATCAAACCAGACTGATTTGCTAAAAAATACGAACAAGTTAAAAAAAAAAATTGAAAACTTCATCTACAGTAGTTGCATCAGATAAAATCCAAGATCGTTTCCCATTTTAAAATCTAGAAGATCTAAAAATAACTTTTAGACTCCAAAATGGAGTGACTTGGCTGACTTGTCCTCATAGATGTTGAGGTCAAGCATCTCACCTGAAAATTCTTCAAGATTCTTGTAGCATCCAACCTTCCAAAGGTTATAGGAGACAGTAGTTGATGGAGAAATGTAGCATAGTGAAGGAAATAAACCTGAGGTCTGGATGGAAAATATTCTCTGATTTCAGGTACACCACTGAAAAATCTTAGAAGAACTTAAAATCCCCTTTAGTGGGTACAGGCAAAACCAAACTGGACAAAACACTAGGAAACATCTTACAGAAGCTTTTTATTTCCTCTAGATTCCTTTTTGGCTGCTAGTCTTTGACGCTGCAGCAGATTTGTGAATTTAACCCCTCTCTTTATGAGACTGTCAATCTTTGCTGTTCCTTGGGGAACACCCTGAACGTCACCAAAAAAATAAATCACTCAGTGGACATCTCTTATGAGGAATAATTTGAAGATGTCCACGATGCATTTACCAGAAGCACTTTCCTCATTTTATCCAGAACAGACCCAGAAGGTGTCTATGAGGTTAATTTGGTATTTTTTTCCTTTTCCAAGGGCTTATCAAACAGTCTCATGTTATACTTGGCAAACAGACTACACCAGCTGTACAGTTGAAGGCATGTTGATCAGGAAGAGGGAAGCAGATCTTTTCCTGCATCCAAGGGATTTTAGACTGGCTGGAGATTTATGGTGAAAATTTTAAGACGGCGATGGAAAAACCACCGTCGCAAGGGCTGGAGAAGTTTGCACTAGTTGGGGAGCTCTCATTGCTCCTTTTCCTCCTCATTTGCTTCCCTTTTTTTCAGGAGATGATACAATCAGGCCAAGAGTGGTGCTGAAGGTCCCCAGGCAATCCTCTTCCCAAGCAAGGATGGAAGGACTGGAAGCACAGAGCCAGGTTTGAGCTCAGTCTGAGAAAAGTTTGGCTGATTAAATTATTAATTAATTTATTTTAGTAAAATATACTTCAAAATCAGCTTTCAGTTTTAGGGAAACTGTGGATTCCTTCCTCAATTCTATGTTAGTTTAAAGTCCAGGACATTTTAGGATATATGGAGCCAATGTTATATAAAGGACACATACGTGGGTTGCAGGTCTTGTTTACCAGCTGAGCTATTTTTGTCCAGAGATGGTTTCATTTTTTATTATTTTGATTTGTTTTTTTTATTTTTCAGTTAAATTTTTATTAACCTGGCCAGAAGGTGAAGATCAATTTTTCAAGCAAAGATTTCCTTTACTTTTGCTTTCTTGCGTGTTTTTGAAGGCTGACACGATCTGCTGTTATTTCCTTGATTCTGCAAACGCACAGCCACAGCTGCAGGGAAGGGGTAGAGGGATGGGTGCAGAGGTAGAGGGATGGATGCAGACACAAAGCTTCTGATACAGGGCAGCCACTTTGTGTCATCTTCAGTCCTGAAATGATGACAAGGAAACAACTAATGCTTCAAGAACCAACACCGAAAGCCTCTGGTAGTGACAAGTCTGAAATGCAAAAAGCAGAAATATTAGGCGTATGCATGCTATAGGTTTGGTATATGCAAGAACATGCATGATGCATTTCCTGCTTGTTCCACTGCCTTAAAATTGTCTTAGATCAGTACAGAAATTTAACCATCAAAGTCACATGGATGCCTGTGTTCCTACACCAGCTGTGCCAGTGCATTATATCAACAGGACAGCAAAGCTTTCCCTGTTAAATTTGCTGAGACAAGACTGCAACAAGCCGTTCCTTCTAATATCTCGTAATTTGATTTCGTGACCTATTGTGTTGATTCAGAGATTTCAACTGAGTGCTGCACTGATTGAATTTTAATTGTGATATTAATTTAATAGTTGCCTCTTCCAGCTCTCGTTGTTGATGAAACTGGAGTAAATCAGCCCTGCAAAGTGCTAGCAGAAGTGTGGGAAAGCTTCAGAGGCTTGCCAAGCTCGGAAAATAAACAGCGTCTGACACCATCCAAGCAGGCCACCAAGATCAGACAATTAAAACTACAGCAATCAGCAGTTTGTTCATACCAGTGGCCCTGAGCTGTGGCAACAGTTGGATTGCATCAGCTACAAACAAGGGTCCTGAGAGAGATGAACAGCTTCACATCCACCTCTTGCTGCCACCACACCCATGGGTGAGTGTCACCAGGGCTTGCTTCGAAGTGGGGTTGGGTGGACCGTGGGAATGGCTGAGGCTCTCCATCAGCTTCACCCATGGCTTCTTGGGGAGGCTGCTGGAAAGGGAGAACAGTTGCCTCTCCCTCTGCATGAAGTTTATAATGAGCTGGACTTGGCCTTCTCATTAAACCCTTTAAAATAACTTTACTGGGGGATAAAACCAAAAGGCCTTTCAAGAGTCCCAAAAAGTGAACCTAGTGGAGGAAACAAACTCATTTTACAGCTTTTCCCAAGAACGCAGCTGGTTTCATTCTTTGCCAACGTAAGTAGCTATTACTTCTTCATTAAAACTTTCACTTTACTATGTGAAAGATGCTGCTATTACCGAGGAAACCATGTGCTAAGTGACCTTCTTCCAGTCTGCACGTGGAGCATAAACACATCCTTTCCAAGGCTCTCCATGTTAGAAATAGTTTAAAGGGTTTTCAGCACTCCACACTTCGTACCTAGGTCACTCTTCCCTTTCCGCTGGTTTTAATTGAACCACCTGGGATTATTTTAGGAAAGATGACTGCAGTTTTTAGGAATTAATTGGTGTAGAATGGAGAGTAATGGGGAAAATTGGCCATATATATTCATTTTGAATTTTAAATTTCTACTTGGACTACGTTTATGGCCCTTTCTCTTGGTTATTCTAATGAATTTTAATTTGTTGGCAGGGTTCTGAGGTGGAATAAGGAGTTCACTGGCAGGAGCATTGGAGGGAATTGGAGAGAGGGTAGTTTAATGTGTTAGTCACAGACATTTGGTAATGAAAGTGAATTAAAATATTTTGTCCCCCAAACTGGAAAGCCAGACTCCCGGTGTGACTTACCTGTCTCACCCTGCACTTCAGTTTTCACATGTAACCTATGCCAGTGAACTAGCTGTAAACCAGATCCAAACCCAGAGTTATTTGCAGAAGTTATCTGGCAAATGATTTAAAATAATGAGTCAATTTGAGAAAACTACAATGTGTTCTTGGGCAATTCAGGAGCAGAAAAGATCTGAATTTGGCAAGGAAATGAATCATTGTAAATTATTGGCCCAGCTGTACTATCAACATTAGTAATTCTCCCAGAATAATTAACCATAAAGCTCTTGTTATTAACAAATAATCAAACCCTTAGTCAGTGTCCTTCCAAAATATTGGGTGTTTGCCTCGTAACAGTTGTTTTGGTGGTTTTATTAATCTAATGTGAAATTGTGAGACTGGGACCTTTGCTGGACATGATGTCAGTGCAGGCTTTTTCACCCCGAAAAATATCCCTTTGCTCCCTCAGAGATGAAGATATTTGGAAAAAAATATGGAAGAATCATGAGCGGTTAAACTCTGACCCAACAAGCATTTACGCTGTGTCTTTAACACCTACCTAAAAGTGGAGAAGATGCTTAAGTGCTTTCCTGTGCAAAGCCACAGATTATTCAGATTGGTCACTAGAATTATCCTGGTGACAATGAATTACCTGCTGGAAAATGAAGTAAGAGCTACATTGGGAGAAGAAAAAGAGAAGACAAGGCAAGAAGGGTAGGTTTGAGTTCACAGCTACTTAGGTTCTCTCTCCTGTGTCTTTCTGAGCCTCTTTTCTGCTGGTTGCTGGAACCTAATGATCTTTTATTTTGACTTTTGGACAATCTTTGACACTGAAAAGTGGATATAATGGGCCAAAGGTCTGAAAAGATGTGGAACCAAACAGTTTTGATGATGTGAAATCAAAGACAAACCTTTCCACTCGCATTTAGGGGCCAAAAACATCTCTCCAGATTCTTCTGCTAGAAGAATGTGCCGGAGTCCTTAATCAGCATTAACAAGACTCCTTCCTTGCTAGGTATATTTTTAATATATGTTTAATATATATTTTTAATGTATGTTTTAAGAACAAACACAAGTGGTTTGTGATGGATTGAGATAGTTTCTGAATAATTCTTTATTTCTTTAACATCCATGGAAATTGCCTCACCTGCCTCATGGCTACATTTGGCATCTTTTGGCCAGTGAGATAAAGATGAGCCAGTTCTGATATTTGCCCTGCAGAGAGGGTGAAGACATGCAAGTGTTGAAATCCCACAGAGATAGCTGTCACTGCAGGGGACCTACGTTGACACTTCACTCTGATGCACGATACTCCCTCACTACGCAGGGCGGGAGGAAGTAAAACCCACCATCAGTGACAGAGTGAATAGAGGGCAGTGAGCCCTCACGAACCTTCGGAAAATCCTGAAAAAAAAAAACCCTACAAGGAAAGCAAGGCAAAAAGATCCAAAAGAACAGCATTGCAAAGAGCATTTCAGCAAGTCCTCAATAAAAGTGCTTCTGCTTTTAAAAAACACTGTTTGCAGCAAGCAGTAGGTAGACACCTGGTTGCACTCTGTAAATTGAGCTTTTAATTTAGTTTTAAAAACTGAAATACCCGCTTTTCTTGTGGCCCACCAAAAAGAATGGCTATTAAAATGCTCTAAAGAAAGGCATGTTAAGATGAAATCTGCTTCTGGAAAGTGGAAGAGTTTCCTAATTATGTTTCAGATTTTTTTTTTTTTTTCTCATCCAGGTGGATGCCTTCTTTCAAAGGAGAGATGGTACCTTTCACCATTAAGTAACTGTTGAAATTTTACCTTCCTATACTATTTGTTAGTTGTAACTAACATAAAAAATGCCCTGCCAGAAAATGACTTTAAAAAGTGTAATATTTTGTTTTATTTAGCAACTACTTGGGAAAATTTAGCACCGAGCCAGAAAGGTTGCAGAGCAAGTAGCACTTCATAAATTGCTTGAGCCCTAATCAATACATATTGTCATCTAGTCAAGTCCTCCTAGCAGATTTTTCTTTGCCCTGCCTCAAAAGCGTATTTTATGAGGTTGTTACTGGCTTGTGCTGCAAGGCCTGGCCTAATGAATCTGTCACTGGCACTATTGATTGACATGCCAGTGTAAGTGAGACATGTGATTCCGATTGACTTCCTAATTACTGCTGCTGTGATGTCTCACCAACTGGTAAGGCCAGAGGTTAATAGTTTTGATGTTCAGCCATTGCTGGCTCTGGAAGCTGGAGTTAAACCAGCTCGTTGGAAGTCAATATCTGAATCAAGTTCTCAAGGCTACTTTCGAAGCTGATCAATTAAACCCTCCTTGTTCCCCCTCTTGTTGCCTGACAAGAGTTTGATGAGTGGGGACCTCTAAAGCCAGCGGTTTAAGGTAGAGCAGGAAGGTTGGTGAGATTTAAATGCAGGAGCGGTGTGCCGGCGGGGGCTGTATTTCTGCCAGCAGCGAGCTGGGATCCTACTCTTTCTTTTCAGTGGAGGGAGCAGGGCTCAGGTTTCCAAAAGCACATGGGTGACTCAAGCATGTTCACCACATGGACATTGTTTTGGGCTGTTCATACAAGCCAGACAACAGTAGTCAGACTCTCCTGCCCATCCATTCTCTCACACAGCAGGAGGATAACAACGAGTTGCCCCCTGCTCTTGTGCAGCCCTCAGCTGCGAAGTGGTCCTGACTCAGAATTAGGCACGAGAACCCCAGACCGTATTTGGAAAAAAAATGTCTTTTTAGCCTTCATTTCTGAGCACATGACCTTGAAATAGGGTGATGTTAATTCTGACCCTTGCCTGAGTGCACAGACAGCCTGGGAAGATAGCTCAGGAAGACTTGACCTGCTCCAGGTGTCTGTCCAGAGCCCAAGGCCTCTGACATGTGTGAGAGATTTACAGATTTTGATGTAGCTGAAACAACAAAATTAAGCATCTGCATTAACCCAAAGGACCGTGTGGCCAAGCATTCTGCCTCCAGCGATCACTCCTAGCTAAAACCTAAGGACAAGTGCAAGAACATGGCAAGCACAAACCCATTTGCATCAAGTATGTTCTCTGATTTACTAGCCTAGGGACTTTCTGAGGTGAAAGCATTAGAACTGTACCAATGGCCTTCGTGGGTTTCTCTTCCATTAATTTGTTTCATTCTGTTCTCAAACTACATCAACTCTCAACACTCACCACAGCTGCTGCTGATAAACTGTGGAGTCCATGGCATGAAGTAGGGAAGAAATACCTCCTTTGGCTTCGTACACCTACATTTCCATGCACTTTTTTTTTTTCGTGGACTTTCTGGACTTTATGTGAAGCCACTCTTCCCTCGGACAATCCTTTCCATATTTTTCTTGTGTTTTCCTTCGGGGGATGGAGAGGTCAGAAAAGCACAATGCAGGTTTAGCATTAATTCATAGTGATGTAGTATTTCTGCCTTGTTCTTCACTCCTCCTTAGTAACTATCAGCACTCAGTTTGTTTTTCTGCCCATAACCAAACAGTGAGCTGACAATTTCTCAGAATTATCTGCTGTAACTCCAGATTCCCTTTCCCTATTTTACAGACAATTCAGAGTCTGTATGTGTGCATTACTTCGCATTTAACAACGTTGAACTTCATCTTCAATTTTATTTTCCAGTCACTCAGGCTTGCAGAGCCTTCTGCAAATCTCAGCAGTCAGCTTTTGTTTTTACTACCCTGAATAATTCAATAATATCACTGAGCCTTGTCATCTCGCTATCCACACTCCTTCCTGGGTTATTTATGAATATGCTGAACAGCATGGATCTTACTACAGACACATATGGGATTCCTCTGGTGACTTGTGAAAGATATTCCTATGTTTTATTCCCTCAGGTTTTTTTTCCTTGCCTAGTTATTAATTGATTAAAGGTCCTACCCTTCCAGCTCCTCTATAAGTTGTCAGGGTGGGGTCTTGCAGAAAACTCACATGCTTGTTATCAGATTATATTTTTCCATATGCTTGACAAGATTTTTGAAGAGCTCTAACAGATTTACAAGGTTGACTTTCCTTTATGAAGGACGAGTTGAGTCTTCCTCACTGTGTTGTATTTACCGCATCTGCCTCGGGGATCACCTTCGTCATCATACCTGATGATTTGCTCAGTACAGACCTCAAACTTATGGGTGCCGTCAGTCTGTGAATTCCCTCAAGCACTCTGTGTGTGTGTGTGTGTGTGTGTGCAGGAGACACGCTGACCACGTGCAAGGGCACAGTACAAATAATAGTGACCAATTTAATGCCCAAGGTCCTCTGCAGCTCAGAGGAGAACGTCACCCCGTTCCAATAAATGCTGTAGTCACTTTACCAAGCTGTTCTATATCGCTCCTACTGAAACTTCAATTTTTGATTTATCTTCTACTCAACCCTGCAAAACAGACATTACAAGTGTAGGAGACTCTCTGGACTTCTATGTACAGAATATAGATAAAAAAAAACAACAGTTTCTCCACTCAGGCCTTATCTTCTCTAAATATCCCTATTGCAGAGTAAACATCTGAACTCACTCCCTGGTGAGGTCTGCTGGAAGCCACCAGGCTGCAGATCACTGAAGGCCAAGGAAAGGTACTGGGAAAATGTCCCTAGATGCTCTGCTCTGCTTTTCTAAACATCTGGTATCAGCTACAGTTAGAGACAGGGTACTAGGTCAGAGGAAACTTCAGTCTGACAGTGCAATTGTTCTTCTGCTCTGATTGCCCTGCAAACTCTCTGCAGGCACCTACCTCTGATTTATTACCAATGTTTGCACCTTCAGCAATTTTTTCCTCAAAGTTTTTTTTTTTTTTTAATCTCCTGTTATGTTTTTAGATTTAAGGTGCCAGATTTTTTTTGTTTCTTGCTTTCTTTTGGTGGACATACCTTCAGCTTTTTGAAGAATGCCTTCTAACTCCCCGTAGTCTCCTTTGAGCTAGTGCTAACTTACGGCAGATTTGCGTAGGGGTCTTTCTAAAGTCTGCTGTGATATGGGGTAGAGATTTATTGTTAGTCTCTGAAATAACATCTTTAAGTAAATTCTCTGCCTTGTACCAGCCTTACATCCCTTCTTCTTGGCTCTTTTTGGCTTCTGTCTTACAAAACTGTCTTATTTTTATGTGGGTCCCTGTTTTTAAAATGGAACAAGAGTGGTGCTCGTGCTGAGGCTTCATGGTTGGTTTGTCAGTGGTCACCACCGCACATGATCCATTTGGCTGTTTTAAAGTGTGTTGTTTAAATGGGATTCTTTTCAATTGGATTTATCCTCCTTGCTCTTGAGCTTTGTCACTGCTGGCCCACCTTCTATTACAACATCAGAAATGTTCATAGCATCTTCACTCCAAGAGCCTGCATCATCGTCTATGGTTTTCCTCTTCTGTCAGCTTTCCTTCAGTTTTAATTTCAAAAAACTCTCCTATAAACTTTTGAATTTTAAGGCTCCATCTTGCTCTGGCAAAGCTTCTTTCACTTCTCATCAAAATCTCTCTGTTCCTGAGGAAAATCTCTCTTTGTGCACCAATTCCTCAACCCACAATTGCAGCTGTCCCTCTGTAGAGGCTCAGAGAGTGATGTTTTCATTAAGACCATGGTCCTTTCCTCCCAAATCAACACTGCATCAGCATCTCTTGTTGGCACCCCCTGGGCTGGGACACCAGATCCACCTGCACACAGTCCATCAAGGGCTTTCCCATGACACCCTCGGGCTGGGAGCACAGTCCACATGCCACCCTCGGTGTCTGAGAAATTAATCTCACCGCATTATAAGCCAGCTAGTTGCAATCAGCAGGATCTGCACCTCTGAAACACTTACGGACAAAGAGTGGGTGAAGGTCCTTCCAAGTTTGGCTTTCTCTGAATTGACACCATACCGAGAAAGAAATGTCATAACTTCTTTAAACCTCTGGGCAGGGATGGGCTTGCAGAAGTAAATGTTGAAGAGTAATCTAAGCGCTGAGTGCTAATTTATTTTTTTTTTTATGAATCTGGTGTATGTGGCAAGTTTTTAGTGGAAATGAGTTATGCAATCTTCATTAACTTGGGATAGACCTCTACCATTTCACTGTAACTGAAGTTCCTGGAAAAAAAATTAAAAAAATAAAAAAGGCTAGGCAGAGTTTGTGATTGATTACACTCCGTGTTATATTAGACAATATAGATCAACCTGCCAATATGAATTTCTCAGATGTCAAAACTACCAGGTAAGAAAAAGAAGATCATATAAGAGGGAAAAAAAAAAAATCATTAGACAATCAGGGACAGCCATAATTCACCCATATCTGTGTACAAATAATGCCATGGGGAATTAGCTGTACTTATCACTTTGTCAGACGTCTGTTGCCAGCAGATAGTGCTCGGTTTCTCATCCGTCACTGCTTGTTTCCTACAACATTTCTGGAAATGATGACGAATAAGAGGGCTTGAATGGAACTCTGCATCTCAAATGGTTAATTAAGGACAATCTGAATATATATGTTCCGTTACCAAATTAACTTAAAAATATGCGGTTTAAGTACCCTGTGTAATGCTTCTCGAGGAATAGAGAGTTTCTCAATAGTCTTAATTGCAAATTGAAAGACCTCATGGCTGCATTAGGGAAAGACAACCAAAGACAGATCATCTCTTGCAGGCTCACTTATCACTGTGTCCTGCCCTGCTCCAGGAGAACCACTTCAGTGATGATCCCTGTGTCCCCATCTACCATGGAGCGATCTCTGCCAGCAGCATGAGCTCAGAAAGGATGTATCTCAGACCAGCCCCACAGCGCGGGCACATCAGAGGGACTGGGAACTCAACCCTGCCTGCCTGGGACAAGGATATCAACTGATGTGCCCTGGTCCTAAGGATCAGGTGCTAGAAGACACTGGTACTGGCAGGATTTGGCCTTTCTGAATGGGAAAGTGGCCATCATTGGGTTTTTAAACCTATCATGCCTTAGTGTGCTGATTGTAACACACAAACCCAATGTGGGGCAGCAGGACACCAGCTCCCTTCTTCCAGGTAAGGATTTAAAGCTTCACTGTTCCTCAGGAATACCCATCAGCTCATGATCATGGTGACACTCAAGGCTCTCTGCAACATGACTGCTTTTCAAAAAAAAAAAAAAGAAAAGAAAAGAAAAAAGAAAAGAAGAAAGCACACTCTTTGTGAAATAAGAAACTTAATTACTTCCAAACCAATTAATTAATTAATTAATTAATTAAGCCTTGTGTCACCCCTGCAAGGTAGGAAGTGATTATTCTACCCATTGTACGCAGAGGGAAAACCGCACCATTAAGTGACTTGCCAGAGGCAAAGGCATTGAAGGCAAAATCAGCATCCCAGGGCTGGCATCCCCTGGTTTTGCTGCAGACCAGCCCAATTTGCTTGGACATCACTTATCCCCATCATCCCAATACCTCTATTTGCCAAGACGACTTTAGTCCCTGCTCTGATCCCCCAAGGAAAACCCCAAAGTCATTCTGCCAAAGACTAGATCATACCACGGTCAAGCTGGGCTCCAGTGAGCTTGGTGCTGCTACATTTAGCACCCGAGGGTGCTGTTAAACCTCTGAGGGAATCTGGCCGCTCTGCTTCAGAGTGGAAAAATCCTAGGCGGAGATGGAGTCTCAATAGAGATAGACTTTTCTGACCACAATCCTAAATGTGGGTCTCGTGTTGTTCTCAGACTCTGCATGAGTTTTGGGGTCCAGATTGAAATAACCACTTCAGGCACAAGGTAGTGAGGTCTCAGCCTACTGTGACAGCAGCACTCTGGATTGCAGTGTGGGGGCTGGCAGCTCACAATAAGACTTGCTCTGGCACATTCCACGAGTAGCTTCATGCTTTGATTTGAGCCTCTGAGGTGGAGGTGGGTTTGTGGAGATAGACACTGTCTTTTAATAGGCCAACTCATATAGTTCAGAAAAAGCAGATAAGCATGCAGGTGTGCAAAACTTCCTTCCCTCTGATACAGGAAATCATCTTGTACCAGCACTGGTGTGGTCATTAGGACTAGGCTAAGGATCATCCTCCTGTGCTGG
Source organism: Baryphthengus martii (assembly GCA_013396935.1). Classification (NCBI taxonomy): domain Eukaryota; kingdom Metazoa; phylum Chordata; class Aves; order Coraciiformes; family Momotidae; genus Baryphthengus; species Baryphthengus martii. The sequence continues at coordinate 27,230 of VWZK01000580.1, forward strand.
ACACTGGGGAGGCTGTGCCTCAAATCCTGGGGTCACTTTTGGACTCCTCACTCCAAGAAAGACCTGGAGAGGCTGGAGCGTGGCCAGAGAAGGGCAACAGAGCTGGGAATGGGTCTGGAGCAGGAGTCTGGTAAGGAGCAACTGAAGGAGCTGGGTTTGTTCAGCCTGGATCAAAGGAGGCTCAGGGGAGACCTTCTGGCTCTCCACAGCTCCCTGAAATTCAGGAGCTTGGAGCCAGGGCGAGTCGGGCTCTGCTCCTAAGGAGCCAGAGGAACCAGCCTCAGGTTGCCCAAGGGAAGGTTTGGGTTGGAGCTGAGGAGAAATATCTTCCTGGGAAGGGTTGTGAAGGGCTGTCCCAGGCTGCCCAGGTCAGGGCTGGAGTCCCCCTGATCCCTGGAGGGGTTTCCAAGGTGTGGAGATGTGGTGCTGAGGGACAGGGGTTAGTGATGGACTTAACAGTGTAGGATTTACAGTTGGACATGATGATCTTAAAGGCCTCTTCCAACAAGAACAGTTCCATGATTTTATCAGAGAAACATCAAGCTCAAGCCAATCACAGGAGAGTGGATAGAAGGGCTGCTGGTCATGCTGCAGGGCTGTCACCAGTCACATTGTTCCAACCAGTTTGTTTTCAGCCCACAACAGCAAGCCCAGCCTGGACATCTCTACACATTTTGAAGGAGACCATGGGCAGGGATCATTCTCCTTAGAGTCCGTGCTGCATGAGGAGGGAAGGGAGTTGAACCACATGGAGCAAGCTGTGTCGCGCCATGTACCCTGAGACCACAGGATGGCCCTCAGCCTGCTCTATACAACAGAGCAGATGAAGCAAGAGCTACGCCTCTCCCCCATGGTTTCTCAGTTCAGTAAACTCCAGCCCACACCTGCATGAAGCTATCTCTTAAGGAAACAAGCCTAATACTGAAAAGTTAGAATTTTCCGTTGTTCCAGGAAATGAGGAGTTAACGACTGAAAGGAAACACCAGGAATAAATCTTGGTGCTTACATTTCGCACACACAAGCGGAGCCCGAGCAAGAGAAAAAAAATCAAACACTCTTGGGCCAAAAGTTCACTCATGTTGGGTCAGATAATCGTGTTCATGCCTCTTGGTTGTTACCAAACACCAAAAGAGCCCCGGGAAGTCCTGCAGACGTGTTGCAGACCAGTGACAAGAACAAACATTGATTTAGCCCCAGAGGCAAGCAGACGAACTAACTGCACTGGACACGATGATGCCGCAGGGTGGTTCAGAGATGGCCACAGGATCTTTTTCACCCTGAACTTTTGGGAGAGAAATCTGAACCAACACCAGCCACAGAGGGAGGGAGTAGACAGAGGGTCAAGAGTTTAGATCCCCTTTAGGGACCTTTCCAAAGAGCAGCATCACTGCCAGTTTGACCAGGTGAGTCTTTCCACCTCCACTGCATTATCTTGATACTATTTTTTTGTGACCAGCTGAGGTCCCAATTTCTCCCCTAGGTCAAGAAGCCAGGAAAACAGGCCATGAAAGCTATATATACTGCTAAAATCATCCCACTTGGAACATTCTGTGGAACAAATACCCTCATCTATATACTTGCCCAGGGTGGCCATCCCCAGATAGGCAGTCAGGGATGGTGTCTGGCCAGTGCTGTCCCTCACAGCATCTGAGTGGTGGCTGGGAGAGGGCCAGCTACCCCTGGCCAAGAACACCCTCACACTGGGCTAATAACTTGGCTTACTGTCACATTCCAGTGCCCAGCAATGACTCTTGGCACTCCTTAATTTCATAACCACAAGGTCCCAAAAGTTATAAAATCCAGGCTTCATCTGCCTGAAATGAGGTGGAGAGTCCAGGATCCCTCACCCTTCCAACCCAAACTGCAGTGACTCCTGGGAACCTGTTATAATTCTGCTTTAATTGTTGTGAGAGCTTTCCAGAGGCAGCGCTGACACTGATTTGGATGCAAACCTCTCTCTCTCTCTCTCTTCTTCTCAGGGTACTGCAGAAGTAGCGTCCGTGAGACCAACATTTATAGTATTCCTCCAAGGGGTGAAATGTACCTACTGTAAAATACTCTCAGTTAATTCTGGTGCATCATTTGCAGGAGAGCCGCATGGGGATCAGCGTGGGACATACAGATTTAGATCATTTCGCTCGAGTCAGGTGGTGCCTTGCTCCCAATTCCTGGCAAGTTAATTCTTACCTGGGATAATTATTTCTTTCTTCAATCTGGCCCAGTTTAACCCTTCCCATCCCACACACCTTCCCAGATTATACCTGTGGCAATGGAGACATTGATTTGAGGGGTGTTTGAGACCATTGTTGTCCTCTGCTACGGATTTTCTTGATGACCTTGGACAATTCAGTTAATTAATTCAGCTCCCTTGCCCCCTGATGGTCTCTGGTGGATAAAACTGCCTGATGTCTAAATTGCACGATCCTGAGGAGTGATCTATCTGTTTAAGACAGACGTGCCACTTTATATCTGGTTTCTGATGAGACTGGCCTGGGTGCCCCTGCTGAAGTCCCAGTCTTTCCAGAACTGGTTCTTCTGAAATGGGTTGCAACATGATGTTGATGCATCTTTGGCTTATCTTGTGCAATAATTAGAAATAAATAAAACAGGGACAAGGTTAACCTCATCCTGGAGCTCCTTTTTGAGGAGGGACCAAGGGAGTACTCGCCAAGCTGTTCCCATTCCTCTTGAGCTATGGTGACATGGAACAGGTGATGTGAGTTGTCTTCTGAGTGGGCTTGACCTGAAGCCAAGCTGGGATTTTCATGTTCAGGAATAGGGGGTTTACATCCTGAACCTCATCCTTCATCAGATCACCCCTCTTAATCTCACCAACTTTGGCAGGTTGTTGCTGGTCTGCCCAGAAGCCAATGAGAGCACATTCAGGTTTCCCAGCCTCTTATACAACTGCCATACTCCAGGGTCTTTTTCTGTAGCTGAAACAAAAGAAATAATGTCTTGGATTCCAATAGCCAATAAATTATTCTTGAAATGCCATAATTGCTCTGCTGCAGCTGCAAGAGCAACTAAGTACAGAACTTTAATAAAATATTACGGCTCAGATCAATTTGCCGAGAGTCTGTCTTGTTTTCTGTGTGGGGTGCTAGGCAGCAAATAGTAAATACTGATCACTGCTGAGAAAAAGACAAACAGAAAGGAAAACCTGGAACCTGATTTTTGTCATCCGTATTTATTTATTTTTCTGAGCTGTCTGAGCAATGAGAAGGGCCAGATTCTGCTTCGTGTTTGTGGAGTTATATTTTTTTCCATTTCACAGGCATGGGAACGGCAGCTATTGCATGTATAGCTTTACAAAGTAGCTTAGGCACTTAAGCAGATGATCATCTAGAGAGATTTACAGCAGTGACTTTTACAGGGGGCGGGGTGAAAGGGAAAGGAGGTGCCCAACTCCCATCAGGGTGAAAAATAAATACGAATAAATCCAAAGTGATGTTGCATTGACAGCTGTGGTAACAACTTCGGAAAATGACCACGTCTGGACTATTCTGGATCAAAAACTATCGAAGTCAATGAATTTCGCTCTGGATTTACAATGGTATTAACTGGGATCAGAATCTGACCCTATAAATTTACTACTACTTCTAATCCTGTTGCCTCTGATCTTGCTGAGATATTTTCTAACTGCTGAGCAGCTCGCTTTATTGACACTGAAATAACACATCCATGCCCTACTATTGTTAAACTCAGCTGGTTTTAAAAACCCATCATAGTGTTTGTCATGACTGACCTTAACAAACTGGCCTACTGTCCTTGGATCTATGGGCAAGAAAGTTGTCAAATGCCCCCTTTTTTTGCAGCCTTCCACCACCAAAAAAGAAAAAAAAAAAGAAAAAAGAGGAGAAAAAATCAATTTCAATCAACATGGAGTGTAATATTATCAAATGTCAGATGCTGAGGCCGTGTGCTTTGAAAATTATCCTTGACAGCTTCTTGTCGACTTAATTAAGTGCTTGGGAAAAAAAAAAAAAGAAGAAGAAAAAAAAAAAGGCAAAATATCTCAATTGTCGGCTCCCTCTCTTTGTGCTTCAGAGGTTCTATTGACAGCTCTGAAAAAAAGATTGCCTTTGGGGGTTTTATTGATAGATCCTTGCCTGATATTGGAATGATTCCTAGGCAGATAAATCACATTTAGATTTGTTAGTAATTGAGGAGAATTGATTGAATAGTTAGGATGGTCCCAGAGGGAGGTACCTACTCCTCTTCCGTTCTGCAGAGGTTGTCATCAGATAAAGGACCTCTTTGGGCAGGACGGATAAAGGTCTAATTGTTTACATGATCAGGTATTGCTTCCTTTCAGCCCTCTCTCCTCTGCCTTTCCCAACTTTCCTGTGGCAAATGTCAAGACGACAAAAGGGAAGGCTGTAAATAAAAACAAATGTGGGTGAGGGCAATCAACTCTCTTCATGACCTGGAAAAGTGCTAATTGTTTTCAAATCATTAGTGGAATTTGGGTCTTAACAGCGATGGGCTTTTATTTAAAAAACTCTTCAACCTTTATTTGTCATATGTGTATTTAAACTGCTATGAACTTTATTTAGCAGTAGGTTAAGCGTGGCTCAGCAGTGTCTATGCTGAGAAGCTTTTTGGACTGATAGGAACTATGTGCATGGCCGAGTGATGGTACGTTAGGCCTTTCTTGCTGGTGAGCTCCGCCAGAACCCTGCGTCCCACCAGTCTGAGTGAGCTGCTAATCCCTGCGTGGTCCCAGAAGTGAGCAGCATCACCTGAAGTCTAGAGTTATATGAGGACATGTCAGAGCAATGTGGAGGGGTGCTAGAGTGACATGGAGTGATGCTGGGGCAATGAACGAGGGTGATGGAGCAATGTGGAGAGATGCTGGAGCAATGTGGGGAGATGCTGGAGAACGTGAGGAGATGCTGCAGCAATGTGGAGGGATGATGGAGCATTGTGAAGAGATACTGGAACCGTATGGGGACCTGTTGGGGCAATGTGGGGAATGCTGGGGCAATGTGGGGAATGCTGGTGCAATGCAGGGGATTGCTAGAACAGTGTAGGGTGAATACTGAAACAGTGTGGAGGGAGTCCAGAATAATATTGGGCGGCTCTGGAGCAACTAGGGGACAGGACACAACAGATGCTGCAGAGTCCCATCCTGCTCCAGCCTGAGTTTGCAGCAGTCTGTTGGATGATCTGCCCAAGGTTTTCCCATGCTGCACATCTCTTGCCATGCTTTCAGAGAGAGCGGAAAGGATGACATTTTCCACAGAGGGTTTTTACATTAACTGGGAAATGCTCTAAGAAATAGTCATATCTTCATTATCACTGCCTTCTGTTTTGAAAGATTTTGTTTCCTTAAGACACTTCAAAGTCCAACAGTTTTATTTCTGTTCGCACCATCCAGAAACTCTCCAGGGACCCTCTCTCTGTCTTAACTTTCTATATCAGCTTAGATAGGACCACGTTTCCTGTGCCATCAGTACAGTTTAGGGTGCTCGGGATGATTAACAAGATGTACTGTGCCATGGCTTTCCTCCAGAGACCTGTTTGGGAAAAAAAAAAAAAGGAAATATTGGATAATTGGTTTTGAAATTCAAACTCATTTCTGCAGGTGTTTACAAGGAGCTAAAATGGCTCAGTCAGCATTTCTCATCCTCTTCGCTCTCTTTTCAGCACTGGCAAGAGGGTAGAAAATTATGGTTTAAAATAAAATAAGGAAAAATAAACTACAATATTTTATTTTCCTGTCTTTCAGCTTCATCAAAATTGAAAGACATTGAGGGAGAGGAAGGAACAATTTCTTAGCTCAAAGTAAAGGCCGTTTTGGAACCACCAAATATTTAATCTGAGAAATTATTTATGAACAGCTCAGAATTCATCACTGGCAGGCCTGATCCTGTTCATGTTTCTGCCCTACTCATTGACAGCAAACGCCCATTGCTCAACCCAGCCACCAGGGACTTCTGCAGAGGCTGCAGGAACCTGGTTTCTCTCTGGGTCAAACCCAGTCACCTCCATCTACATCTCTGCAACCCCGTCCTCCCTCTGGGAGTGAGCTATTGAAAAGTAAATGGATCTAAACTAGCCATGAATCAATTCAGGCTGGAAATTAGAAGAAGATTTCTAATTATCAGAGCTGTGAATATCTGAAACAGCCTCCTTTTAGAAGCAGAGGAAAGAGCCTACTAATCAGAGCAATGATGGTGTGGGTAGTTGTGAGCATTTTGCCAGGAGCCAACATTGTAACACAATTCTTATTATATGCCAGTAGAGGAAATGGTCTGTCTTCTTCTGCATCTCCACATGCCTTCAGATAGACTCTGTAGTAATAATTAAGTTCCTAATAAGCATCCTGGCCTCTCTAAAGGTTATTTTTCCTAGGGTGAAAACTACATTTAATGTAGGATTTGGGTCTTCTGGGTTTTAGCTTTTATACACTTCCACGGTTTTAGATTCACGTGGAGAGAGACACACAGGGTAAGGAGAAAGCTTGTCTCTGTTTTTATTTCCTCTCTTTTTCTCATGTTCACTCTTTCCTCCTTCCTATCAATGGATATTCTGCTCCTGCATAAACTGTTTCAAATTGTGATGGAAGGTGCTTTGATGAAATTCATGGCAATGCTCAGCCCTCCAAGTGCTAGAGAAATTTCGGTGCTCCCGCTCTTACTAAGACACAATTTTGCACAAGCCAACTGCTTTTATAGAAAAAGTAGGTATCTCAACTAAACACAATTGTTTTTGACAGGTGTGAGAGACATTGGTGTCCTCCTTTCACCATAGCTTTGGGTCAAGCCTTCTTTTAATTCTATGGAGACCTAAAGAGATTAAACAGAATCACAGAATCATAGAATGTTTTGGGTTGGAAAGGACCTTAAAAATTATCTAGTTCCAATGGCAGGGGCTTAACATCTCCCATGACAGGGGCTCAAAACCCCATCCAGCTTGGCCTTGAACACTTCCAGGGATGGTGCATCCGCAACTTGTCTGGTAGTGTCTCACACACACACATGAACAAGGACCTTCTGTCTTGTGAGAGAGTCTGGACGAGGTCAAGGAAGCACGTTTGGACCCGAGATCTGGCACTGCTTGGATTTCCCAGCACCAAAACTGATGCTGAAAATACTCATATACACACATGAATCCAAATCCAAAATCAAAATTTCCCAAATGACACTTGTCACGGTTCCACAGCAAAGCGAATATCTCTTTTAAGCAGGTTGCTTTTCTCCCTTCCAGCCCTCCTCCTTCTAAAAGCTGTTGAATTGCTTTTTTTTTTTTTTTCCTATCTTTTGCTCATTCCTGTAGCAAGAGTGGAATTGATTTTTGATACTACCCATTTTGTTTGTCACAGATCGTCTTCCACTTCCCTCTGCACGTTGCTGAAATATCAGCCACAAATGATTATTCCTATCACCGCAGTCAACGCTTAGCCTGGGGCAGGGAATTCTCCCGCAGCAAAAAGTGGCCGCGTAATTGAAGGCAGAAGCACCAGTACCTGTAGCCTGAAAATGCTAATAAACTACCAGAGGTCCCAGGAAAGTTAAATATTGGGAGGGATGTCACGGCCACAGTGTGATTAGTGGAATAGAACTACAAAGAGCACCCGCCTAAGGCGCCAACACGGGGAGGATCAGTCTCCCTCTGTCATCCCAACGTGCCGTCTGCCTCCCAGGATGGGGCTTCCACCATGGCTTTGCTTACAGGGAAGCGATCAGAGCAGGAGGAGCATGCTCATAGTGACACAGAGCTTGATTTTCTGGAGGTGGATCTGGGGGCTTAAGGCTGCGACGTCAATGTTAGACGGGATCTTCAGCTTTTTGCTTTGTGGAAGGATTTACCTTAGACTTGACGTGGGGGTTTTGGTGACAGGGTTATGCATGCATCTCATTTCCATACCTGTTGTTTGACAAGTGCATGTATTTTTTCGACTATTCAGATTTTACATCACGCTGAAGATTCCCGGTGTACTTCATATACACATGTACTGTCTATCTGGAGAGAAAGATGATGTGGGAAAACATATTCTCATGTGCTCAAGTTAATTTGTCCTCAAGGGGTAGCTAGTTTGCTACCTCTACAGGTAGAATTCTTCCCAACGACAGTTCCTTATATTGGCCCAACGAACAATTCCTTATATACATATGTAAGTGTATGTATGTATTTATGTATATGTAGAGGTCATAGAATCATAGAATGGTTCAATTTGGAAAGGACCTTAAAGATCATCTAATTCCAACACCCCTGCCATGGGCATCGACACCTCTCACTAGAGCAGGTTGCTCAAAGACCCTTCCAACCCATTCTTGAACCAAACCAAACTGATTCTATGATCTCTACATATACATGAATACATACACATACATTCAGTGATGGAGTATCCACAACTTCCCTGGGCAACCTGTGCCAGTGTCTCACTACTCTCCCAGTGAAGATTTTTTTCCTAATATCTAATCTAAATCATGCATGTAGATAACGGCTAGTACGTCAAGGGGATAGTTTAGGGGAGTTACATACATATGCTCTACCGTACTGTGTTATGTTCATTATATTACTGGTTGGTTGACCCCTGTGCAGCATGGTGGCCTTGCTCAAGTGAAGACTGAAAGCCACTTACACTTTAGCAAACAAATGTTCTCATTCTTCCCAAATCCTTTCCCATTCATTCATCATTTATATACTATTTTTAATCCTGAGGTGTTTCTAGCTTCACACACACACATATGCATATGTGGTTATATGCACACACAGTATGTCTCTGTGTGTGAACACAAGTGCCAATATACAGTACACACGTGCAAACTGTGGTTTTAAAGTAAAAGAGATAAGCAATGGTTTTAAACTAAGAGAGGGAAGATTCAAGCCAAATACAAGGAAGATGATTTTTACGCTGAGGGTGTTGAGAGCCTGGCCCAGGTTGCCCTGAGAGGTGGTTGCTGCCCCATCCCTGGCCTCATTGCAGGGGAGGATGGCTGGGGCTCTGAGCAACCTGCTCTAGTTGCAGATGTCCCTACTCCCTGGAGGGGGCTTGGACTGGATGACCTTGAAAGGTCCCTTCCCACCCAAACCATTCTGTGATTCTATGAAACATACATGTATGCACACACCTGTACATCAATGAAAATAAGGATGCCTTCCTTCTGTGTGTTGGTTTCCCATGTAAATATTCTGCAGGATCATTCACAGCTGATTATAGCACAAAGATCCAACCCTGGAAACAGTCCCACAAGCCCTGGACTTTGTCATAGCCTCATAGCACCTTCTAGCTGAGCATGTTCCACATCAACCACTGCTAACCAGGGCTGGGGTTTCCTCTCCTGATAAATAGGTGGTCTGTTGGACTGATCACTTTATTAGATTTGTTTGGTCAGATTGGGGTTTGACGGTCCAGAGTCTGGATTTAGCAGTGGTTGCTGCAGAGGTGCATGACTGTAAAGCTTGTGCGAGGGGTCTGTGTGAGAATGATAGGGCAAGAAAGAAGGAAGGGTGCATTAACTGTGATTTCTATACATGCCTCCCTAGCAATTAACTCCGCTTTTCCCCCAGGGAAAGAGTGAGGTCCTTTTATGTTATTTTACCACCCTTTCTTTCCTTGCTTGCTTGATTCCTTTCTTTCCTTTAACGGAGTATCTCTAATCATTGCCTTGCATCATTATCATTATCTCTTATTATGATCTTTAGTTACGATGTCAAAGATGAGAAAAATGAGCTCAGTTTTCTGGCATCCTAACACATATTGATTTTAACAGCAGCTGCCACGAGACCTTCACGTATGATGGATTGCTGTTAGACTGATGAAAAAAATACCCGCATGAATAAAAATATTTACCGAAGAGAATAACCAGTGATTGCATAACTGCATTTAAGACACATTATCCTATTGACCAACAACTCAGGCAAGCTCTGGGAGCGATTTTAGCACATACTAATATCCTTCAGGATAAGAGTTAAGAGATTGCATTAAAGCTCCTGTCTCAGGGACTTATATCGACAACTGTCTCTTGGTTTCTTGGGGGCTTCCTTGGGCATGGAAAATGAAATATCCCCATCTAAGCACAGGGCACCTCACGGCTGCCAGCCTTCGCTGTTTTGAACTTAGAGCAATCAGCTGTGCCCTGCCAGAGGAAAAGTGGAAAAAATACCTTGAGTGAAGCAACCTCACACGTGAGCTCTTTGGACTGCACTCCTTTGTCCCATCCTGGAGGCATTAGCTGACGCTCAGCCGTAGGAGACGGTCCACTCCCTTCTTACAAGGAACTAGGAAGCGTCCAGCTGGTGCTGTGTGCAGCAGCAGCAGTTGGCATTCACGGCAAAACATCTAGGCTGCAAATGCAGGCAAACTTTTTCTTTTCAGACCCTTCCCCAAGGCTTCGACCCCACAAGCATCATGTGAGCATATTCATTTCTGAGCAAAGTCTCACTGAAGTAACCCATGGACTCACACATGTGGAAGGTCACAACCCAAGCTTTGCCACATAGAACAAGGTCCCTGACCCCTGGAAGAAACTTGTGCCCTGGAGGTTTGTTGGGCCGGGCATCAAAGCTTCTTCTGGAGTATCTTTCAATGCCCTCTCCCTGAAAATGTTGAAGGTCAGATTGTACAGAACTTTGGGTAATCTGATCTAGTGGGAGGTGTCCTTGCCCATAGTAGGGGAGTTGGAACGAGATGATCTTTAAGGTCCCTTCCAACCCAAACCATTCTAGGATTCTATGATTCTAGGATCTGCTGTGGGAGTCTCTAAACCAGTACTTTGGAAAGCCCAGAGTCTGGCAGCAGTGGGGTTTTCTGCAAGTCCACCCCGGGACAAATATCTCTCAATTGCATCTCATCAACATTTTACCTCCCAAGCGTGTAGGCTCAAAGGCCAGATCAGAAGGATGAGAACAGCAGGAGCTGTTTAATTTATTTTTTTCACCAAAGCCGTTAGCTGCAAATCTCTGGATTCAACCCTTGCATTTAAAAAAACCCACCCAACTTCACTGAATATTTTCATGCAGGTTTTCTTTCCTGTTCTTTTATATTCTGTTCTGGAGGCAACCCCATCCAATCCTCTCTGGGTTGTATTTTGCCATCTTTCAAAGGGACCTCCTGTTTTTTACCGTTTTTTTTTCAGAAATATTCCTGCTTTTTTTTTTTTCTCCCCCTTGTTTTCAGCCATCTGCACCAGCCTGGAAACCGGCAAAAATACACATATAAAGATGTCTTAATCTTAAATATAATTAGATATAATACCTCACGCAGCGTTGTATGATTAGTAAAATATATGATCATTAGTTATTAGATTAATGTGTCTACTTGTGTAACTGAAAGCCATTTGCAGCCAGAAATGAAATAGCTCAATTTGCTGTAATTGACTTATCTCCCATAGAGATTAGTACACTTGCTGCTGGAGAAGAAGGTTTCTTCAAATGCTAAAAGCAGCTGCGTAGAGAAGCTGGATTCTGTTTTCTTTGGAAAGCCCCTACCCCGCTGGAGGCAGAGATATCCGAGGCGAGGTCTGGAAGATCAGCAGAGCCGTAATTAGGACTGCTGAAATCAGAGCGGTTGCGTTTAGAGGGAGGCAGTACGTGATGATGCCATTTTTTTCGGGAACCTGCTGGGTCTAAATCAGGGATGCCGTTGGGTGACCTTAGGAGGTGTCACCATTTTTTTCACTCCCTCTCTACACCCGTCCCGTTCGTTCTGGTGCAAATCAAGAGCAGTTTAACAGGCATCATCTACGATCTCGGGAAAAGCCAGCAGCCACAGTTGGGTCCTTGCACACCTCAGAGAAGGGCTCCAAAATGACGTTCCCGGCACGGTAGCAACCACAGCGGGGCTGGGCAGGGTATCTGCAATGCGGGTCTCTCGAGCGTGCTCTCGCCGGCACAGGGAGCTCCTCCCAGGGGTGCCAATAGCAGCTCGATGGGCGAACACGCGTAGAATAGGCAATCGGGAGCACGTCTTCACTGGTGACGCGGGATTGTGCCCTTAAATTATCTGCTGACACCTCTGACATTGTGAGGTGCTGAGGGGCCCCACAAATCTCAACTTTGGCTGCTGCATCTTCCTCTTCTTTCTTTTTTTTTTTTTTTTTAAATAGGTTTTCTTATGGTTTTCTTAATTTATTTTTTTTTAGCCACAGCAACTAAGCGAACCGTTCAAATTGAAACACTGAAATGAACCAAGCTGAACAATAAACTAAAACATGCCTAGAGCAAGTTGAGCAATAAACAGGTTTTTAATTTTTTTTTTCCCCTTCCATCTCGGTGGTGTCTGGCTCTGATAGATGATGTGACAAAGGAAGAATCCTCAATAAATTCTAAATTCTGAATACTAAATCAGCAAGCAAGAGCAGACATGTGAGATGCCATCCCCTCTCACAGCAGCTTTACTGCTGCGATTCCACGATGCTACTGCCCCGTGGGGCTGGGATGGAGGTGAGGCCGGATGCAGGGAGACCCACCAGATCCGTTCATCCACGTGTGATGGTTTTATCCAACTGACACTCAGCCTGAGTCCATAACCCAGGTGTGACAGAGGCTTTTCCCTCTGTATCGTGGCTGGAGTCTCAAAGGGAAAATATTATTCATAGGATTTAAGGCCAGGAGGGGATATTTTTGCTCCACTCTGACCTCCATTATAACACAGGCCAGGGGATTTCATAGAGTGATTCCCGCAGCAGGAACAAAGGGGAGTAATCGGCTACTGTGTTATTTCGCCTTGTGCAAGATGTAAAAAGGCGGTGATTTCTGCTAAGGGATGTCACAGATTAGGAGGACCCGTGAGGCAGGTACTGAAGGAAACGAAAACCCTCAGCGAAAATTGTACCGAAAACATCTGCTCGTACTTAATGCTGTATGCCCTTCCTCGCCTTGCGGAGGGGCTGAGTGATGTAAAATGCTTGCCCTTGCAAAGATGGCCTGGTTTGGGAGACAAAAGGCATAGGGTTTTTTTAAAGCATTGTCATAGCCTTTTCCTTGAAAGAACCTAAAGGTGAAATAATCTGACAAGGGATGTGATACAGTGAAAAGCAAGATGCCGGTAGTCACAGAGAGCACGTTTTGCCCTGGGAAAGGATTGAGCTTGGCATCTCAATTTGCAGTCTGCTTTGAAGAGAGATGAGGTGTGTTTTCCTTCTGCAGCACGTTCATCCTCTGGCTGTCCCATGCAAGTCAAGATGTGGCACATTTTCCTTCTTGGAGGTTGTGCAGCATCTTTGAAAGGAGTCATACATTCCCGTGCAGCACATGCTCTAATCTTCAGTAAAGAATTTCAGCATGGATGTTTCTCACTACAGCTTAGCCTACCTGCATCTATTTATTTTCCCTGTGGTTTCCCGTGAAACTTGTTGCTATCAAGAAGTTTCCACCTTCATTCAGAGAAACTCTCTGGTTTAGCTGGAGAATCCCAGCAGCCTAGCTGGAACCTCACTCTGAATTATTTTCCTTTCACTGAACTTGCAGCTCAGCTTGAAGCTGACACAGGCAAATGCTCATGAACACAGCCCAGATTTGCAATTGAATCCATCAAGCTGTGCATGGCCCTGCTGAACAACCCACAGCAGAGACAAGCTCGAAATTAATAATTCAGGCATTCAGCTTCCAACCCACACTTCATCACAGTCCTGGGCTGATCAGTCCCGGGGCTTTCATTTAACTCATGAAAAGTGGAGCTCTCTGAAGTTCAGAGCCAGATTTTTGTCTAAACTCAGTCTGTAGATCCGAATTAATCTTTGCAATCTGTCTACACGAGTAAACCAGAGTGGCTGGGTTAAAAATCGCTGGGGAGTTGGTGTAGAGCCCTCAAGTTGGCTTGACAGGGCTCATTGGAGGAAAATAAGTTTAGCTCGTCTTGCAAACTGTTGGACACACTTATAAAACCCAGAGTGACAGCGATGAATTTGGGCGCGTCTGCTTCAGGAATATTCCCATGATTTGTCCTTATTGCCTCAGTGTTTAAAGTGCATGTGCAGACAATGACAAACTCAACTATGCACCCTTATAAGCGGGCCAAGCTGTCATACCAAATGCATGTCACCTATTAGTACTTCCAAACTATTGTTGCCATCAGTTTCGCTGCCAGGCTGTTTTCTGAGGGTAATCCAAGTATTTTCAGATTTATCACCTTTTCCTCATCACTCTGCACAAATACTAGTGCAGTGCCCATCTCCCACTATTTGACCATCACCATAAAACACAAAAGAAGCAACCTCTTGGTCCGTGGAGCACCACTTGGAGGCACGAAGGGACTCCAGATGTTGAGAAAGCTGGGGCACAGCAAAGTGTCCCAAAAGTCCTGCCTCATCTCACCTTTCTCCTCAGCTGTCCTAAAAACACCTGGAAATATCTCTGAGAACGAAACTACTGTATCCACACATTGTGAAATGAAAGGCAGTTCTTTTACCTGGCTGGAGGAAGTTTAAAAGGGAGGTTTAGGTTGGATATTAGGAAAAAAAATCTTGCCTGAAAGGGTTGTGAAGGGCTTTCCCAGGCTGTGCAGGGCAAGGGTAGAGTCCCCGTGATCCCTTGAGGGATTTCAAAGCCTTGGAGATGTGGTGCTGAGGGACATGGTTTAATGGTGGACTCCATGATCTCAAAGGTGTTTTCCAACCTAAATTATTCTATAAGGTGCCCTCTAATAAAGTGTCCCTATGCCAGTAGTGTCTAGCAGCCGCCAGTGAAAACAAGGCTACACTGTACTGGGTACTGACAGGAAAACATCCCATCAAACTAAACAAGATAGATGAGTAATGTGAGAAGGACAGTGTTTCCTCCGTTTTTTTTTTTAAGCTGGGAGCCTGAGAAAGTGGCATTGTCATGAAAGACAGCGCAGGGAGCTGAGCCCAGATGTTCCTCATCCTCCTCCTGCCCAGAGCTACCCAAAGGCAAAAGCCACTTTTCATATTCCTTTGAACGAGCGGATGGTTCAGAAACAGTGAGAGAATAGAAAGAAAAGAGTTTCTAAAGCATAGCTTTTGGCAGGGAGGTGCTGCCATAAAACACCCTCTTGTTACTGTGGGGGCTTTGGCTTCCTCAGAGCTGATCTCGTTGGTTCAGTAAAGAGAAGGGAGATTTTACAACTGCAGAGTTGATATAGCTGGAGATAAAGGGCTGCGAGCTCTGGTGCCACAATCTTTATTGCGAGGATGGTGTATATAAAAGAAGAAACACAACGTGATTTTCAGATAAATAAAGCAGAGCTTAAAAATCTGGCAACCAGAGCAGAAATAGCTGATTCTTAACTCATGAGTGGCAAAAAAAAAAAAAGAGGAAGTTAATCAGAAAAAGGGGAAAAAAAATAACTCAAAGGAGTGTGCCTGGTAAAGGAGGGTGGAAGGGGAGGAGGGCAAGGTTTTTCTGGTTAATCTTAACTTCTGTTAAAAAAGAGCCCCATCACCACAAAGAGTGCATCAGGACAGCCCAAGGGGTTGACAGCAAGCTGGGAACAATGTGCCAAGCACAGGCTGTCCTCCAGTTGCCCAAGGCTGGAGGAGAAATGTGAGAAACCACCATCATTCGTTACCACCTCAGAGCCCTTCTCAGTCATGCTGAGAAATAGGCAGTAGCCTGCCCTTTGCTCCCTGGTGTGAGGTGCGTTTCCCAAGAAGTCAAGAGTCTTGTGTAAATGAACACAGGAGAACTGCGTGGAAGATGCCTGGTCCTCTGGAGTCAGTGCTTTTTCCATCTGAGATGAAGTAAATTCATTGAACTACTTGGCAGTGGTTGGCTGAGAGTCTTAGCTTTGCAGGACACAATCCCAGTGCTTGATGTACCTCTAAGTAACTGTTTGCTCCTTGTTGTCTCTCATCTTAACGATGCTTGCGTGGAAAAATCTTAATTAGCTGCACTCCAGGGACTATGATCATCCTTGGCCACTTTTCTACCTTGCAGTCCAAGAGCAAAGAACATTAGTGCTTTCTCCAAGCTATGGACAAGTGGACCTCTGCAGCTTTCCTCGTTCACCACAGCACATTTTTGAATTCTCACGTGGGCTGAAGAAGGGATGCTTAGGGAAATAAGATGAGAACATGGGAACTCAGAAGATGCTTTCTGGGATGTAGTGCCCAGGTCATGCCAAGCACAAGTTAGAAACATCATGAGATGGAGGTGGTGTTAAACAGGCATGGAGAGATCCTTCTTTGATGCATTCATGTGACTATTTTTTTAACCCATTTATAGCCTTTGGTTTTCAAAACCTTATTTTAGCCAAAAATAGCCCATTTTGCTTCTTTTAAGCCTGCTGCCTGGTAAATGTACAGGTTCTTCTGAGAAAAGAAATAGTCAACAAACATTTCCTATTCCTTTTTCTTGTGCCTTTCAGAAATCTCTATCAGATTCTCCTTCAATTGCCTCTTTTCAAGACAGCAAAATTACGAAGGGACCATTCATTTGTGTATTCATAGGCAACCACTCACATTTAGGCAGACTTGTGTATCCTGCTTACACTTCGACTCTTGCTTCTGTGTTACATCTGCCAGCCCAACATGGACAACTGGCACAGAAAGACATCTCAGATGTTAGGTACCCATGATATGGAAAGCTTTATTCCAACATTATCTGTTCAATATTGCCTTTCACAATATCCTTTCTAGAGACAGAGCAATCAGAACACCATCAAGGACCTCCCATTCTTATTAACTCCACTGGAGAAATCTCCTGGGCTTGAGCCTTCTTCTGTGTTTTATGCAGGATTATTGTACGGGATACACTTGTTTCTGTACCAGGCAGACAAAGATATAATTCTTTCTTCTCCCTTAAATTTATATGCTCATATTTATTGCTTTTGATTTAGCAGGATTAGTCTCACCCTTCACAAAATTTAAAGCGTCTCTGTTAGGTACAGGAATCCAAACTATCAATACAGGAATTAAGCTGCTTAATAAAATATCCATCTCTCCAGCTGTCTGTTCTCCAACGCTAGTGGGAGACCACTCTGAGCTCCTCTATCCAGGATGAGGTGAGTTGCCAAACCCTTTTCTCTCCATAGGGCATCAGGGTAAAAAGTGTGAAAATCTGTGCCAAGACAGAAAAGAAAAGAAGATTAACATAGAGAAAGAAATAAGATTCAGACAAGACCACTCCGTGAGTGGTAAAATCAAAGACATCATCCCTTTTACAGTCAGATAGAGAAGATTTCTGTTCTTTCTGACAGTGACAAAGAAGAATAAGGGCAGTAGATAAGCAAGTACAGGCAAGGGCTGGAATTTCTCTCACCCAAAACAAAGCTCTTACCAGAGACACCTGAATGAGGAATTCATTATCCTCAGTTCTTCCACAAGAGTTGGTACTTGTCAAGCTAAACTGAAACCCCTGCCAATGGCGAATCTCTTTATTCCTTACTCAGGCAATTGTATGTTTAAAGTTATGCAGGCGCTCAAAGACATCAACAGAAAGGTAGGAACAGATCCATATCAATTGAGAAGGTAATCCAGCCAAAAACAAAACAAAGTAGGAAGAAAGAGTAGAAGTTGAAAAGAAATATCCACCTGGAAAGTTTCTGAATTTGTTCATTGAGGGTTTCATGTACCTCTAATTTGCACAGTTTTTTTCTCTCTCCCTGTAGTAACAAGGGATTGTTTTTCTTACCGCTAAGGATATAGAAAGCCTTACTCTCTTGCTGTAGTGGTTATTGATAGTGATACCAACAACAAGGATAATACTAAAGATACAGCACTTTCAGCAGACATGCATTCCTTGACTGCTTCACTCATAGTCTCTCTTTTCTATAACCAAAACTATCATCTCGTCTCTTTTCCAAAGATGATGGATAATGCAAACAACACCCAATGCTACACCTGGAGTGAAACACAGTGGTCACTTACCTGGAGGCTAGATTAAGGAAAGCTGCGATGAATAAGAAAAGCCATCCTAGAATGGGACCTGTCTGAAGTCAAGGACAGGGTGCTACTGAAATGTAAATAAAAGCAGAGAAAATACTGAGGTGGGTGAGATATAATTACCCAGGCAAAGATCCTGGACACAATATTCCTTCACGATGCTGGTATTTCTGAAATCTGAAGGATCTTTTAGATACCTAGTATAACAAATACCTTGCCTTACCATGTAAGTCATCCACATAGGTCTGGCTTAGTACCATGTGCTTGGCTAAATTATTTCTTCCAAGAAGAAAGACAGGCTTTTTTTTAAAGCCATCAAGAAGGCAGAAGTCTACTTCTTCCCCTAATGATTATTATCTATGATTAATTATTTTCACTGAGAAAAATGTGTAGGGTTTTTCCAATTTGAACTCTTGCAGCTTTAGTTGCCAGTCCTCAGTTTTTCTTACACCTTTCCGCTTTAGTCTGAGGAGTCCTTTGGTACCCACTGAGATCTCAAGGAAGGAAATACACTCTCTTATCAAATCTCCTCTATATCTTTCTGATAAGCTGAATAGATCATGTGTCTTCAGCTGTTCACCATGGGCCAGCTTTTACCCTTTCATTACTTTAAACTCACATGCTTTAATAAAAGTGCCCTGAGGTCTTTAACCACTGTAAACAAGGTCACACAGCATAAGGACAAAGCTATGAGGGGCAAAGCAGTTCATTAAAGGTGACAAAACACTACAGCAAGTTTGCCCTCTGGAGTCTCAGCTCCATCATGATAGAGAAATCCGCTGCAAGTTGCTAAATAAGGAAAACCACTCAGCTTGGGCAGCAGCTGGAGACTAGAAAGCACCAGCCAAAGGATGCTCACTCCATTCTTACTCTCTTCCCCAGGCTACATTGGGGATGACTGCTGAAAATAGATTAGTTGGACCTTCCCTTTGACCTGGAGTGGTTGCTCTTACATCTTCACATCATCCCATTACACTCATCACCCAGAGTGTTGTACTTTTCTTGAAAGGATGTTCCCCTGCTTTAATCCTAATATCACATCCATCAGCACGTCACCACCAGCATGAGCTACCTACACTGATTTAAGAGCTGGAGGGCTCAACTCTGGCAGAGTTGGGTTCTTTAATTATTCTCAGTCCAACTGGAAAACACCCACAAACACAGACTAGACTCTGCTGGTGTGTTGGGAGTGCAGTACAAGGTGCTAACGTTGGTAATAATGGAGCTAGGACAGGTGTGCAAGAAGCTGATGCTGCAAAACTTTGATCCCATCCTCAAGTGAATTCTAGCAATGTTGCACGATTCAGAGCAAAGGAACAAGGCTGTAGTTTACATTAAATCAGCTCAAACTGGCATCAGATGACTTGAATTAGTACACAAAGAGCGTATGAAACATATCCATTTCGTTAATAGAAATGCCTAGCTATATTAGCCCCTTTTTTGCTTATTATTCATAATATTTTTCTATAATACAGAAAATCAGTTTTTATTTTTAAAATGCAATCAAATTATATTTCCTATTAAAACGTTAATATCAAAACAAATTAACCAATGCTGCAGATTACACATTAGTAATGTAGTTCTGACATAATTCATGCTCCTCGCGATTCTGTTATGAACTATCACACTGCTAAAGTGCAGCAGTTCATAACATATTCTTAAGGGGAAGTGAAATGCTTTTTT
>VWZK01000582.1:0-35779 GCA_013396935.1 Baryphthengus martii
CTTCCAACCCAAACCATTCTGTGATTTTGCAAGTACACTGATTACTTGAACACACTATTTATAAACAGACCTCACAACAGTTACAAACTAAATTTCAAGTCAAGATAACCCCTTACACAAAGAGAAACCTCCTTGCAGCTACCACACAACTGCAGAAAGAAATACCTCATCTTTTTCCCCTCCCCTGGCAGAGCAACAGGGAAGGGCCATGGAGCCACAGCTCACCATTTGCTTTTGGAGTTGAGCCCCTGGGCTCTTCGATGAGTTTTGTTTTTAAATCAGTTTTTATTCCGAATGCCATAACATAGCGTAAGCCTCTGTGTGCGTGACTTTAAAAATAAATAAAAATACAGTAAGAACCAATTTATTTACTGAGGATCTGAGGAAGAATTTGAATCTCATTTTGTTACATATTTTCACTTGCCTTCTATTCCGTCTCACTGGCTCTATGCTTATCAAATTCACAGAAGGCATTAATTTGGGGCCGATTGCAAGCGAGTTAGAGGACAGAATCAGAATTCAAACTAATCTTGGGAAATGCAGAAGTGACTTCAAGAGGAAAATGAAGCTCAGCAGGGAGAAGTAGCACATGGTAATAACACGCAGACAAGAACAACTGGCTGTTTCAAATACCAACTGCAAACAACCGGGTAAGCAATCTGGGGATTTTAACCAAAGGAAGCAGATAAGACAGTCAAGACTTCAGTCTTGTTTCGTTAAGTTTTTCTCTCCTTTAATTTTTTTCTCTTTTTTTTCCTTTTTTTTTTTTTTTTTTTTTTTTATTAAATCTAGTGTGTTAATTTAATCTCTTGGAAAAATGTCAACACACAAATACATCCAGGGCAGCATTAGTCAGCAATGCAATAATACATGGCATCCTTTAGACCAAAATATTTCTGGTATGCTGCTGGGAACAAAAAAAAAAAAGTTAACATTATCCTTGGAGGAATAAGGGTGGGGGAGGAAACCCTGCACATAGGGTTTTACTGCAGAGCACAGCCTTGGCTTGAGCAGCGCCGGGGGTGTTGCTGGACACATTCACAGCTGTGTTACAGAAACAGAGGAAAAAACTCCATTCAGGAGTTGGCAAGGAGCTTTTTGTCAAGAAAAAAGGCAGTTTGTATCGTTTACAAAGTATAACTGAAAGGTGATGGACGGAAGAGAATTAACTGAGTGGTAAGAAAAGGTGGTCTCCAGTCTCTTTTCTTTCTGCAGATCAGCATCTAACAAACAGCCATGTCCAAATAAAGTCCTGCTAGAAGAGGCATGTAACTTTAAAAGCGAGGGCAATTAAATTCTGAAATAACCTATTTGGCTGGGCAGAGGATTTTCTTGCCTTCCTTGGCTCACAGAGTTGTCAGATGTCATTCCACTGTAGGAATTTACATGCAAGGCATCCGAGAATTTTTTTGAAGCAGAGGAAAACTAAGAAAATAAAATGATTAACCAACGAAACTGTTTGTTCCACCACTGCACCTGAACACCAGTTTTGGAAACTCTTCTGTCAGTAAGTGGCTGAACAGCAGCAGCAGCGTGAGTTTCATAGATGTGTTTTCCGCTCCTTCAAGCTTTTGATCTAAGGAAAACAAAGTCCACGACACCCAGCTCTTAAGCGCACAGCTGCGGCTCAGGCACCATGGCTTAAGTGCACAGATTATCAATGCACGCTCCTGGATGGGAAGGCAACCAGCTCCAAAGGGAATTTTAAAGCTTGTATCTGACTAGCTCAGATGGTTTTCTTCAGCTATACCTGCTGCGGGAAGAATTTGGACCTAGAGATCACTGGTGGCTCCCATACTGAGCTAGCTGCTCACCCTCCTAACCCCTAAACCTACCTGAAGAACACATAGTAATACACACTTGCACAGCTTGCCTGGTGCTTTTTTTCCTGGGAGGGTGGGGGATGAGCAAAGAGAAAAATGTTTTGGTTGTGCAAGACAGTAAGTGGAAGCATTCGGCCGCATTAATTCTGATAAGCTGAAGTGTTTGAATATGTTATGGGACAGGAAGAAGTAGGCTGTTCAAATATATAAAAATTGGAGACTCCTAGAAGGAATGGTTTGATCACAGATTCAGCACAGAAATAAGGAGCTGCCCAAATAACAACATCCTCCAAAATCACCAACTGAATCAGTAGCAGGAAAGTATCCTCGAGGCAGAATTGAGTGAAAAGACAGGAACTCATCAAGTTCCTATCAGTGAAATTGCCATTAACTACAAGAGCCAAGATTCAAAGCCTTCAACAGCTAATTGAGTCAACCTGATCGATACTCTTTGTCTGGAAGCCCTAAGCCACTGCCTAGCACTTATTTCAGAAAAAGCATTCATCTGCAAGATGAAATCAATACGCTAATCTCATGGTTCCGGCAACTTTGATCCGACAGCAGCGACAGGAGAGATTTCAAGGTCATTCACCTGATTCTTGAAGACCGCCTTGTCCCACTTCTGGGGCCTCACGTGATGGAGGTTTGCGCATCCAACGCCAACCACCACTAACAGCATTGATTAATGGTGGGTACCAACAACTCCTCCACGCCAGAGCGTGCAGAAGACGAGTTACGGCCAGCTCTGAGAGTAGCACTTCATGCTGTGTGACATAACAAGTCACTGGGGAGACTAACACAAGAGTCAAGCATGAAAGAGACCCATTAGATAATACAAATCATCCCCCTTCCAGCACGGGATTAGAAGGTCATCTGTTGCCAGGCAGAGTCTGCAAAGGGCTCAGGCAACAGTCAAGAGTGACCTACAAAGGAAAAGTGATTGGGATTGTGCCACTTCTACTGCATGATGTACAAGGAGCAGGTCTTGCATCCCCAGTTCATTTTCTTAGGCATGTGCTCACCTCTCTTATACTAGAGATTCACATCTTGTCCGGGGATTCTTCCAGAAAAGTCACACCTAAATCTCTGAATTCATATTCATTATTTAACACTTTCAAAGCATAAGCAATAAAAAAAAAAAATCTGCAAAACAAAATAATCTTAAAAAAAAATTTAAAAAAAAAAAATCAATCTGTCCTTTTCATTGTAAAGTTGAAAAATTCCACTTGACCTCTCCTATTCTCTGAGGCAGACTTGGTTAACTGAGATCCAACTTGCTAAAAGCTATATTAAAAAGACCTTATACAGATACATCGCAGTGTAATCCCAAAATGTCACTTGCCCTTTGCAAGACTCCTTTCAGATTTGCTTGAAGGATAAATCCCAGTGACACCACAACTTTCTTTCACAGATAAACTCACCTGAAAATTTTCACTGAAATTATTTCCTTCACTAGACAACACCACAGCACAGCTTATCCAACAATCACTGAGGTGCTGACAAGGAACAGTATTTCTTACTGAGAAGTCGAACCCCATTCTGCCCTCAGCTCTCAACACAGACGACCGAATACCACCCAAGGAGCCCTGTTGAGAGTTACAGCTCCAAGACTTTCTGACTACCAGCATCACACCAAGTTTCACACTCAGATTTGCTGGTGCTTCAGACCCCGTGCTTAAAAGAATTGCTGAAACTCAAAGACTTAAAGCTCAGGATCAGGGAACTTGCTAGTCCGGATCTGGAAAAAATAACACAAGGCAACAAGAGGAAAAAGCATTGCTAAGAACAATATACTTAATTATGACTGCATGGAAACCATTTTTAGATTTTTATTTAAAAAGAAGTTCCCAAAGGAGGATGCTCATAGTGGACTTAAAACGATCTGTATGACCCAGTAATCAAGAAGAATATTTTTAGGCATGTCAACCTGAGCTCTTAAAACAGAAATGCTGTATTACAGTGATTAAAGCAGCCCCTTTTAAAAACAAAAAAATAAAAATAATTCCTCTTCTGCTCTTCATTGTCAAGCTATGGAAATTTCACCCAGTTCCCCCAAAGCAAGAAACAAAACTCATTCATTATCCCGAAGACACCAACAGAGACAGCAGACTGCATTCATCTGACAGATTCTCAGATTCCTCTCCACAGTCACAGCTGAGAAACTCTGAGGATAGCATCGAGTCTAGGCACAGAGAGCAGAGGTAAAAGGCAGAGTTGACATGGTCTCGCTTCATGCTCTAATTAAAGATTTTTTTACCCTGCAGTTCTTTTCTTCCCCCATTGATTCCACTTCTGCTCTATTGTCAAACCTCTTTCATTCTACCATTTATTTGTTGATGCAATAACAGATGAGGTTAGATGAGAACAAATCAAAGGACCATCTGAGCCAATTCTCTGCGTCCTGAAGTCCCCAATAAATTTAATAAATAATCAGAAGAAAGCCTGCAAAGAATAAATCTTCTTGAAATACATCTATGGCCCCATCCCCGTAAGCAGCTTTGTTTGCAATTAAAACTATGGCATCCAGCGTAAAAAAAAAAAAACAACAACTTAATTGAAAAAAAGTATGGCTGTAGATAATTATTTTATTTTTTTTTTTAGAGCCAAGGGCAATATTAAATGCACATTTATCAGACATTTTCAAAGCATGCCTCGGCTACACGATACAAAGCTGGCTGTAGGACGCCCTCCCAGCCTGGTTGCTGAAATGGAACGGCTGCCCCCATTGATTCCAGGAAATAAAAACATTTTGTACTGTTAACACTACAAAAATTGTGCAAGTGGCTTTGGTGCTACTTCAGCAGTTCTTGCATTATACCAAAGCAGCAATGGCTCCTTTATGTACAAACAAAATGGTTCCGACGGCCTCTTTTAAGATAATTTATTCCCAGTCTAGTTAAAGATGTAAGTTATAAATTGTACTCTTGTTCTTTTAGACAGATTTGCTTCTTTAAGACGGAATTTAACATTCTGGTTAGGAAGTTAATGCAAAATAGCCAGAGAGTTACAGGGCAACAAACAAGACTTAGAAAAACAAGGCATAGTTTTGTTTTAAATCATTTTAGTAATTAAAGAGATGCTCCATCACTTCCTACTTAAAATATATTTAATTTCATTCATCCCAGAGAACAGAGGCAACTCACCTTGATTTTAACTGATTATATTTTTCATATTCATTTGAAACAGAACAAACAACGGACTCAAGCTCAAAGCCTACATCAAACACAGGAAGACCAGGCAAAGGAAATTAAATTACCTACAGTGAATCCACCAACTTCAGACTGAGTGAACCTCAGGGAGCCCTGAGCAAAGAACATACTCTGAACAGAAAGTCCACTTAATACACTCCCAACAGTTTTGTCACTTCTGGTTTAGTTGCAACTTCTTTGACAAAGGATATTTGCAGCTATGTTGTTCTACACAGGAACTATGGGCTAGTGAAGATCTGCAGATAACTTGCTGATGCAAAACATCGATATTTATGCATTTCTCTGGTAGTTCAGTAGATACTTTGGTCCATCATCAGACTACTTCTAAAATGCAAGAAAAAAAGTCAAAGTTCTTCAAGAACTTAAAAGCAAGTTCTACAGGCTGCAGAGGACTGAAGTCTACAAATCTCGAGGCACAGCAAACAACAGCCAGCGGCGCAGGAAACCAACAACTGCTCTGTGAACGGATTGTCACGCAGCGAAAAACAGCAGCGAAGACACTGCTGGCAGTGGCCAGCAGATTGTACATGATTGTAACGGGGGGGGAAAAAAAGGACAGACAACAGAGCAACCAATTCAAAAAGGGGATTTTGGCTGTTTATTTGTGTAGGTTTTATGGCATCCTACCTCCAAAAGCAATTCTAAAAAGGCAGACAATCAATAACAATGTCAGACAACTAACTGTAGCTGACCTTTTTAGGCTAATGGATCCCTGCCAATCTTTAATTTCTTTTCAGGTCACCATCCACAACAAAGCGCTTTTTTTCTCCTTTAATTAAAAGTACTATTGAAAACTGTTTGATACCATTCTGGATCAATTATTTTGGCCTCAGGCATTGCTGGTAGTCCATAGCTCTCCATTTGAGAATCACATTGCCTTGTCCCCACAAAGCAGAGTAGGTAAATTAGCTGACCACTCCTGAGGTACACAGCTCACACCGTGCACGCTGAAGCACAGCTGTATCCATCCACACATCTGCACAATACACTACAATGTCTGCATCATGCTATTCAGGAATTCCAGTAATTGTCGAAATCAGCAGTTACAATTCTGCAAAACAGGGTTTATTTAGATTAGATATAAGGAAGAAATTGTTCACTATATAATCATAGAATCATAAAATGTTAGGAGTTAGAAGGGACCTCTAGAGATCATCTAGTCCAACTCCCCTGCCAGAGCAGGATCACCTAGGGCAGGCCACGCAGGAACGCGTCCAGGGGGGTGCTGAAAACCCCCCAGAGGTTGTGGAGTCTCCAGAGAAGGAGACTCCACACCCTCTCTNAGTTGATGCCCCATTCGTGGAAACACTCCAGGTCAGGCTGGACTGGGCTCTGATTAACTTGCTCCAGTTGAAGATGTTCCTGCTCCCTGCAAGGGGGTTGGCCTAGATGACCTTGAAGGGTCACTTCTAATGTAACCCATTCTGTGTTTCTATGCCAAAACCAGCACAGCAACGTCTACAAGGTAGCAGGTGCATGGCAACGAGTTTCTTTTGATATAAATTCAAAGGAACAGAAGGCTAAGGACTAACTGTCTGTCCCCTTAAGAGTGTTACTGCATACAAAGCAGTATTTCTGTTCAGTAGCCTTACAACTGGAGGGGAAGGACGAAGAATGCTTAGGCTGCCACCAACGACACCCTGCTCTGACAACTCCTCTCTTCTTTTTCCTCCCCAAATTTAAACAGAGGGATCGATCATGACAGTAAAACACAGGCAATCACATGCCAAAATTCACTAGCATAAGGTCAGTGAGAGTTTTCTCCACCATCTCCTACTTCCTCAGCTTTGACAAGATGTACCAACCCTTCCCAGCTTAACATTTCACTCTTACGCATCTGCCTTTGTGGCAGAGCCATTTCACATCGTACTCTGTTATGACAGCTTGGACTGACCGGGCATTATTTCTTAACAGAAGTTTTAACACAAATGAGTTCACAGGAACTGGCAGCGGAGGATTCCCACAGTCCAGCTTCATTCCCAGAGCAGCCTGCCCAGTCTTAGTGAACTGCAGTGTAAGGCATGCTTTATATTTTCATATTTTCTATTTACATTTCTTATCCACCAGTTGACCAAACAGTAAGAGATAACTAATCACAGTCATTACTATAGTTTTTCAGAGACCATTTATACTAGAAGCAATCAAAATTAGTAACTCTACAGAAAGTAATCAACTTGAAAATATCAGAGACTTTCGGAAGCCCAAGGTAATCCTGAAACTTACCAACTTTTTTTTTCCCCCATCCCAGATCACAGCATTTGACATTACATAGAATCTTGACATTTTTACAAACTCTGAAGTCCCAAATTCATATTGTGAACTAATACCAGTTGCCCAGTCCTCTGGCTCAGGTTAACATGTACTGCTCATCATGTGCATGCTCCCTCCTGTTCAAGGAAGGTGCTGGGAAAGGAGGTTGATCCTCTTAAAAATTAACATGTGCTTTTTTAAACACATGTTTTAACACCTTCCCAGATAAACAGTAATAGCATTGCCCCAGTTAAGAACACTGAGAACAAGGACTCTACACAAAATGGTGATGAATTTAATGAGATACAGCATCTGAGCAATGTACCAGTGAAATGACCCTGGCAGTAACTGGCTACAGAAACACCCTTTCCCCTTCCCTCTCTACAGAGCCTCAAGTATTTTAAACTACTGAAAGATACTGAACAAAAGCTACTTATTTTCTCATTGAAAATTTGATTCCCTTAGATCTTACAAAGATTTTATGCAAACCAGACTTTTCAAGGCAGGCTGAAACAGTTTTATTACAGTTGAGCATCTGCTTAAGGTACAAAGACTCCTTATTACAATTAATTAAGAAACTGCAGGGCCAGAATTTTGCTGCTGTGGAAATCTCCATTTTCATTTTTACCACATAACAACCAAGTGCCTTGAACTTCAGTCAACTCTTTACGAGGGAAGTATTTTCAAGCGAAATATTTTAAAGCCTCAGTATCTCAGCAGTTCTCAGCAACTTCACAAACCAAAACCTGTGACATCAGCCTTTTAGCTCACTAATCAGTCTTCAGCGCTCCAGTGTTAAAAAAAAAGCTTGCATTTAACAAACTCGAACAGACCATAAGCTAGGTATACATGCCTAAATGGATGGTAGGAAGCATGCATGAATATTTATGACTGTCTGGTGCAGAACAGCAGGAAGGGAAGCAACAGAGTCGAGTGAACGAGCGTGATATAACAAGGAATGACACCTACCTAGCAGATGAGCACACGTAAAGCTATTATGTGAATAGCTGATATCATCTGCAGCTTCTTCTCACATGCTACAATAACAGGGACACAAAGAAAGGAAGCAAGTCTGTTTTCTCAGTCGCATCATTTTAAACACTGAGTGTATATTGGGAAAAAAAAATAAAAATGCAACGATGCTGCATTTCACACGCACCACTGTTCACTGAACACTTTTCCTTTCAGAGAAAGGGGGCACGGTATGATTTTCCTAAAGGATTCTAGAGAGTTACAGGAAAAATATCATCATCTATTACAGCCCCAGGGAACCAGCAAAATTTGCAGCTCCGTAAGTCTCAGTGAAACACCATCAAACATTAGACCCCGCACTAGAGCTTTTTGTCACTCAGGCAAAAATGCAGCTCTTTTCTCTGGCCACAGCCAAAGATTAATTTTTTAACAGCTCCTAATAGAAATTGATGAATACGCATTTCAAGCGATGTCGAAAATTATCCAAGCTTCACAAACATTTGGGACCTTGCTGCTGAGAAACAAATAGGAAATAAAATTTTGTCACAATCCAGATGTCATCACAGCAAAGGGGTTTTAGCGCCAGTCAATCTCTCCGGGCAATAACACGCACAAACAAGAGTTTTCATGCCTGCTGCCTGGCCAACTGCTCTTTCCTGTCAAGCACTTCCATAACGTACAAAAAGGGACCAATTACTCCCTTATCTACAACAACCAGTAATCAAATGATTAACACTTCAGTAACTGCCTTATAAAAAAAGATGACTATGAAAATACATGTTAGTCTGAAAAGCTCATTAACATCAATTTTCATTCAGTCTTTTCTTTGAGCACCTCAGAATAGCATGTAGACAACACCGTTTCCCTGACAGAAGCGATGAGGCCCTGTTTGTGCCAAAATATTTCACTCAAGACAGAAGGAAATTGAGGTTGAAGCACTCTTCTGACCTAGAAAGTATTTTTTTCCCAGGGACTTGCTAATAACCATTGCCCAGCAAGGCCTGTAACGATTCAACACTGGTAAAGTAACAACAGTTTTTCCAACCTAGCTTCTTAAATTCATCCTAAGGAATCCACCAGCTCTGGTTCAACATGCTCAGACTTCAATTGGAAAGGATCCTGTCCCGACAGTACAGCATGTTCTTTGACAGCCCTAACAATACATTTTTCGTTTACTGGCCTATTAAACAGGAGCAAGACTCTTACTAGTGAAAGCCCTACACACAGCAGATTATTTATGAGGATACACAGACATGTGCTTTAGGTACTTCATTCAGAGGGATTAGGATTCAAGATTGGTGGATCCAAAGGCTGAAAAGCTGCCCTGATTATAGCAATCATCCACCCGTGGGATTCTGCAATAGATTTGGGCCCAAGTATGACATTTTCAGGAGTACCATGCTCCATGAGAAAAACTGTCTTTCGAGTTCAGGCTAGCACAAGACAACTGTGAATATATTCAAGGAAATTTGAGAGGTTCTGCACCTGCATTAGTAAAAGAATTAGTGTCAGGTTTCTAGCCTAGCTTTTTTTTTTTTTACCCTCTCATATTACTATAGGAAATACACAGAAAACATCAGCTCTGTGAAACTAAACTCTCAATCCAGCACTGTAAATTCTTGCAGTCCAATTTCCATTGTACACTATTTCAGTTTTCTGGACACATTTGGCAAAAGAGCTATCACAGGACGGTTTAGGTTGGAAGAGACCATTGAAGACCATTTAGTCCACCCACCTTGGCCATGAGCAGACACTAGAATTTGGTTAGTAACAACTTTGTTGGTTTTCATTCTAAAATTCTGAGGTTAGACTTCCCTTCCCAAAGGGAACCTGCTCTTAATGCTGAGAAGAAAAAGAAAAAAAAAAAAAACCACCAAAACCCAAAAGGCAGCTCAGGGAAGAAACATGAACAGCATCATTTCTGCCACTCAAAATGAGACTGGTAGAAATGGCCAAAAATGAGTGGACACACTGACAAGTGGAAAAGCCCCCTGTTCATTTGGGAGAGATCTTATGGTCTCATCCTGCTAGAAAATGCCTCATTCCACTTTGACAGCTGAGCTGGCTCATTTTTCAACAGTCTAGCATCTCCCGATTGCTGAAGTCTTCATACCATCCTCTCAAAGAATCACAGAATTGGGTTGGAAGGGACCTTTCAAGGTCATATAGTCCACCTCCCCCTCCAGGGAGCAGGGACATCTGCAACAAGAGCAGGGTGCTCAGAGCCCTGGCCAGCCTTGCCTAGAATGTTTCCAGGGATGGGGCATTGACCACCTCTCTGGGCAACCTGGGCCAGGGACTCACCACTCTCAGCGTCAATGATTTCTTCCTTCCTTCCAATCTAAATCTCCCTCTTTTAGTTTAAAACCATCACCCCTTGTCCTGTCACAATAGGCCCAAATAAAAAGATTGTCTCCACCTTTCTGACAGGCCCCCTTTAAGAACTGAAAGGCTACAAGAAGGTCTCCCCAGAGCCTTCTCTTCTCCAGGCTGAACAACCCCGACTCTCTCAGCCTGGCCTCACACCAGAGGGGTTCCAGCCCTCACATCATTGCTGTGGCCTGCCCTGTCCCTGCTCCAATAGGTCCCTGTCTCTCCTGTGCTGAGGACTCCAGAGCTGGACCCAGCACTGCAGGGGAGGGTCTCACCAGAGGAGCAGAATCCTCTCCCTTGACCTGTTGCCCACACTGCTCTGGATGCAGCCCAGGATGTGCTGGTGTATGTTCAAATATTTTCTCTCCTGAATTAGGCTTTGCTGATCAGTATCATCTACTAGTATCTCTGGAAGCTTTTTGGGAAACTGTGGACCAGAAAAGGTGTAGAAAAATACTGTCCTTCCAACTGGCTGTTAAGCCCCTCTCAACTTCAGGCTGCAGTGTTGGGACACAGACCCCAGGAAACACTTTTCACAGACCATCTCTGCAACAGAGAGGGAACAAACAATTCTAAGCCAACAGGAAACACTCAAGGGAACATCCTCAGTGTCACAAGGCAGAGCCCAAAATATTAAAAGCACGATTGTACCGCAGAAAAAAACAACACAATAAAACCAAAAAACTAACAGCGTCCCTACCCAAGTCAGAGAAGAACCGCTCCCAAACACGAAACACTGATCCTTCAGGCACTGGGGTCCATTTGCGTAATACCTGCCAGCACATTCTCATTAGGATCTTGGCTAATTGCTCTTTAGCTGCACACCCCAAATCTTGCTTCAGCCATCATCAGCATCCATGACGCCGCAGCTCCTGAAAAACCACCCCGTGGAATCACATGATGCACTCTGAAATAATGCTCAGCCTATGTGAAACCTCACAGACGCATTCCTGAGGGATAGAAAATGGACGAGAAATTGCCTCTAAGAAGCAGAGTAACAATTTCCCCAAAGGATCCTACCTTTTACGCAACCATTTCACCAAGATCCGAATGCCACACTATGAAATAAAAAAAAAAAAAGAAATTGTATAGCTGACAGCTAGATATTGAAGTACGACTGGATAAAAGCCTGTTGGGCTGCTGATCTAAGTATTCAGCAGCATATGAATCTATTTTAGGTGTTTTAAGACCAGCAAGAGAAGCAAGGAATTGTCACTTGTATTTAAAGTTTGGCAGTAGCTAAAGGGAAAAATGCAGAAATAGGTATTTTCTATTACCATTCTTTTTTTAAGTCAACATCAGCCTGTTTGCTTTCTTTAGACATGTAAGAATCCCATTTTACTCTGTACTTGGTTGTGAGCTACACTTAAATTTCTTGAGGGAGATGCAAGATAAAGATACCAAACTCCAGGTAAAACTATTTATCAGTAATAAACTAAGCCACGTATTGAGACTGATCATTAATTGCCTGTAGCAGACCAGAGTTGAAGGCATAGCCTGGACACAAAGCTGGACAAGGCTTCTCCCTCTATATTTTGGTGCATGAAGAGTTCATACAGATCAGTAAAAACCTGTGGTGACAAATCACAACTTTAATGACTTAACCTTGGTTCCTTTTCCACTAAGTAAATCCTAATAAGTGCTGGCATAGTTGGTAAAAGTAGAACAATATGACTGATTATGAATGCATGGGCAAGATTTCCTTTGGGATACACACTAAGCCTCCTGACAGTGGAAAAACTATACATGGTGATAAATAGCTTCATTAACTCTTGTGGGTTTTGTCGGTAATTAGCTCTACTTTTCATCCCAAAATGGGAAATATATAAAAAAAGCACAGTGCAAAAATATTGTTCTATTTTTTCAGTCATGGCCATGAAGAAATGAAAAACTGACGATGGGTCAGTCACAGAATGACAGAAGTTCCATCTCATAACTACTCAGTTTATAGACTTTGCAGCTATGATTGCTTTTAAACAATGAAGTCCCACACTTCAAAACTTTCACGTAAAATGTGATTTGCTTTTTTCACTACCACATTCACTAACCTGTAGAAAATAATAAACAAGCCAGCCCCTCACTACTGAATAAGAAAATGCAAGTCTATTAGAATTATAGAAAATGAGATATGATAGTTTGATCACACTGTCAAGACAGTAAAATTAAAAAAAAAAAAAAGGTAGGGAAATGCTACCTCTTAAGCACAGCTGAGAAAAAAAATCATTTTAAAATACAGGCCTTGTGTTCTGAAGATGAAACCACTTGCCTGGTTTTCTGCAAAGGAGTTCCAAGTCAACCACATAACACAACCAGTGCTATTTTCATAGTCTAAAAGACTTCTAAAAACAACACAGAGCCAAAATTAGTGTCACAAAGAGGAGGACCTTCAGGCAGTTTCAGTTTTCCTCAGCCAGTGTAACACCAAGCATCTGGGAAGTTACACAATGCCACTTTATGAAGGACTTCCAGTTGTCTTTTAGGGAGAACATGTGTTAACTCTCCTGCTTAAGGCTCTGAATTTTCCATCATTTTGTATAGATGGGCCAAATACTCTGCTTAAATATGGCTGAAAGCAATTGAATTTTGAAGCAACAGAATCCTGCCCACTTCTAAATGACAGACACACTAAGCTGGTGTGGAAGCCAGAAACAGTCTTCTACAGCTACAGCAGACCAAGCTAGGAGCTTTTCCTTGGGGGAAGACTCTTATGACCTTGTAAAGAGCTGTAAGAAAAAAAGCTCAGATGGTATGACTCAAATATGCAGGTGCACATGTGCAACAACAGGCAACAGCGGGAGGATTAACAGAAATGCGCATGCCAATTGCTACACAGTGTGGTAAATGTGGTTTCATTCAAATGACCAGATAGCAAGAGGAGGAAAAATAAACTTAAGATAAAGTAGCAAGATGAAGAATGAGAGCCATAAATCTCCAGATAAGAAAACAAAAGAACAAGTCGACTCAGAAATTTTGCCCAAGCTATGAGGGATGAGACAAAATACCTAGCGGAAAGGTCCGAAACATTTTCAGCTCCTAAGAGGTACACGAGTGGAGTTCACAAATACCCGTTCAGCGTCACAAAAATCAAGAAGAATGTAAGAGACACGACAAAGGACTCTGGCCACAGTGCTCAGGCACACACCTTGAACCTTTTGAGGACACGGATGAGAGCACATGCAAGTAAAAATCTACGCTAGAGTGACTGAGTGAAATCTGTTCAACTGGAAACAAGCAACTCCTTCCACTTCCATATGGGCCTGAGTTGGGTTTTGTTACAGTATTTCATTACCACTACGGTTTTCAAGAGTGGATTCTGGAAACTGGTTTTTATTCCTGACCTTCTCAAGCTCTGGTTCATTATATTAGAAGCAGCAGAAAGCTACGGGACTGCCTTTCATTTATAGTCATCACAATTTCTGTTTAAAAGCAAATAAAAAAATACTTCAAAAGCATGTGTAGACTAGTCCCACACATGAGCGTATTTACCCTTTAAATATTTCTGAAAGGAAAATCCTCACATATTGATGATACTCATTGTGAGTATTTTAAAAAAAAAAAAAAAAAAAAAAAAAAAAAAAAAAAAAAAAAAAAAAAAAAAAAAAAAAAAAAAAATCTCAAACAATAACTGTTCTTGCCTGCAGCAGAAAAGGGGCAGTTGTCACACAGATGAGTTTAAAACCAGAGAACAGGAAAGATAAATTTCACGCTCCTGTTTGCTATGTGAGATATCCAGGAAAACAGGGGAAGAAAAGTATTAAGCTTAAAGGTACTCACAAATCACCTTTACATTTCAAACACTGCACCACAGTTTCTTCTTATTTTTTGCCAGGAATGAAAAAAACAACATTTACAGTCTCAGAAGAATATTTTTCACCACAGCTTGAAGATTTAGCTTTCCTTCTTATCTTACAGAGTTAAAGCTTTTTAAAACACGTTTCCAATTAGGCTTAAAATAGTCTCCAAAGGACTTTATTATTTTAACTGCTCACAAAATGCCTCAGAAATAAGGCTCTTTAAGCCTCAGCATAAATACTGATAACAGAAAGCAGCACCTCCATGAAACTATAAGAGAACTTTGGAAATATTGTAAAACATGTCCCAAGGATCTTCTGACCAAGTCTGGATGACTAGGAAGAATAAAGATTC
Organism: Baryphthengus martii; assembly: GCA_013396935.1. NCBI lineage: Eukaryota > Metazoa > Chordata > Aves > Coraciiformes > Momotidae > Baryphthengus > Baryphthengus martii. The sequence goes on from VWZK01000582.1 coordinate 14,774, forward strand.
ATCAGAACAGAAGTCCATGTGATCACTGTCTCGGAATAATATTATTTAATGTTAATTATATTAAGCTATATTTGTATGTATATACACTTCTGTAAGAAAGAAAACCAATCACATTTACGACTAGATTTGGGATGCAGGGGAGTAGAAAGATGATGGGGGAAGGGAAGGAGGAAGAATAGTACTAGATCGTGGATAGTAAAGTCTTCTTCATTCCCATTGCAGTTTAGTCGAGAATGGCTACACGTCCCTGAGCCACAGTATAAGGATTTACAAGATTCAGCTTAAAAAAAACAGGGAATGAATAAATCTTGTATAATCTCATTATAAAAGACAGAATAGTATTGAGGTAAACAGGTATAATACGGTTCTAGATAGTCCCACTGAAGAAAGATTAAATGAATTGCGTATTCCCAGCAGGTCAGTAGCTAAAAAGTTCATTCAGGCTCTAAAATGACATTTGCAAGCTTAGGCAAAATATAGCAGAGTGCTTATACTACGGAGCTACGTCCTCTGGGCTCCGATTCAATTGTCCTCGAAGTGGTAAGGGTTGAGCTGAAGCTGGGTAGGAGACAGGAGTTCAGAGTCAGAACAGATGACATTTAGTATTTGCCTTTTACCAAAACACCCCGTTGAGTTATTACTCCAATAGTCCCTACAACACTCTGGCTAAACACTTCCTTAATAAAGCAATTTTTGGATAAAAACAATTTTGGATCATAGTGCTCAGGTTGAAATTTCATAACAACTCAACTTTGTGCCAGTTTATTCAATGATAAAATCCACACGGCTTTGCTGTGAGCATATCTAACTTAAATGGTTTAGAGACATCTCCTCCTTATAAGATCTTCGGTCCAGGCAGAAATGTAATTACATGAACACTTCATAAGGTGACTGGAGAACAAGCAAAGAAAAAACAAATGGTGGTTGTTTATATAACATAACAGACAACATATTTCTACTTTTATGCATTAATATTACACAAAATTTCAGTTAGAATTTCATTTCCAATTTACATTGTTGGTTTTCTATTTTGGTTTTTTTTTTTCAATGTAAACACACCAGCACACATTGTATATGTCAAGATAACTTCATCTTCACCAAAAAACATTCGCTCTTGAGTCAGGTTGTTTCAAAAAGGGCTTGTGTAACTTTATATTACTAAGCATTGTGGTGAAGCAACAAATTTATTACTGAGATGTGTAATAGATACTGAATGCCAAGTCACTTCTAGTTCAGTCAATGGTTTCTAAGCTAGATTCAGAGAATAAAGCCAAAAGGAAAGTTTGGTAAATTAAATATTTACTCTGCCTGTAATTTTCAATGTATGTTTGTTTATTAACTGGGTGGTGGTTTAGTTGGGGTTGGTTTTATTACTTCAATTGGTTTTATGGTCCGCTCGCTTTTTAGACAAAAATTTGAACCTACCAAGTTTAAAGACACCGACATTCACATTTGACCCGACCAATGCTTAAGTTATATTACTATCATGCAAGGGTGGCTTAATATTCACTTTATATGTGATGGCAATTAAAGCCTATGGGGATTAATTCATTTTTAGAAGCATATATTACATATAGGCATTATCATTCAGAAACTCCATTAAAAACAAGCGCAGCACTGAGCAAGAATCCACAAGGAGACCTTCAGTAGCTAATCATTCATAAGACCCAATTCTTACACCCCACTATTTTATTTTTAAATATCTAATTATCTGCTTGTAAAAGACTTGGAGGATGTGAAATGCTACACACACAGATCAGATGTAATTAAGTCACTTTGGACAGACGTCACATTGAAGCGCGGATGTGCTCTTTAGATTGGGTCTGGGAAGTGCAACTGCTGCTCCGCACTGAGCTCCTCTTGCAAAAGAGGAAGGAGATACAAGCTCCTCCACCACCTAGACTCCAAGATTCAAGCAAGACAGTTATTATAAAAATGGCATTTCCAAATTTAGAAAATAGCTCTGAATATTCTATATTGGCATAAAGTCATGATCAACACAATTGTCTCCTTCTCTGGCCATTATAATTGCTTTTGGAATGACCATGTTGGGAATAAAAATACATACTCAGAGCCCCATTCCACTCCACCAAAATTAGAGACGATTACGTGAATACAACCAAAAACTACGATCCATGCTCCTATGAAGCACTCGCTTGTATTTACTGAAGAAAAGGTAAGGAACTGGCAAGAAGAGAGCTCCCCTCAACTAGATTCCCAGATTTTTTCTGCCACTTTTTAAGTTCTCAATTTAAATGAGAAACTAAACGCCATAGGAACATTTTGTAAACAAGAGGCAGACATTCAAAATATAATAATGAATTTCTGGTTTAAAATACCTTTAATACACTATTTGTTTCCAGAACAAACCTTACTCATGGGCAGATTAAACAGGAATATGTGTATAAATCTGCAACATAACAGTGTTTTCCAAAAATAACTTCTGTTAGAATAGGATAAACTACAAATGATAAGCTAATACATCAGCTAATATGAGAATATTCTCCTGGATTCTTCAGAATTATATTGCACTGGTAACATTTCCCTGCAAAATTATCTGTTTCATTATCTCTTTGGTAAGGCACCACAAAGAGTAATGTCCTTTTCTCTGCCACCATCAAAAACAAATCTTAATATCTGAGGAGCATCATGCAGTAAAAAGAGAGATTCCCATTCCCTAAAGTACTTCGATACTTTCAGAAATCCTGAATTTTACTTTCCATCATCCATCATCTCCTGAGATTTGAGCATTATCAATGACAATCATAACACATATGCCAGAAATTACATCAGTGACAAGACTTGTTGTCGTGCCTAATGATTTGCTGCCTGGAATCACCAAGTTAAGCTCCCAGTTTGGCTCCTTCCTGGATTATCTTCCTTTCTTTCTGTGCTATAGAGTCTCAAGATGGTTTATTTTTCACTCTAACCTTCTGAGCATTCAAATTCCAGTTGTCTAGTGTTTTTGAATTTAAGGTATGAGATTCAGAAAAATAAACAGCAACTTAGCAGTGACTGGTCTAAGAACAGAACCAAATCATTTTACATTAATGTTTAATTCCAAATTAAAACTGGTTACCTAACTGATCTTCAGTGAAGCATATTTGACACTTCTTAAAACAAGTCGTGATCAAGTTACCCGTGCAGTTTGCTCCTGTACTAAGACTGCCAAAGACTGAGGCATGGAGATATTTCTACTCCTTCAGAGTATGTACACATAGGAAAAATCTTGCCCAAACATAGATGGTCAATCCAATATTCTCTAGATATTGGTGATTTTGAGAATGTAATCTAAAAGCAACGGTATCATCAGTTGTAAATATTATTTGGATTGCATTAATGTGCTTGAAAAGCTGATTCAAAAGGAATCGCATCTGCTTCAGAGAGCGGAAAATATAGGCAGAAGTCAACACGGGAAGGAAGGAGATTGAAAAATTTGAATATCTACAAAGGGAAAAGGCTATTTTACTCCATTTTAAAAGTTCTCAGATTTTTTGCAGTCACAAAGGCAAGACCAAACCGGTCCCTAAGAAATTTCTTCAACCTACCTTTACTGACAGTGAAAGTCAGTGAATGTCATTTAACCAATTCAGCGTTTGTGGACAGTCCTGATGAGGACGTGTTCAGCTGCTTCAAGTCACTGTGTTGCTTAACCAGGCATGAAGGTTTAATCCAGTCTATTAATAAAGGTAATACAACATTTATCATCTTTTTCTCAATAAATTGACACAAACAAACAAACAAAAAATCTTACGAAAAGGCAAACTGGAACAGAGATATTGGGATGATGCTCAATAGTTTTTGATAAATAAAGTATCTTAACTTTAGCTTTCAGAACTATTGAAGCAAACCAGCATCTTCTCACCTTCAGAAGAAACCACAAGTTGAGATAGTAAATTAAACACTTCACTGAACAGGTTCCAGGGATGGAGTCTTGTTCGTTTAGCACAGAAATAGATTCTACAGACATGTCTAGTCAGTGCACATACACCAGAAAAAAAGCACCCTAATTCCTTCTGAGTGTTTCAGCACCACAGAATGAATGCATCAAAATCACTTAATTTTTTTGAGGGCTACCATGCCCACCTCATGCCTCAACACTACATAAACATTATTAAAATAACTTGAGTCTTCATAAAATCTCCATTTTTCACTTTAAGAAAGTGTGAGACTGACTTGCAGTCACATATAACTTTCCAATGAAGTTTAGGGGGAAAAAAGGAAATTTTCAAATTATTAGATTCCCAAAAAAACCCAGATTAAAATATCCCAATATTATTGGCATTGCGGCCTATTAAAGGCAAATTATTGAAGTGCAGTTGAGGAGCTGGCACATCAGGAAGATCCTCACAGTGAAGACATCCCAGAACACTCCCATTCCTGCCACTTGATTTGGAGCAGTCAAGTTTTAACCTTCAGCTTCTTGTTTTTCATTCTCGTCTGAGCTGTTCTATTTCCCATTTGAAAGCTTCACCGTAGAAGATCCAAAGTGCTGATGATACACAAAGCTGCTGAACTAGGTAGACACCTCACCCCTCACTCTAGAGAAGCTCATTAAGCACACTCTACCCGTCATGTTCAAGAAGGAAAAAGTTCATTTATGAGACACTAGCAACACAGAACTGTACAGTCTTTGGGATTACTTCTGACCTATACAGATTTCATGAAAACAATTGGGGCCAGGGGGAATGACAATATCTGAAAGTTACTTGCACTATTTTACGACATTTTATCAAAAGTTTTCAAGGTGCTGCAAAGGATTCTAGACTAAGCAGTTCATTCTTTCTTAAAAAAAATTAAAAATTTAAATATATTTCCTCTCAGGAACTATCCAGATAAACTGGCTCCAGCAATAAACACAAACAGCAATTGAATCACAAGATCCAAAGGTTTTGACTAATCTGCCTCGGAAGAGTCCCACAAAAAGTATTCATTAAACGCTGCAAACAGGACAATACGTAAACCACTTCTATTTAAAAACATCTCAATAGTGGTTAATAAACTCATTATAAAAGGTGTTTTCAACTATGAAACACCAAAACAGATTCTATCTAGACATGGTAAATATATTAGGAAACAATGCCATGAATAAAAACCTGGAAGAGCTCAGTGTAAAGCAAAGTGGTTCAAACTTCTGGACTTCACTATCAAAATGGGTCTTGCAATAACATTAAATTAACATTTTAATTTGTATTTCATACTCAGATGAAATGGAAGAGAGGAATCTGGATGATTCAGCTTCCATTTGGAACTGTTCCACTCAGGGCAAAAAGAGAAATACTGGATTGTCCTATTTGAGAAGATGTGTGACCCATGGCAAGACTCACACTTCTCCTAAGAGCAGAAGTGGACTCCTTCTCAAACTACAGAGAAACATGGAGAAAAATGGTTTTCATTAGCTAATTTTCATGCATACTAATCATATATAAATTACAGCAGGACTGGTGAATTGTTGCCTACCTTATTTACATTTAGCTGAATCACCTACATACTCCTGAATATCCCTCACTATCTCCTTCGCAGCTCTGAACCCCCAAAATTCTGCCACGTTAATGTGGAAGTAAACTGATAACTACAGAAATTCAATCAGCAAAATCAAGCAACCCTCAGGGTAAGATGCTAACCAGAGAAACTAAACAAAACCATGAGAACTCGTCAGCTACCAACAGATCACTCAACACATCGGTATCATTCGTTTCACTTCTATACAGCAATAAACTTATATATCACATTTTTAAAATATTTTCAGAGTACTAGGACAATTCATCAAAAAATAACATGCTTAAATTTTGCACCTTCAAGGACCACATATCACCGTGGATAGAGATTTGAGAAAGTGAACTGGAAGGGAGCCTATAGCTTAAGGAATTTTTCGTTTAAATCATTGAAACAACCTAGGTTTGACGAGAACCATTGTCCTCCTAATAGTCCCATAAAGCACAGTAATTCTCTGCCCCCATTACAGACGCAGGCCACGCTTACAAAAACGCCTGACATTAGATTACACCCAAGCTAGTCACCCAGGTTCTCATTGTAAGCAGTGGCACCCATTTTACTCAAGATGAGTACATGGTTCTATGACAGCTTTACGCAAAGGCTATCGCAACCGTACAGCCAGCTGTGTCACAACAAGTTGTGAAAGCTCTAACAGAGGAAAGAATAGAGGATTAGACCAGAAGACCTCAGGATTCCTACTACACTTTCCCTAAAATAGACAGTATAAATGAAAATAAATTAAATAAATATAATAAAAAATAACTACATAATAAATATATAGCATAAATTAACAGGCTTCCTAGAGAGTCCCAAGACTGTCAGCGTTAAAGAGGCTTTAGGACAATGTCCTCAATAACTCGGTCACGTACTTGGGACTAGATGATCTGTAGGTCCCTTCCAAATGAAATAGCCTAAAGACCCTGATCTTCACAGCATGACACTATTCCTAGAAATTTAAACTTCATCCCTCCTGCTTACTAGTGGCCAAAAGCACTTCTAAAAGTCTAATTCAGCAAAATTTTTCCATATTGTTATTCGTATACATTGATTTATCACCTACCTTGCCTCAGCTCCACATCTAGTCAGTACACGACCTGAGTAGACTTATTTTTACTTTGTTGCATAGGGGAACTACTTCCCTCCACCACTTTAAACATCTGTACAGTCTTCTATGCCCTTCTGAGATGGAGGGAAAAAGCCAATATTCTCCTCCTCAAAAATATCTGTATTACAGAAATCTCAGCTGCCAGCCTCTTAAAGTAAACTGCAGAAGAATCTCAGTGAAGCCTATAATGAAACAGCACAATACAGACTTGTGAAGTCATATTTTAACAGAACCATCTGGATTACTAATTTCTGAAGTGGTTCTAATGTAATTTTTGCTTGAATAGCTGGAAGAATTCAGTGCACAGCAAGTTCACTTTTTATATTGTAACACTTTTATATAAAACTTTATACACAAAAACCACACAAAAGCACTCTCCCTAAACCACTAGCTTCCTAATTGTGTCAAGTATCCAGAGGTTCCTTTGGGTTTCTGGAGCCTTTCTTATAGACCTCACCTATAAACACCTCCTTGGTTGCCCAAATCTGGCCTCTTCCCGACCTCAATACTGTATGATCACTGTTGGTGTGAATGTGTCTCCATCCTCTGCCATCCAGCGAGGCTCTCTACACCACTGTCAAGTAACTCTAACTTTAGATGAAGAAAATCTCTTCTGTCTCCATTATCTTCTCTTTGAAGTAAAGAGCCAGATTCACTGCTGTAATAGGAATAATCTGAAATTTCCTAAAACAGACCATCTGTGTTTCCCTATCCTATCTCCAGAGTTGGTGTTGTTCATTCTGGAGAAGTGAAGGCTTCAGGGAGACCTTCTTGCAGCCTTTCAGTGCTTAAAGGGGCCTTTGAGGGCACCCTCAGCAAGTTTGCAGATGATACCAAGCTGTGTGGTGCAGCTGACACACTGGAGGGAAGAGATGCCATCCAGAGGGACTTAGACACGTTTGAGAGGTGGGCCCATAACAATCTCATCAAGTTCAACAAGGTCAAGTGCAAGGTCCTGCACCTGGGTTGGGGCAATCCCGAGCACAATATAGGCTGGGCAGAGAATGGCTTGAGAGCAGTCCTGAGGAGAAGTACTTGGGGGTGTCAGCTGATGAAAAACTCAACATGAGCCGGCAATGCGCACTTGCAGCCCAGAAAGCCAACCGTACCCCAGGCTGCATCAAAAGAAGCATGGCCAGCAAGCAGGTTGAGGGAGGTGATTCTCTCTCTACTCCGCTTTTGTGAGACCCCACCTGGAGTACTGCATCCAGTTCTGGGGCCGTCAACACAAGGGCAACGAGCTGCTGGAGTGCGTCCAGAGTAGGCCCACAAAGATGAACAGATGGCTGGAGCACCTCTCCTATGGGGACAAGCTGTGAGAGCTGGGGTTGTTCAGCCTGGAGAAGAGGCGGCTACAGGGAGACCTTACTGCAGCCTTCCAGTACCTGAAGGGGAACTACAAGAAAGTTGGGGAGGGACTATTTACAAGGGCTTGTAGTAATAGGATGAACGGTGATGGTTTCAAACAGGAAGGGAGCTATTTAGACTAGATGTTAGGAAGAAATTCTTCACTGTGAGTGTGGTGAGACACTGGAACAGGTTGCCCAGGGAAGTTGTGGATGCTCCATCTCTGAAAGTGTTCAAGACCAGGTTGGACAGGGACTTGAGAAACCTGGTCTAGTGGAAGGCATCCCTGCCCATGTCAGAGGGGGTGGAATTTGATGATCTTCAAGGTCCCTTCCAGCTCAAATCATTCTGTGATTCTATCAGAAAGACGGGGACAGACTTTTTAGCAGGATCTGTGATTGTTTTAAGCTAAAAGAGGGAGATTCAGAATAGAAAGAAGGAAGAAACTTTTTACACTGAGGGTGTTGAGACCCTGGCCCAGGTTGCCCAGAGAGGTGGTTGATGCCCCATCCCTGAAAACATTCCAGGTAAGGCTGGCTGGGGCTCTGAGCAATCTGCTGTAGTTGAAGATGTCCCTGCTTCCTGCAAGGGAGTTGGACTAGATAATCAAGAAAGGTCGCTTCCAACCCAAACCATTCCATGATTCCATGAAAGCATGGGGAAGTCGTCATAGTTCTGCAAACTAAAGCAGCTGAGTGTGCTGCTTCAACCTGAGTTTTTCCTGCAATATTTCATAATTTGAAGTTTGGTTCACCACCTTTTCCTACAGAAGATGCCTTTCTAATTAAACACTGCTCTCTGCAGTCACTAAATATACAGCATTAGGACACCTGTCATCACTGCATCTGTCATTGTACTTGAACATTATCTATTCTTGTCTTAAGGCTTTATTTAGGTTTCTTGGAGCTACACTGTATTTCTACAATGCCCAGGCTCAGCTGAGTCCCCTCCTAATAAATCTTTTGATTTACAGTGATAGTAGTGCAGGTATACAACTTCTTTGCCTGGCTTGCAGCTGGCCTGAAGATGGAAACTGGCCATCTTCCTGCACAGAGTTATTTGTGCAAACTGGAAGTTTGACACAAAATTCTTGATAACTATTACAAAACATTCAGCCTTTATCTGAGCACACTACAGGACTTCAAATGTTTATCTTTCAATTTCTTCTCCATATAAGTATGCAGAATACAACTTCTTTGTTCTCTGTTTCCACGTAATCACAGAATTCAGAGAATCTCAGCATGGTAGGGATTGGAAAGGACCTCTGGGGATCACCTTGTTCAACTCCCTTGCTCCAGCAGGGTCATTCAGAGCAGGTTGCCCAGAATAACAATGTCCAGGAGGGTTTGGAATCTCTCCAGAGAAGGAGACTTCACAACCTCCCTGGGCGGCCCGGTCCAGACTCTGGCACCCTCAAGCAATCTCCCTCCAGTCCCATGTTAATATTACTTGCACAATTTAATGAATTAAAGTCAGATAAATCCAAAAAGCTGTATTAGAATATGCAGCCAACACCGCTAAGTTAGAGAAAACTGCATAGAATCCCATGTAGTGGATTGCAATGTTGAGAGAGAAGATTCTATAGATTTATTCTGCCTCGCAGAAGAAATTTCTCTTTCACAGTATCACAGTATAGAACATGCAAGACTTGCTATAGCTACAGAAATTAATGTTCAGATGGCAATATCCTCAGCAGAGAGCAGCTGCAAAGGAGATAAAATGGGTGGCCACCTGCGTATACGTTTCTAGAATGAAACAATCACGGTTTCTACTCTTTTCAGCACTAAACATTATTCTGATGCAAGCTAAACCAGCATATGCTATCGTCTAGCTCAGGGAATCCAGTCATCATTTCCCAGCACCACATGCTGAACGGAGTCCTTAAAACAAGCATACGCTTTGCCCTTCGAAGCACAACAAGCAATGTGAAGTCAGCCTTTTCAAGCGACAAATTAGAGAAGTTTCAGGAGACCTATTAAAATGCTGGGATTGGTACTGGTTTCCCTTTTCCCCATCCTTGTAACGAATTTAAGCTTTGCCTAATGTTTCCCCCAGCACCATTATCCACCCAGCAAAACAAGTGAATGTTTCCTCCTATTCCTGCCTCTCGTGACTACCTACCCTACAGCGCTCCAAAGAATATCTGCCCTCTCACACTGTAGTAACTTTTTTCCTGCCTGGATGAAGGAGGAAAAAAAAAAAAAAAAGAGAGAAGAAAAATAAGTAAAAAAAAAAAATAGCTCCATATAGCTTCCTCCTCAGCAACTCCATCTTATTCCCAGAACCTACCATCTTCTGGCCAGCTCAGGAAGGACTTGACCTTTACTCTTTCCACAAAACAGCTGCAGAACAGCTTTCACAAGAGCTCTCTCAAACTCATCCTTCAGGCAGACACACAGGTGAGTATTTCATCAGAACAAAGCTTGAACAAGGTCTTAAAATAGTCCTGATGTAAGGTCAATGCAGTCTGGCTTCTAAGGGGAAAAAAAAAAAAATGCAGCGTACATTCTGTGCACTTTCATTAAGCGCACCTCTCCACCAAGAACAGCACGGATTCAGTCACCATTTGCTGATCCAAGTTGACAGAGATGTCTGCAGAGAGTACCTGGGGACTGGTGCAAAAATAAGCAGAGATGTGCACAACCCTCGGCACAACAATACACATGGGTTAACCTATATGATGTAACTCCACAGCAAGACCAGAGGAAAATAGCTGATAGCAAAATAGAGAAAACATGGATACCATGATCAGCACAGAACCCTGTTTTTCAGTACCAAAACCAAAACAACCAAAAAAAAAACAACCTACCCACCATTTCCATTTTATAGCAACAGAAACAAATAAAAAGTAAAACTTGAGAACAGCACCATTTAAGTACGCACTCTTGACTTCCTCAGATACTTGTCCAGGCAACACATAGCTACAAATACCTTGTGTTAACAATTTAAGATAAGTGTATCTCAACATCACACTCCCCATTTCTCCTCCACAACTCTGCTCCTGAGCTTTCCTTTTGGGGACTGGGGCAGAACCGAGGCCACCACCATGGGCACTTGACCCTCCTACTGCCTGCTCCACCTGCACTGCAAGCCAAGAACTTCAAGCCCAAAGGATCTTAATCTGGCAAACTAATTAAAGTTAAGCCAGCACAACAACATCCAGTCTTTCAGTGGTGAGGCCTCTAAAACTTCCAGAGACACAGACCTCTCTGTCAGGAGTTTAAGCCAGCTGACAATAAACTCGTTTCTTCCTAGTCACATTTCACAAATGCCTTGGAAAGAGGCCACGGAGCCTGAGGGGTCTGCAGGCCCAGGGTTTAATACTCATCTAGAAGAATCTTTTTTTTTTTAAAAAAAAAGAAGTTAATTTAGAAGATAGGAATTTGGTTCCAAACAGCCAGTGCAGTAAGTTTGGGGTTTGTTTGGGGTTTTTTTTATTCTGATCTTTTCTAGAAAAAGGTTATTTCAAGAAGAATTACAGGGTTCAACTAGAGAAAAAAAAAGGAAGTGTTTATATGAGAAATTTGGCTTAGAATCACAGAATCATTGAGGTTGGAAAAGACCTTTACTTAAGATCATCTAGTCAGAGAATTATCTAAACTCCAGCTGGGATACAATATCTTGAAATAACTCTTTTCCTCCGGTAGCATTTTCCAGAGGAATTGTCCTTAGAGCCCTTATATGAAAGGATATATACTAGTTAAGTTTTATTTAAACTATAATATTTACTCTCTGGGAGACAAAGAAAAACACTTGTGTCTAACTCTAGCAATTTCATCTACCATGTGCATAGGAAGCAATTTTGGGTGTCCAGGCTGTCATACCTACAAAATCAGGTTCTTCAAGGACCTCAAAGACATGCTACCAAACACAGAAGGTCACGTTTGTCATTAATATGCATAAAAGAGCCACTACGAAGTCCAGTAATTACTAGGTGACACCTGGTTGCTGTCATCTTCCATTGTGTGACTGAGGGTGGCAGTGGGGAATCGACTACTGAAATCACAGCGCCGTGGAGATACAATGGAAAAGCAGATTCTTGAGTCAGGTAGTTTAGGCAAGCTCTTGAGAAGCATCGAATAGGTGAAAAATCACGGAGCTTGTTTGACACTCCTTAAAAACATTTCATGAAGGACATTTCTTCCCTCCCTCCATTACCCAAAGGGTAAAGCTAGAAAGCCTTCGCACTTCCTGGGATCCAGGTTCCAGAAACACACCCATCCAAGGATACAAGGCTCTTTCACCTGCCAAGAGGCACGGTTCTGACTTGCAATACGCTGTGAGCAAGGCTTGATTTAATCCGAAATGGAGCAGATCTCAAGTCTTTGACTCATTTTTAGCTGTGCAAGTCTTGCACAGACTACCAACAACCATTTAAAACATCATCCACACAATTCCATAGGGGAATTCTTTCCTAGATGTCAGGACTGACCAGAGGGAATACATGGGGTAATTAGCACAAGGTTCGTCTTGAGTTTACTATATATTCTGCAGTTTAATGATTTGGGGGAAAATCCAACTGTCTTCCAGAGAAGAGGGAAAAAAAAAAATTCCTCTTGCATTTTTAAGCAAAACTGTAGAATTCCTAAGGCTAAGACTGTATTTAACTGTAAATTACTTGCTGTGACAGTATAAACAGTCCATCAAGCCCCCAAACAGAGGCAACCTATCAGCCCTTTGCACCCTCGAACAGAGAAGGGGGAAAACAACATCAAACCAACAAATGATTACAGGATTGTGATGCTTGCAGGTTTTTTTTCAAGTCTGCTATTACACTACAGCATCCAAATAAAGAGGTCATTTTTATGGGACACAAGCTTTTGATCTGCCTACTCTTCATGCAGTTTCAGGGGAAAGAAAAAACAGCAACAAAGCTACCCCCTTCTCCAAATCACACTGACATTTCAGAGCAACTAAATATAAGTGTGGAAAAGAACTGTGGTCACAAAGTTAATTGTACAATGGTGGATAAAAGCCACTCCAATGAGCATTCAGTCAAAAAAAAAAGGGGGGGGGGCAAAAGATAACCGGAAAAAAAAAAAATGACAAGTTGGAAGAAGGGAAAGAATAGGAACATAATTATGAACTGAATACATAATGAACTGATACTAAGAGGCAGCCTGGAAAGCTGAGAAGGAATTACAGGAAGCTGAATTGGTGGGTGGGGCTGGAAGAGACTCACCCTGTGAAGACCTCTTTGGAAGGCATTCCAAAGTCATGAAGAATTTAAAAAAAAAAAAAAGCTAAGACTTCCTGAAGACGATACACCAAACTCAAATTTTCTTCAGTCATTTGAGCCTCCTGTTGTGTTCAGCTGCTGAAAGATTCACCTACAGGCCTTACCCAAGGAAGCAGAAGCTGATCTTTAGTAAAGCCATCCTAGCCTTTTATGCAGACATGAGTGCTTTTCAGCCATTTTGAGTGAGTGAAGAACACAATACTCAAAAATTGCTTCAGCAGCAAATGCATCAATCTGAAACCAGGAAAAAAAGAGGGGGGAAAAAATATATATCAGGTAATAAAGACAAGGCAAATAAGGCAGCAAAGCTCTTGCATTAGGACCTGCCTGATGAAGTCAAGAAGGGGTCAGAACTTCCCTTGAAAGAGAAGATGCTGCAGCACAGTGTTTCACTGCCAATTAATTCTGTTATACATGAAAGTTAAGCCCTGTCCCTCTACGTTCACAATACTGACTGCAGCCATCAGGAAACATTACCTGCAGATTCTGTTGCTTTTTCAAAAAGCAAATGTTCTCCACTTATCTGCATTTCTAACCGAATATTCTCTACCCTGGTTCCAACCTCACGCTGCTCTCGCCGAGATTTATTGATCTCTCTGCGCACGCTATGCTTTTGCTCGCAGCACTTACAATAAATTTTGGTCTCTTCCATTTTCTCCACCACCTCAGACATCCACTGGATGATTCAATCACCCAACTAGTTCAGATTCCCCTGCTAAGCCTTCCATTAAAAAAAAAAAAAAAAAAAATCTTCCCGTCACTGACAAGTAAGGTTTCTCTCAGCCATTTCTGTGCTGACAGAAGACGACAGAGTCACTAATGAGTGAGTATTTTCTACTCCCAAAGAAGGCAACTTCTTCATTAAAACAAATGAAGTGCTACAAGCTGCAGAGAAACACTTTTGAGCTCAGATTAATACAATGCTGCCTGCTCGTTTCTGTGCAGATGGCTTCGGAGGCTCTGCAGGGCCGAACTCTCGACCTGTTAGCAGGAATTCACTCTTCCCACTCCAGCAGCAGCTACTTAGACCCCCTGGCAGAGATCAAACTGACAGGAACCTTGTCAATCCTGCATCAGTCACTGATGAGTTTTGCCGGTGAGACTGCATTCTCTGAGGGCTCCTCTCCTTTTAGCAGCACATCTATTCTAGATTTAATTTCCCTTCCCTTTGTGCTGCACAAATCAAGAACATTAAGAAAATGAACTGGCTGTAACTCAAACCTAGACAGCGGCAAGTACAGGAAGCGTAGCAGGAAGCATTTATGGGAATGGAAGAAACTGGCCTCTGCATTAATTACCGAAATGTTGGAGTGGGTTGGGGTTTTTTTGCTGCAGCAACTGCCAACCACTCTCCTACAAGCAAATTGTTAAAAAAAAGTCACTTAGCAGGATAAATGGCATCCACTTATACGGTCACCAACATTAATGGTACAGAGTTTTAAGCAGTCGCAATTCAAGACATAGAAGAGACCAAGTGAAAGTTAACAACATTTTCTCATTCGTACGTTTACCTGCACACCTTCCACTGGTGCAGCTGGTTCTGATCGTGTCTGAAGACAAAAGAGCTACTTGCTCATCAGTATTGCTCTGATATTTCTTCCCCACTCTTCCAGCTCTAGGCAAAGATGCTTTAAAGCAAAGCCTTAATTCTGTGTGTTGATGACACCTACACATGTCTGGATGAGAGAACACTATGAGCCTGCAAATCTCAGAATAGCTGTGTGGCATCTCCAGGGGATACTGGCAGCTCGTCAAGTCATGGAAACTCTTTAAAAGTATCACAGAATCCTAGAATACCAGGTTAGAAGGGACCTCAAGGATCATCTGGTCCAACCTTTCTTGTCAAAAGCTCTGCACACTAAAATAGAAGCATCTACCATAGGTGAGATCAGTGTGCACCTGCACTTAGCCAGGCACCTGCACTTGTCAAAGTAGCCATAGTCAAGGAGAATTCACTTGCAGAGTTACCAGTTAGACTCCAGTGCAGCAGACTGGCATTTCCAGTTCTGGTTGTTGTGATGGGAACAAAGAGTTATGTGGATAAAAAAATGCCCTAGCAAAAGGAAAGGGACTTCAGAGTATGTATTCTTTCATGGTTTTTATTACCATTGAGGATCTTAAGGGCTTTCTGTTTGGCTTTGTAAAAAATACTTTACAAGTCAAACTTCAGGACATTACACAATGTATATTCCTCAGCTTCCCTTGAGCACACTGCAATTAAACCAGTCAGCATCACACTGCATATGCCAAAAATCCAAGAAGTCTTTCCAGATCATACAGTGGACTGCGAAACCAAATCCTCCCATTCTGACATCGCTGACTCATCACAGCAGTTCACAGCAGCCCAGCAGAAAGAACACACTAACATGGAACAAAAATGAAAGTTACACCTTTGCCCTAAAAAGTCAAATTAAACAAATCCCATTGTGCTGTATAAGGACTTCCTTCCTAATCTGAAGGTTGAACTCTGTTGGCCAGACTCAACAGGAGGCAAACGGAAGCAATGGGCTCAAGAAACCAGTAGCACACAAAAAGCAGGTCCACGTATCCAACAAGGGGAGATTTCAGCAACTTGTTTTATAACCATATCAAGCTGCATACAACATCAGGAGTAGGAAGACTTTGCACTTAATCCCCCAATTCTGATCCTGCTTTGCATTTGATCTTATCAATGTTTCTCAATATCTAAAGGGTAGGCAAATCAAGACAATGGGGCCAGGTTCTTGTCAGCAGAGCCCAGCAACAAGACAAGGGGCAACGGGCACGAACTGGAACCCAGGAGGCTCCATCTGAACAGGAGGAAAAACTTCTTTGCTATGAGGGTGCCAGAGCCTGGACCAGGCTGCCCTGAGAGGTTGTGGAGTCTCTTTCCCCGGAGAGATTTCAAACCTGCCTGGACAATGTGATCCCCGGCAACCTGCTGTGGGAGACCCTGATGAAGCAGTGAGAATAGGATGAGATAATCTCCAGAGATCGCTTCCAGCCCCTACCATGTTAGGATTCAGAGTTGGTTATTTTCTTAAGTTGGTATTTTTACTGGTTGATGACCAATGAGAAGCAATTTCCATCTCAAAATGATCTCCACCTTTGCACTAAACTGGATATTTTCCAAGTATAATATATGTACATACCCTATACACACACACATTTACTGAACCATTACAGAGTTCACACAGGTGAAAAAAAGTATTTATTTGTATTTAGTTTCATATATTTGCTTCCCAGACTATCATTTTGAATTCACAATGCACTAAGCTGCATTTAGGTAAGAGACAAATCCTATTGAAACACAGAAAAAAGAGTCAGGGTTTTTTCAACTAATATTACTCAAATATTCCAAAACATATTTAGCCCATCATGTTTGGAACATAAAAAGAAAATATCTGGTGCAAAGTAATTGATTCAATTGTTTGCTGTCCCTGGGCCTTTCAATATATTAGAGCCAGAAGAGTTTGGTTTATGCCGAGGGGAAAACAAAGAATCCATTTCGTTTTTCAACTCTGTGTAAGCTCAGTAAATAAATCAAGAAAACAGGCATAAAAAATTCTCCTTTCACTGCCAGTTCATATTTTGACTGCTGTTTGTTTGCGGAAACATGTATTTTTCACATAGACTACTTCCACACTTTTTTCATTTAGACTACTTCCATAAATAATTTATATTAATGTGTCAAACTTGTAATCATTTTGATAGTATCGGTTCATTTTCAAAACAGTGCTTTTAGTTTTGTCCTATCCTGCTCCATACCAGAAGAGATGCATCAAAGCTCCCATTGCCTTTCAGAACCATTCATCTGTCACAAGGTTCTCGCAGGTTACTTGACTCGCAGTTGAGTTTTGAGGGTTGTTTTTAAAAATACGATGGTGTCCACATCAAGATAGCAAAATTCAATTTCTTCTGAGCAATGTTTCTAACCACTGAGAGGTTTTATTTGCTTAAGTTCATTGGTTGGAATTTTTTTTTAATTATCAGTGTTTACAACAGGCATTTGTACGTGCATGAACAAAATAAATGCCTTTAAAAACCTAGACTGAAATATCAGGTAAATAGGAAGGTAGCTACTTCCTCACAAACTGATTACAGAAGACAGATTTTTAATCATCAGTGTGGTTGAGAAGAACAACACGGTCAACAATTGACAGCCCATTTCCAAATGCCAGACCTTCTGCTAAGGTGGCCTCAGATGAGGTTCCTTACCTTGGTTTCTCTGTTAGTCCCATTTACAGCTTCTGCAAAAGCCTCAGAAGTCAGCTTTGTAGAACCTGGCACAAGAAAATGCCAAGTACCACTAAATAACTCAACCGCTGCAGATACAAAACCCATTATTTTAAATCAAGGGATAAGAAGATCTTTTCCTTCCGAGTTCACAAATTATTTCTCAGATACAGACAGACCAAAGTGCAGAAAGGTGCAGCTATTCTTCCTTTGAAGAAAAGACCTGGCTCCTTCAGAAGCTCCACAAATCAACAGGGTTCAAAAAAGCACCATGAAAACAGGCACCACGAAGCATTTAAGCCTTTTTCTCCAAGTCTCGTGCTTCTTCCAGACATTGCTATAGGAAGGGCTATTTCAGAGATGGAGAAGAGAGAGAACTGGGGCAATATTCCCAGATGTACCCTTCAGTCGCCAGATGTACCCAAGAAAACAATGTTTAGCCACTCCTGGAAAATGCATAGTTCAAATATAAACTGAAATATCTGAAGACCTGGCCATAGGAAAAAAAAAAACAAAACACACAAGACACTAGGAGATTAATAGGAGGGAAGGGGATAAGATTTTAAAGCATCTGTGGGTCAACCTAATGGACCTCTGCAGCTCACAAAGCCAAGAATTCCTTAAAAAGAGAAGGGTTTTAAGTTGCACAGGGATGCCAGTCTCTGCAGATGGCCTGAACTACGACCAGTTACACCAGCTTCATGTTACACATGAACCACCTGCAGTTCTCCAGTTATCTAATAAAGCACATCACACTGTTCAGCAGTGCCTCTACCAACATCATTATACAACAGTGGTTTCCAAACAGTTATATTCCTCAAATTGTTGTACTGCGCTTATCAGTTTTTTCAATATTAAAAATCTCAGTTCCTGATAAAGAAAAAGAGAACAAAATAAGATTTTTAAGATCTCGTGCAATGCAGAAATGCCATCAGAAAAGAGACAACAGGGACTTATTTTGTGTTCTGTGCATATTAACGCCCTTCAGACTTGCTCGCCAATAAAAGCTGCAGCATAAACCCACGTGATGGAAAAATATTTCTGTTGCGGTGCCCCAGCATTCAGTTCGGCCCATTCAATCAAGAAATCAGCGGATTAAGAAGTAGAGGTGCTCCTGTCCAAGACAAAACTCAAGATGTTATTAATATTCAAACATATATCATATTTACGGCAAGCTACCCTAACTCAGGGGACGTGTGCACTAACTCATATGACCCAGAAATCAGAATTTCTTAGACTTGAGGCGTTTGGACTGATGAAAACCACCTGATAAAACAAGATCAAAGGCAACAGGAAGGATACTTTCTGTACCCGTATACCCCCAATAGCTCTATGTAATCCCTCAGCACAGAGCTCTCTCTGCCTTTTCAGTAAAAGATTAACATATTTAAAACTGCTAAACTCTGTATAATCTTCAGTCATTGAGAAAAGTAATTCAATTAAGGCAAGCATTGGGGAAGCTGCCTCCTTGCTTAGCTGCCCAATGCCATATCCTTGTACTACAAGTTAAAAAAATATTAATTGTAAGAGAAAGAAAGAGAAGCTTCTTCGAGCTGGACACGGATTACGTCGCAGGCTACAGCACATGCGGCAAGTCGCCAGGCTGGGCTGCGGCGGGGTGCAGGGGACCCGACAACCTTATTGCTGTCGAGAGGCAATGACTTGCAGTAAATCCCGAGAGGAGCCATGAGTGACACGATGTCATTTAGCCAACACATCGCCATCGAACAGGACCCACAGATGGAGAGCTGCAGGGATGTGTCAGCTTGCCACGGCACCGAGCGCTCGAGGAGTTGGCGCAATAAAGGCAAAAAAGGCAAATGATGGGAGTGACAGCCACAGGAGAAAAGATTATGAGGACCAGGGAGCAAGGAAAGAAGTGGCTCGAAAGAAAGAAAGAAAAAAAAAAAAAATCAGCATCTTAGCATAGAATCTGCAGCTAGCGATGAACAGTGTAAGGAGGAAGAATCACTGCAGTTCACACAAACGCCCAGGTTTACAGCACTGAATTCCCACAATATGGCCGAGGATACCAGCAAAAAAATAATTTAAAAAAAAATTTTTTAAAAAAATCAGACCCTGCATCAACTCGGCACTTTCAGGTAAGAATGAAACATCTAGAGACGCTTCCAGATCTCACACGGAATGATACTGCCTGTGCTCACGCAACTGCATGGAAGGGCTGTAAAGCCTGCACCCTAATGAACCCCAGCGAAGAATTTCTTATCCATAACACACACATTTATTGAAGAGGTCGGGTACAGTCAGCACAGAAGGTCTGATATCAGCCAGCTTTGGTTGCTGAGGCAGCTATTCGACATCATAACGTTTCATTTGTCATTGCAAAGTCCCCAAATGAAAATGAAGCCGAAGCATCCAGCCTCCCCACCAGCAGCAGTAGGATATCTTTAATTAGGGCCTTCCAACAGGGCAGGCAACCTTTCAGCTAAACAGGAAGCCAATGTAGCAATCCGGCGCAACAGTTGTACAAAGAGATCTTCTCTTGTGAAAGCTGCTATTATAAAAACTTTCTTTCTGCATCCCCCCTTAACCTTCAAAACAAAGAATGACAAAAGGGAGCTACATGTAAGCAAAGCCCACTCAAAACTCCCTTCACAGCAGCAGCAGAGATGCTTCTGTAATTATCTCCACCATACAGAAGAACATTATTAGGGCATTTCTTCTTCCAGGAGCCATCTGTAATGGGAGCTATACACCCTTTGGACGGTAAAAAAAAAATTACACAGAATGACATCATGACAGCAGCATCTACAGAGCTTCAAACCAAATTCAGAAAAACCTGTTTCTCCATCACAGAGGAGAACCACCCGAGCACTGTGCTGGAGCATGCCCACGCTGCAGCACCTGTGGGGCTGGAGGGACACACCGAGGGCTCTGCTGCCATCGGCATCGCCACGTTTAGCACCCGGTTCGGCGCAGATCAGACACGGAGTCATCGCCCAGGATCTGAGACAAAGGCAGGTCTGAAACCCAGCCCGCAGCTGCTAGTTGGGCCCTATGCAGTTCGATTCAGATCAGCCTGAACCTATCCATAAGACACAGCCAAGACAGTGGTTATGGATATTTAGTTAGGAGTATTTTGCTGTGCTATACCCATCAAAACCCCTTCTTCTCCTCCCCAGATTTGATGCTGTGAATGGGAATTACTTTAAACCTTCCAGTATAAACACAGATTATTATCTGAGAGGAAAAAAAAAAATGACAAAGACTAGCGGAAGCAGGTATCTGATGTTATGTCTGCTAGAACAGACAGACAAGAAATCCACGTGTAAACTAAGAGCTGCTGAGATTTAACATCTGCACCAGGTGCTACAGCCTTCCATGGAGGAAAAGCTTCATAAAATCGAAGCTCAGCAATACAGTAAAACAAGCCAAGCATTTTGCAAATGCACAGCTAGTATCTAAGATTCATGTTATCAAGCACCTTAGGGAAAAAAAACCAAAATAACAGAATAAAACCAACAAAACAACAGCATCTTCTACACATGACCCTCTTCCAAAATTCTCATAAAATGGCTGGCCAAAAAGTACCTCACCAAGCAGATCAGGTGACTTATCCCAAAAAAAAAAAAAAAAAAAAAAA
>VWZK01000584.1:0-10565 GCA_013396935.1 Baryphthengus martii
GCTCTGTTGGGTTTGCCCTGAGCCTTAAACGGAGATGGTATGTGTCTCCACAATTTTGTATTGGTTAGGGAGCCTATAGTAAGAATTTTGTGCTAGCATTAAAATCTCCATGAACATTTCCTTTAAATGCCTAGGGAATCTTGGAATCTCAATCAGGTCATTAAATAACTGTTGGGAGCCTAAGAGTTAGGAGCTAAATCACTTCACACTAACAGATTTTTCTTGTGGATATACTTGTTTACTTACTAAAATTGGAAAAGCTTTTCAGCTGTTCAGATTTCAGACTAAACTCCCATCCTTATAAATGGAGCTTATGTTTTCATATTCTAAAAGTATGTCATTGTTTCTGTTTACTGTCAAAATACATTTTGGTACTTGACTACGTTTGTATTCTCCACAATTGCTTTTCTTTCTGCTTTGCATCATTTCAAAAACAAAAGTGAAAATTTTAAAAAAAAATCTTCTGTTCTAGTATGGAGAATGTGCAAAGTCCTTACTAAAAAAATTTAAAAATAGAAACAGTATCTTTTTCATTCATTATTATAATTGTATAGATTTGGGGTACACAATTGTTTTGATGAAGGAATATAATCATTTTTATCACTTGCCAGTTGAATAATGTCATTGCAATTGACAAGGATTCATCATTCTACCAGGAAACACAGCACATTTATGAAATGTGATTACCTCAGATGAATGTCATTTCACACACTTGAGAACAACAGAATTCTTGCCTAATAAGTGATTCTGTTTCAGTTTACATTACCCTAGGAAAAAGGAAACAAATGTTAAAGCCTATTATTATGTACACAGACCTTCCTCTTTAAATAAAAGTGAATTTTCAATACACATTTTGAAGAGCTGCCAAATCCACACTGTAGACTTATTGCATACTGCTAGACACTCTGGAGTATGAATTTAGTATCTTCTGTTAAACAAATCAAATTGAACACTGGTTTGCAATTCTCCATAATGTCAAACCTCTAGTTTATGTGAACTAGTACTTCAAAACCACAAGCCCACACTGGTTTATGCCAGAGAACAAACCAAAGAAAGTCGATTCTAGGAGAGCAACTTACCTAAACATCCCAACCTTTTTCCTCTTTTCATCAAATGTAGTATTTACAGCTATAAAGAACTCATTTAAGATCCTGCTGTGATAGTTTGCACAGATTACATGTAGTTTCTGATACAGAGATGGGCCCAATATATGTGGATGTTGGATGCAAGAATTAAGAACACTGGATTGCATTTTCTCTATAAAATTTTGATAAGGTTTTGTATAGTTCGAAGAAGCTCCTCCTTGTTTAGACAGAGTTTTCAGGGAACTTTTAGTTTGGACCAAGGTAATGTACAGTCATTTTTCTTTGTCAAATCAGCTTCAGAGAGGTATATCTGAAATCTTTTACATGTTCTCAAACTGTATTGTAGCTGTCAAAAATACATGCTATCATTATTATATAAAATCCTTGTATTGTTAGATATTATATAACCATTGCTGCTTTGCCACCTTTCAGTTTTGTTATTTCTAGAAAATCTACAATTAGGTGCTTTAGAATATTAGACATCTTGTACACATTTACGAAACTTCTTTGATATGACAGATTGTGAGTAGAAAAGAGCCTTAGCAGGTAGTCTGAAAGGATAACACTCCCAGTATAACTTGCTTGTTAGAGCTTGATAGAGAAAGGGCTTGTAGTCTTCTTAACCTATAATGGCACACTACTGTCTTTTAAAATTGTATTTTCAAAGAATATTTTATTTTCCTCTGATATTTTTTTTTTTTAATTAAAAACAGCTTTTTGAGCTTAATTTTTTTACTGTAACATAAATTCTCATTATCTTTGTGGTCATGTAGCCCACTGTCAGGGTAACTTCTATGTATTCTTTTCATTGATGTACAGATAACTGGGCAAGATGCAAGAATGTAAAAGATGGCATCATTGTGCTTCTAGGACATTTCATTATTAATCTCTTTATTCAGAATATTACAATTCAGGTACAAAGTATCACTTTGGGCTGGGTGTTGTTATGGATATAGTTTGATTCTAAGCATATTATATATAAATCTTTTATACTTCCTCCCACCAGACTGCTGTATCTTTAGGCTTTCTACAAGTAGTATCAATAGTGTATTAGGCTGCCTCAGGTATTTGCAGCTTACATAAAAATTGTATCCCTGCAATTCTATCACAGTGTGTTAAATCATTGATGAAATCGTTAGCTATACTTAAAAGAACAATTGTTTTGCTAATTGTTCTCACATTAGAATCTGGACTGATAAAAACCCTTTTTCATCTTTCTCACTCTTTTGCTTTCTCCTAGGGCTGAGTGGTTTTAGACTGTCTGCTGACAGCCCAGGTTTCTTTGTCATATACCTCCATGCCACATTAGTGTGCAGCTACTTACATTTTAATATGTTGCTTTCACCAGATCACAGAGGGAACATCAGACAGTTTTTGGCCTAGATTCAAACTAGGACCACAATAAGATTCACAAATCAGAGCTGATCCTATGCCGCACTTGTCCCATCACATCGAGGTCACCATTTGCAGGAGGAGGAATGGACTCCAATCACTCAATATGAGTCATAAGCAGAAGCCACTTTATTTATTACAGCTCAAGCTTTTATACCCTTGATATCTGTTCATGCACTGCTTCCCCTCCTGCTACTAGCCCAGCTCCTCTGTCCATGTGCTATTTTCTCTATTCTCATAGGCACTAGTTATCTTGCAAACCATTCTTGTCTCAGCCGGCGAATTCCTCAAACTTGTTTTCTTCCATCGCTTCAAGGACAGAGTTTTCACAGGCTGAGGCTGGACCTGGCCGCAGCTCAGCTACCTGCAACACGCACTCATTCATAAATCAGCTGCTTTGAAAAATTGAGGTGAAATCCTGGAAAATGTCCTGAGGAAGGACAAGAGAGGTATCTAGCAGCTGCTCTTGGCTGCCCAACACACTTAGAGGTGCACAGTCAGGATGAGAGGTTGCCTACACAGGTTGCAGGAAGAGTTGCTCACTGTCCAGAGGGGCTGCTGAGTATCCATCCTTGGTCATGTTCAAAACACAGCTGAGCAAGTTTCTGAGTAACCTAATGCAACTTCACATCTGACCCTGCTTCAGTGAGGAGGCTGGACTAGTCAACTTTTACTGTTTCCTTCCATCATAAATCATCTCATGATTCTGTTCCACGATGCTAAAGTTCATCAAGTTATCAAAAGTTTATATTGCCTTCTAAAACAAGCACAGTAATTGAATGTTAAAACAGTTTCCAGTACAAGACTCTTTTAATATTTTGCAAGAAAAAATATAGCTTCAGTATACTGGTAAACCATCTGTCAATATTAGTTTCCTCTTAGTTCTGAAAAAAATTATCACAGTAACCTCAACCTAGTAGAAAAAATGTTTCTGTTGTAAAAGATTCAGTATTTCACAGAAATTATTCCCATAAAGACAAAATATCAAAACCATAAACAATAATCATAAACATCAAAATAAATATCACATAAATGAGAATGTAAACCATATTTCTGAAAATAATATCTGACCAAATAAAAGAAATATGTTTTTTGTTATCTTATTTCTGTCAATATTTCTGTTCTGTAACCAGCAGAAATATATATAATCCAATGATGTAAAAAAAGCTTATTATTGCACTTTAGTTTCATCTTTAAGATGGCAGCAAGAACATTCTGATATTTTCAAAATATTTACCAATGTACAAAATGACTAACAAGAAATTTAGCAAAACTGATGCCTTTCTAGAAAGTGTTTTTGTTTTGATCAGTCTTTTTCTAGTAAAAAAAATTTCCAAAATATTGAATAGTTACC
Organism: Baryphthengus martii; assembly: GCA_013396935.1. NCBI lineage: Eukaryota > Metazoa > Chordata > Aves > Coraciiformes > Momotidae > Baryphthengus > Baryphthengus martii. Next base: position 3,832 of record VWZK01000584.1, read on the forward strand.
AGCCAGTTCTATTGAGAATCCTAGAGTGAGCTGTTGCCACTTAGACAACAGAGGCAAATTTCAAAAAGTCTGCTGCATCAGAAATTCCAATTCAGCCTTTTGTAAGTATCTAAACGACATGAAAGTCACCTTTCTCTCCCCTCCACTTTCCCCCTCCTTTGTCCTAAGCACTCACAACCAAGAAGAATAACACAATGTAAAATTAAGATCCAATGTGTGCTGCTTTTTTTATTTTGTCTTTAAGAGCTGAAATCCTAAGGACAAAATTATTATTGTTTGCTTCTAATGGAATTATTTTGCATATTTCACTCATAATTACAGGCATGGAAATGTCATTTCTAATTATGCTTTGTGAGGAGATGAAATAGAATAGATGAAGACATAAAAAGATAATAAATAGTAAGTGGATAAGAGTGACTAATTCACATTTCACAAATGTCCCTCTTTGTGATGGATAGTCTTATCAGGTCCATATTTGCTTCTAAGCCTGGCACTATCTGACTTCTGTTACTGGAAATTATTGTTGGGAATATTGAATTGTGATACTGAGATGTTAGACAAATGATTTAAACTTGGAGAATTGCTTTCACCTCAATTAAAGCTGCTTGCACAATCGTTTTGTCCTCATTTGGCCTCAGTATTTTGTCATAGGAATGTTTGCAGTATGAATGTTTGCCAACAGCTCTAGGCAGGATTGGCTCTGACTTGTGCCGTAAAGACAGAACAGGAAACCTGCATACTCATGGAAAGCTTCTTAAAAAGAAGCTCATGGAGTCATGGCCTGATTCTTCAGGCCTCTACTCTTTTCTACGGCAGTTGTTCGAATGTGTAAACTCTCGCAGAAACCAAGTAACAACAACAAAGTATCAAGCCTGGACAATACGTAGAAGTGAAGATACATCACAAATACCAGCAGAATGGTTTTGCCAAGCACATTACAGGTAGATGCATATACAAAATAAAGTCTCTGAGATTTGCAACAGAAGAAGGAAGACAGAATGTCTCTTAAAATGTGATACATTTAGTTTTATACAACTAAAACAAGTGAACAGCCCTAGTATTTTATTAGCATATATGTTGTAGTTCTGTCTGGATGGAGAAAAAGCACAGCAAGAGAGGGAGAAAGACGCAGAACTGCATATGCCATGGTCTACACCATTGGCTTGCTGCACTCTGCAGTGGTAATAGAGCTGTTCCAGGGCTGAGAAGAGTAATGGAAACTACTTGAGAACTCATTACGGTATAGATTGCTCAAATATTTTATTATAACTACTGACATTTGTTGCCGATATATATATGATATGTGAAATGCTTTGTGATATATAAGGTGAACTGTGCTGTATAAAGTCATATTTTAGATACATTTTTTCTTCTTCTTTTATTGTAATCAGGTCATATTCCTGACCTATGAATATAAATACAGGAGGGATAAAAAGGTACTTTTAAATTTTAAAGATATTCTCTTTTTCTTCAATTATTTAAGCAACAATAAATTAATTACAAGCTCTAAGACTTAGAAGTAATTCAAGATACATAGCAGTCTTTAGAAGAAATCATTACCTGAGCTTGGGGTTATCTTACTCTCTGCTGTCAAGTTACTGGAATATGTCAGAAAGTGGAAGCAGCACAAAAGACAGGCTATTTCAATGCAGTACAGTTTTCTTCCTCTTTTCTTAATGTGAAGGTTAACATGCACACACAAAAACTGATTTTTTTATTCTGCTATCCTAAGTTGTAGCAACTTAAAAGGACCTGTCAGTGGAACTAATGGAAAAAATATTTGGTGGAATAGACTCCAGTTAGTGAAAATGATGAAATAATAAAGCTACCTTAGTGAATATCACATTAAACACTAGAAAAATCAACAGCCAACCATGGAAATCACCACCTCTGTACAAGGGTTGAGATCTCTTGGATTTCTTACAAGTCTGCTGAACAAAAAAAAATTGGACTGAATATGGTTTTGGTTATAGATAATTTTCCTCGTATATATTAATATACATGTTGGGAAGCTGCAAAAAAAAATCAGAAGGCAGAAGCCAACACAGAGCTGTTAATGTCCTTGTAACATGATCCTAAGAAAATTTTAAAAAGTGAGGAAGAAATAACTTGCTTGACAGAGAAGATGTTAAAAATAAACTGTTATTTAGAGGGAGACCTTGTACAGTGCTCAGACAACTCTCTCAAAAAACACAGAAAAATATCTCTGTAACTAAATACTTGAAGAATCCCTTTGTGTTCCTTAAGATGTAAACACACACCTTATACTAAACTGCAGGAGAGAGAGAGGCTTTGTGATAGGATTACACAATGCAAAAACTGAATGTCAATGTACAATTCTTATATAAAGATGTACTAGTTTCCAGGAAAATAATTATTTGTCCCCCTTAGAAATAGAGCAGAACTTGGTGATAAATATGTCTGAAGGTAGAATTGCAGACGTCATGAGCTATCACCCAACAGTTGATCTTAGCTTGAAAATAACTTCCTGCTGGGGTTTTAACATAAATCAAATGAGTTTATCATCATTAGGTACCATTACCTATCCTCCCACTTCCCAGTATCCCAAGACAGGGGAATGTGAACAGAATAAAAGTACAATATAGAGCTTTCAACTCAAATATGCCTCCTTAATTTCTTAGATGTCTCAGGAGCAACAGAAAGATCCAATACACATCAAACCTACTAATTGCAGTAAAACCTTTCAAGCCAGGATTTCTGCTTTTTTCGCTGCTATATTTATTGCCATCTCAAAGTGGAATTCCTCATTAGGTACATGTTTCTGTCAGAAAATCAATCCCAGAAGTATTCACCAGCTGTGTGCCTCACCATTTTATTTTCATGAGAGATGAGGTATACATTTTATACTATCACAGAAAAGATATTTTAAGGAGATTTAAGTTTCTAGCTCTTACTAGTATCAGTGGGCATGGAGGACCTAAATATCTTTTAAAAACTAACCACTTGTACTGGCTTTTTTTTTTCCTGACAAATAATCTCTGAGCTTTCTGATGAGACAAAAGAAAAAAAAAATGTTAAAGAAAGCAGACATTTCTCTTGAAATTTTCTCTTAACTGTAAATCAATTCCTAGTTGCAAATCAGTTTGAAATAATCCTTTAAAGGCCATATTAGATGGGCAACAGGAAATGATATATGTACGTCCAGGAAAATTACTAAACCTGAAAAAATCTGAATGGAGTACTGCAGTCTCCTTCAACAGGTCATCCCAAAAACATGTGAAAAGGCCTTTGTAATCTTTCTATTTTGTCATAGAGTATGTAGCAAACATGATGACAGTCTTTTCTGTTGAGATAAACCTCACTTTTATATAACTATCAGCAGGTTTGTGTGTCAGCTGAGAAAAGTTTGCTGAATTTCACAGTGACTGCTAAAAATCTTCCTCTTTTTTATTTTCCCCAGATAATATTAGTCTCAATTTTATTAAGAAAATAACATTCTCTTTGTTTTTCTTTGCTGGTAAAATGACAACATTTGGTTGACAATACTGCACTGGAATATATTTTATCCGCTGAAGGAAGTAAGAAGCTTAACAAAATAATTTTTTTGCCAACAGAAGGAAAATAGACTTTTGAGGAAATTAATTCTGTCACTGGAATAAAGTAGACTTTTAGAAAAATCCTTCTGTCTACCACAAAGCAACTTTTCTGCAAAAAAAAAACATTTTACCCTCAGAATTCATCATTAGTCAAACTTCCTTACTACATCATCTGGCAGATGGTTTAAGTTTCACCCTGTATACCCTTCTAAGTCACTAAAAAGAGACTTAAATTGTTGTTTACATGAAGAAGTATAGTGAATAATGCTTCCTGGATGCATTACATCTGGCAGTGAAATTTCTTTGGTCATTCATGATTTATTATAGGAAACCAAACATTGTCCTACATCACATGAGATGTAGTTTCTGAGAAATCTCCAAAAGTCTAATACCAAAAGGTTGTTATCCAGCCATACAGTAATTTACTGCATTGTTTATTTCTCTACATGCATATACAATTGCATATGACAGAAGGAAATTAAACATCATGTTTTGTGGTTAAATTTACCTTTCCTTGTATTGATATTATGGGCGATATTATCATCACAGAAAGAAACAGGAATAAAATTATCAATATTCCCAACTTCTCCTCTTCTATTAATTCTCCATAAATTGTTACTGTTTCTCAGGAACAGCAAGCCAAACAAATCTTTCAAGCCATAGCATGTACGACTAGCTGCTTATTATTCAGTCTTGAATTCAGTCCTTCACATGAACCTTACCTCTAGAAACTTAAGACTTCTGTCTCCGATATGAGACACTTGATGGAACCAACAGGAATTCAGGGGTTTTGAATGTTCCATAAATTTTTATTCACTGAAAATACTTGCTCAGCTTTAATTTTTCCATTTATATAGTGCTGTATTTCAGCTTCTTCTGACAACAATGTGCTTAGCTAACAACAACAACGTAAAGCTCATAAAAAAGGAAAAGAAGCAACTCTGAAAATTACAGAGTTGACATTTGCAAAACTTGACCAGTCAAGCTGAAAGGCAGAGATGGTTCTGAGTCTGACACTATCTGCTAGTATGCCCCAAGATGTTTCATTTGTATTAGAGCATCATTTACATCATTTCATTTTGCCTTTAAAACACAGAAAAATCAAATAAGCCTCCACCTGATGCCAAAGTTTTTTCTGAGTTCCCATCATGTCGTACAGCTCACTGAATCACAATGAATTCTGTTGTTTTGATTTTTTTTCCTCATGTTGGCTTCCACCAAGGTTTGTCTTTGAGATTTAACGGTTCCATGCGTTTCATGCTTAGTCAATCATCTAAAAAATCCCTGTGAACACAACTAACTAAAGTAAGCTTTCCATTGCAGTTCCAGGACATTAGGGGAAAGAAGAACAACAAACCAACCAAACAAACAAAACCCCACAATGTGTCACTGGGTGCACTACCACTGCTGTCAAAGAAAAATGCAACTTCAATTTCTTTATTTAAATAGAGCACCCATCTCTACATCAGCTACATGACAGCTAGTAAGAAAGATGCTTTATACTGATCTTTATTGGGTATGTAATATGCAGTTTCCTGGAATATGTATTTAGGACAGTTGATGAGAAAAATTCAGGCACATTATGGGGTTTTTGTGTTGTTACGAAACATTGGTTCTAGCAGTCTTGGTGTAATATGGCTGTAGACTTATAAGTTATGTAACAGCAAAATTGAAACTTCAGCTCTTTTCCTTTCACAAACAGGACTCAAAATAAATATTACTATGAAGTGTTGTCACATGGAAGAAGATCTTTATTTTTCACTGCCACCACTAAAAAACTCAAAAGTGAACAACATACTCAGGACTGCTATACTTTGGGGATTTTTCTCTCCTTTTTCAAAAGTTTGAAAGTCACTAAGAATGACAGGACTCACTTCATCATCCCCTGTTCCTAATGCTCCATCCACACCTTGTGCCCCTGAGAATATTTGTCCGAGCTGTACATCTAGAAGAGAAGCTGGAAGAAAAGAGACTCAAATATTTGAAATCACATTATAATTAAAAGTAAAAGATTCAACAAATACAATTTTGTAATCCAAATCAAATTCATTTTAATAATTGCAAATTGTTTCTACTAGAAATTTGATATTTTTATTTTTCACTCTTAGATGGGATAAAATAGATGTCAGAATAGTAACACATCAATTCTTAATAAATACGTTCTAGAAGTATTTCAAAAAAAGGCCTTCCTCCATAGAAACATAGCAGTAAGCTTACATCTTGTTTTGAATACAGACACTTATCAGCATCCTGGACTTTATAAGATGTGTTGTCTGTAAGAAACATAAAGAATAAAAAACTGTTGAAAATATATGATAAATTCATATGATAATTAATTTATCAAAATTATAAATTGGTTTATGATCTCACATCTTTGTCTATGCAGTTGTGGCTACATGTAACATGACTTCATTTTTACTGAGTCAAAAAAAAAATCCACGTGCAAGTTAGCTTTGACTTAACACTTTGAATTAACATTTTGTTTGTCTTTTAATGAATCAAATATTTGTAAAATATGTTAAATATTTGCAAAAAAAATGTGAAAAAATGTATTATTTCTTCAATAAATATTTTTCACAGGGAAAACTCATAGGCCAAGTTGTGTCTCTAGAAATGCTATCATTGCATTAATACAATTTATTTGATTTATATTGCTTTCCCAAATCGCTGATCAAACCAGTGAGTTTATAAGATGTGTTTTTATGAGACTGTTTAAACATATAGCATGCTATTGCTACAATATTAAGGCAAACTAAATTGAATCATTTATCGTTTCAGAGAAAAAAATTGAATAGGACCATAATAACTGAGGGATGATGTGTTGGTTTGAGTTAGAACAGAACAATTCTGTTCAGTGATTTTTACTTTTCAGCTCAGTTCTTTTAACTAACTGCATCGTCTGAAGTTAGCAGCCTGTTTTTGCAGGCAGTGCCTGCTGCTAGCAGTGATAACACCTCATGTTTAGAATTAGTACCAGGGATTGGTGTGCAGACCAAGGTCACTGCTAGATCCTGTGTACCACGCTGGGAGGGTGCAGAAAGTAAAAGTCACACCTGTACGGAGGAGTGGCCAGATCGGTGCCCTTAAATTATTCCACCGCGTAGACACCGTATTCAGCTGCTGGGGACCCTTGCTCGCCTGCTCTCGTCTCGGGGGCTCTTGCTCTGGGTCCTTGCT
>VWZK01000586.1:0-26847 GCA_013396935.1 Baryphthengus martii
CAGTGGGATCAAGTGCACCCTCAGCAAATCTGCAAATGACACCAAGCTAAGTGATGCAATCAACACACCTGAAAGAGGATGCCATTCAGAGGGACCTGGACAAGGTCAAGAAGTAGGCTCATAAGAATGAACCATGAGGTTCAACAAGGCGAAGTACAAGGTCCTGCACCCGAGGTTAGAGGAATTTCCACTATCAGTATAGGCTGGGGAATCATGGGGTTCAGAACAACCCTGCAGGGAAGAATTTGGGGGTACTGGTGGAGGAAAAGATGGACATGATCTGGTAGTGTGGACTCACAGTCGAGAAGCCCAAGTATATCCTGAGTTGTATCAAAAGTGTGAGCATCAGGTTGAAGAAAGTGATTCTGCCCCTCTGCTCTGCTCTGGTGAGATCTCACCTGGAGTTCTGTGTCCAGCTCTGAAGTACTCAGGACAAGAATAACATAAACATGTTGGAGCAGGTCCAGAGGACAGTCATGAAGATGGTCAGAGGGCTGGAACACCTCTCCTATGAGAAAAGGATGAGAAAGTTGGGGTTACTGAGCTTGGAGAAGGCTCCAGGGATACCTTACTGTGGCCTCTCAGTACTTTATGAGGGCCTATAAAATGACAAGGACAAACTTTTTAGCAGGGCCTGTAGCGATAGGACAAGATGTAACGATTTTAAAGCAAACGAGGCTGGATTTAGACTAGATATAAGAAAGAAATTTCTTAGTGTGATGGTGGTCAATCACCGGCACAGGTTTTCAGAGAAGTGATAGCTGCCCCATCCCTGGAAACACTCAAAATCAGTTTGGATAGGGCTTAATTTGACCTAGTTGAAGATGTTTCTGCTCATGCAAGTGGTTGGACTAGAAGACCTTTAAAAGTCCCTTCCAACCCAAAGCATTCTAAAATTCTGTGAAATCCACAACACTGGTGGATTTAGAAGAGTTTATAATGTCTAAGATGTAAATTACTAGATACTTTGAAGTTGAAATTGTGTATTTAATGTAAACTTGTTTCCCATTTGATAATGAGTACAAAACTCACTGTCTCATAAGCGTGACAAGCAATTATTTCCCAAATGCAGAAAAATTTTGTCTCGATTCAAATGAGAAAGTATGACATTACACATACACACGTCTCTCCAATTTTCTTCAAATTCTTTCCTCTTGCTTAGGTAACAAGCCTCCTCTGCTCTGTAAGTAACAGACAGGCATAATTGTACTTAAAAATTTTTGGTGTTGCCACGGGCCAAAGCAAAGAAAAAAACACAGAAGAATATAATAACCTTTATTCCAAGAAACCTGAAACTAAAAAGCAAACAAGTAAGTACTTTCTTTTCCTTATTTGAGTAGGGAACAGAAGAATAACAAAGCTCATTAAAATGCATACAATATATTTATATAACTAACTAACTTTCCCATTAAAAATCAAGTTCCACCTAAATACTGTGAAAAATGAGGATATTTAAACTGATTTTTTTATTAAATATTCCTGAACTCTATAATTGTGGTTTTCTCTTCTGCCAGAGAGGTGTATGAAATCTATTAATGGACAGATTCAAATCACTGATAAAAAATTGGAAGACAATGTCCTGATTACTTAATTCACTGGCCTAATTTTTTTTTCATGTTGAATTTTTGATACAAAGGTATGATTTTAAAAGTATTTCCCCATTTTCTTCTATCTATGAACTTCTTCATTTAAATATTTGTAAAAATACAGTTGTGCAACTGACTTTTCCTAATCGAGGAAGGTTTAGTATTTTTATGTTACTATCAAGATTTCCTCCAAGTTAAAGAACTGATTCATACCTATGTGTTTTCCATTTAATTAACAGATTTATGATTTGTCTATGAAATTTTAAAAAGCTCAATAAATGCAACCTGAAGTTAAATAGATTATATGTCAATGATTAGACTGAGGTTATTCATAATCATAATTATATGAAAGAATATAAAGTTCTCATGAGATTATTGTGAGTTACCTGAAATCCAAGGTTATCATCCACTACTATATAATTCTGTAATATATATTCCTGCTAATGTAAGAGTTTCAACCCACAAATTCATTGAATAACCATAATATTTCACTATGAAGATGACTTAGTTATTCTGTAATGGTCTATTTTATCTTTCTTATTTTAAAAACACATCTAATGGGTTTACAGTCTTTTCTTAAAGTAAAAGTAGGCAAAGCTAAAATCACTTTAAAATTACTCTTGAAGAACAGATGGCTCCAATGCAAATGTGAAGTGTCTTGCAATTTGTGTACTATACATTGAAAATTAATTTTAAGATTCCCTGTGTGTTTAGGCTTACAATTTAAAATCAAGGGAGAAAAAAATGCTAACTACTGATACTGTCACAAGGGGATTTCAGATTATGAAGTTACTGTTTATAGTTGTTTGCTTCTTTAACATGAAACACTATTAGTCCTGGCTTGATGCACATAACATTTCTCAGCAAATTTTAATCCCTTCTGCCTGCATGTCAATATGTGTACAAACGAAATAGTGTTGTAACTCAGAAACATATATAGAACTGTAGTTATAATGAAGAGTAACACTCAGGTTGCATTTGACATCAGAAAGTACTGAATGGCTATTTTTAAAAACAGAGTTGATAATCACAAGATCACATTCAGAAATAGGCTGAGATTATATATGATGGATGAGTAAGAGTTTGGGCTGAATTTAAAAGGGACAACATATGTAGTTTAGGTCTGGGAATCAAGTGGTTATGTTTAGAAATTGATCTCTCAAATAAAGCTTTACCTGAGCTGACAAGAGCACAAGCACTTGAAAAACAATCAGTTAATTAGGAGTGAATCTAGAGGGGAACAGCAGCTTAAGGTTTTTGTCACTAAAAACCTCAATGAGATGGTCCCCAGGATATGCCCACAGGGTAATGTTGAGGGGAGAGGAAGGATGAGAAAAGATACAGGGAGAGAGTCATGAATCTATAGGCATGAAGTTTAACAGCTCACTGGAATCAACAAGTGAGGTTATGGTTTAATCACGAAAAGCCAAAAAAAAAATAGGTAAAGCTGAATAAGGTGAAAGTATAGGAGCCATAAGACTGCATAAACTACCTTCACTTCAGAGGCAAAAGAACGTTCCTCAGCAAAGCCATGATTAGGGACAAAATTGATGTTACAGAGGCACTGACAAAGAGGCAGGACAAAGCAGATTGAAGGATATATTTTAACAGCGGCATTGGTTCAGGCCAGATGTCTGCATACATATTGACTGCTCAAATTTGATTTGCTGCCACATCAAAGTCAATGGTAAATTTAGAAAAGACAGAACCTGATGCTCTAGGAATAAAGCTTAGGAACAGTATCAAAATAGGCAGCCTGGGTATTTCAGTTGCTGAGGATAGAGGAGGCTGCGTCCAAATGAACAGGGGCTAATAAAATCAGTGTCTGCCTGTGCCTGACTGGTTATGCTTCAGGCTAGCCACCTCAGTGGTGACCTGAGCATGAACCTACTATTTCACCAGACCTTCAACTAAGTATAGAGTAAAGCAGAAATACCAGTTTAATTTTCATACAGAGCTTCAGTGTTGCCCTGATCCAAGAGCTTTAAGTTAGAGTAGAACACCCTGTACTTGTCCCATACAGAGCAGCTCAGCATATTTAGACACTGTTGTCTCATCTTTTGCAACCTACATTTCTTATGCAAATATTTGTTTAAGATGCTGCAACATTTTATCTGAAAATAACATACTCCCAGTGGCCTGATTCAGCTTGATATGATCCTGCCCCAGCTCAGTTACAGACAAGAGCTTCAATTGCTTCCTTTAAATCTGCAGTGCTTGAGATATTAGCTCAAATGTCAAACACAAAGATGCACAAAATAATCAGGGGTAGTTAAAGATTTTGTGTACTAAAGCTGCTACTTCTACTGTTGCACTGCTTATGTCACTCTCCAACCAACCACTGTTACCTGGGAAGCAAAATCCCTACAAATTTCTGCTAGCAACCTAATGTTAAAGTCTTAGCACCTGTCATTAAGTAATTCTATAAAACCAGGATTTCCTCATTTTTTTCCTAATTTTCCATGGGCATAGAAGTCTGCATGTGGTTGTACCTTTGATTTTCTCTTGTTTGCGCTTGATTTTTCCTTTCAAGTGCTTCTTGTTAACATCTATCCAGTATCTGCAAGCAAGAGAAGAGAATGAGACCTTTGTGCCATGACACATTTATAATTGCTGACACCAATATAACCCCACTGGTAGGACACACAAATTACTCCTCTGTGAGAGAATCTAACCCTTTATTCTTTACATCTTAATAAAGGATAAAAGTATCAAAATGGTAAGTATTAATGGTGGAAAGTGATTAACAAAATTGCTGTTGTTTAAATGCAGCTCAACAAATCCCAGCATATGCTTTTCTTCATCTTATTTGTTGGCAGGATGATTTTATTCCTAATGATGTCTTGCACAGACAGCAAGAAATTCCAGCTCCAGAGTAGAAATCTCTTTTTTTGCGTGTAGCCAAACAGCTGATAAGCATTGGAAAATAATATTATTTCCAGATATAGCTGACAAACTTTCACCATGTTTCTAAGGGGACTTCAAAATCTAAGGAGCGTTGTGTTAGAAGGGTCCCACTGCAATATATACCTAAACAGTCAATGGGGCACTAACAGATGTATACTTGAGAATATGAACTGGTGTCTTTGCTGAGACAAGTCAACGCACTTACAAGTCAATTGTCCTGTTCCACAATGGAAAGTTTCTCCACAAGAATGAAAACTATTTGTTTGTTTAATGCTCTATATGTAGACAGAATCTCCAGTGGATCTCAGGGGCATTCAGTTAACAGAGATATTTTACATCTTAGAGCACATTGGTTACATTTTGCTAGTAACCAACACTACTTACTCACATTTAATGTAATTTTAACATAGTTCAAACCTTTCCTGGATCTCAAATCATTGCCGCAAAGACAGAAACAATGGTGCTAACTGTCCTCATAGGTAACTCATTCCTCACTTTCCTTTGTCTAACCTCCACTGTGGAACATTTAATTGTGCAGTGTGAAGCACAGTAAGATCACAGCTGTTGTGAGAGAGAAGTAGGGCACAAAGGTGGTTTCAGTCTTCAATATAAGTTCCTGAATATTTATACATGTTCTATACTTCGGTTTGTGCCTGGAGATGACAGTGAACATCAACCAAGAAAAACCTATGAAATGACTCACAAGAAGATTTGATGCCACAAATTTTTTGGAGGATAAGGTATTAGCTACTACAAATAACTCATATCCATTAGCCTGATAATTCAAAAGTGGTTCAGAAGTGTTTGCTTTATTACTAACTGTTCTGGGTTTTGTGTTGTTTTTTTTTCCCTAGTGCTTCCTTCCCTTCAGAACCTGCTGTATTTGATTACTGCTGGTCAATTAATGTTACTACTGCTTTTACAGTGTGATCTTCACATCCTCATTTCAATGTTACTATGGTATTTAATTTGCTGCTCTGTTGCCGTGTGTAAAAAAAGTAAATGGACCCTCATGTGGTCGTCTTCTTACTATTACCTGTTTATTAAACCGTCGCTCAAGCCACGTCCAGACCTGCACATGAAACTTTAAAATATCCAGACTTTGACAACCACTATCTTAAATATCATTGCAGCTTCCACCTAGACCAAATCAGGCATTCAAACAGGAGATACGCATTTATGCTTGCAAGGTTCTTCTTTGCTTGCAGCTCATGTAGTCAAAAATAGCCAAAATTCTCTTCCCTCATTTAATAATTCATAATGGCTACGCTCATTTGCAATAAAATTGCAAACCTTTATGGTAAATTAAACATTTGTTCGGTTAGAAGGTATAATTATCTTTTTCAGTTGCAGAAGGGTTTTCTCTTGCTTTGTTTCTGTGTTGTGAGCCTAATCATTGTGGGTGGTTTATCTGGAAGCCATCACATAGTTTGTCCACTCTTCAGGCAATGTCAGTCAAGTTTCAGTCATCTGATTTCCAGCCTTTTCCTCAGCATGTTCCTACTCCATAGCTGCCCAAAAGCCGAAACATTGTGACAATAATGCATAATCTTGAAATCCACTTTATCATCTCATGCTCAGATACTAGAACTTTCTTTCAAGCCATTTGTTTTTACAGTAGGCTGTATTGAATTTAAGAGCATTTATCCAGGATTTCATTGCCAATAATCATATATTAAATAGCATTGTTTTAACTTAGTCATTTTCTTCTTAAAATATTGCTCAATCCTAAAGCAATTTGTTCATTTTTTTTACACCAAGATACAGATATTTGATGCAGAAGTAGGAGGAAAGTAAGAATTTCACACATCATGAAAAGAAATTTGAAAATTTGGTTGAGAAACCTGTGCAACTGAAGTTCTTTGGGAACTACTCTGTTTTTCTGAAGTTCAGAAGTGCCTTTAATGTTAAACTGATATTATTAAGTCAGTTTCCTAGCTTATGCTTTAGGATTTGTGTGTTATTCAACCTGTAAATTGTTAAAAGTAAAAAATTATCTGAGGAAGCAGGAAAAAAAATCAATTACAGGTTGAACATGCAATCAGGTAAAGCTTATATTTATAATTATTGGTCCAGGGAAAAAGTTCCTGTAAAGTTAAGTAAGCTTTAAACACAGCATTAAAGAAACATTTTAAAAGCTTTACTGTGGAATTTCAAAAGCACTTTTCATAGGAATAATTTACAAAGCATCTTGAGATAAAATTACAAAACAGTCAGTGAATATTTGATTATTTTTAGTTAATAAATCTTGCTTTAGGAGTATATCAACATACTTTAATGGAGGAAAGTAAATTCATGCTTTTTTTTTTTCCAACAGTTAACACTTTGTAAAAATTGAGCCTGAGGAAAATGTTCTTATCAAATTCAAAGTAGACAAGAAATTACTGAAATTGCACTTTTAAAAAATTAAATGTCTGAAAATTGAGGAAAAAATATCCTCCTTCCTAATATTTACCATTTCACTTTTGGAGTAGAAGATATTTGCTTGCAATTAATGTCAATGTAAATTTTGAGAAAATATTTCCTCTAATTATTCAGACTTTTAAAATAAACTTGATTTATTTGCAGACTTTTTTTCTACTTAGAAGTGCAAGCTAGAAGCTGCTAGCTGAAACAAATGCTATAAACTTTTGATTTTGAACAATCCCAGTCTGGAAACAGAAATGTGTGCGATTTTTCCAATCAAGAGGCTTAAAACTCATATATCTAAAAGTTTTCAAATTAGCTGTCTATAAGAAGGAGTTATTTGCAGAAATAGCATTAGGAAGAAAGCTGAATAATATTATCAGAGCAATATTTTTGCAAATATAATTTGCAAACAGAAAATGAGGCAAAACATTCATTATGAATAATTCATTACAGTCTTCTGAAAAGTCAGCTTTAAAATTAACTTACATATCAACACTTTTTTATACTTTTGAGGGACCAAGGAGAGCTTGTGAAAGTTTGCAAACTACAAAGAATATGTATGTATGCACTAAGACCCTTTCAAAACCCAAGCCTCAGAATGTTTAAGATCAGCTTCAGTTATATTCTGTGAGACTGCACATTTTACAAGCATTTTCTTGTCTAAATATCAGAAGTATATACACTTATTAGACAAACTGTCAACAACTAAAGAGGGTTTACTACAGCTGAATGTCATCTGCAAGTTGTTAGTAGTCTGATCTCACCATCTGACAAATGTTCGTGGTTTAGCAAGGCAGCAGATCCATTCAAGGAAGAAATGTTCCCTACAAACAGAGAAAGCACAAATGAGACCTTATGGTAATAACTGTTAATACACTTACCTATGCAAAAGCATTTTCAATCAATCTTTATAAATCCATGTCTGAGGCAGGCAAATTTTCTTAATTTTGTACATTCACCTGTATGACGACTGCTCATTCATTATTGATACGTGCTGAAGTAATAAAGCTTAAAAAAAAACCAATCCACCTGTGATTGTTCCTGAGCTAGAGAAATTCAATTAGTTGTTTTGCTTTCAACTCTATTTCAAAACTACAGGCAAACAGAAAAAATATAATTGCTGTCTACCGAAAAGCTGTGCACTACTTTTCACAGCTTCCATTAAATTCAATGTAAATCCCTTGTTATTTTTCTGAAAATGTCTCAGTATTTCTGTAACACACTGGTGGCTTACTTCTTCACAGAGTTTGGTTTTTACTGAATGACTTTTACTTAAACCTAACATATTATTATCACTACTATTAGTATTATTATTACATGGATTAATTACCCAGGGGGAGGGAAAAGACGATGGAGGAGAAGGTGATTAGAATCATAGAATCATAGAATTGTTTGGTAGGAAAGAATCTTAAACATCATCTAGTTTCAACCCCCCTGCCATGGGCAGGGACAGCTTCCACTATATTGGGTTGCTCAAAGCCTTATTCACTTGAACACTTCCAGGGATGAGTCATCCACACCACCTGTTCCGTTGTTGCACTAACCTTACAGTAAAGAATTTCTTCATTATATCTCATCTAAATCTACCCTCTTTCAGTTTAAAACCATTATCTTCATCCTATGACTACACTCCCCGATAAAGAGTCCCTATGTATTTTCCCTGTAGGTCACATTTAAGTAAGATGTGTAAGGAATGAATGCTGAGTCATATTTAGTATAGCAGTACGAGAAAGCTATTATAAATTGATACACACTTCTAACATTACAGATGTGATGGTCAGAAAACACCAAGATCACAAAACCCTCTTCAATATGGAAAAAAAAAAAAAAAAATAAATGTATTTTTATCAGAAAGAGAAAGTCAGGGTAAATTTAGTCACACAGAGTTTTATCTTTTAACTCTTTATAATTAATCTCTAATGATGTAGGTCACATTCACAATTAGTTTTGCTATAAGAGGAAAAACAATGCTATTCATTTTCTATGAATTGACAACTTTGGGAATAATTATTTTAAACAGAACTTTGTTATAACTGTAATTCAATTTAAAAGATCCTATCCACTTAGAAGTTAAGGCTTTTACAGCTTTAGAGCCACATTTATATGCTTAAAATATCATAACCTTTGCTATTAAAATTTCTTCCTGCAACAAATCTTTTCCCATTTTCCTACCTCTGCGACTGGTCCTGTTTTTTTCTTTGCCTTATTGCTATTTTATAGCTCAATTCAATCTCCTTAGGTTTGAGGGGTTTTTGCTACTGGTCATCTGTCTCCTATAGTTTCTACCTTCACCTCTTGGGTTACTGCAATTTCTTTCTTCTTTTTAAATATCACTGGATAGAAACAGACAATTAATAAATTCAAATTTAAAATATTTTATTTACTCTAGGTATGCGGAGTTGAAGAGACAGCTCATTTGAACAATCAATAGTCTTTTAGTCTTGAATCTCTTTTATCAATTTCACTTTTTTTCTTTCTATAGTATTGTCATATTATAGGCTCAGACTCATCCCTAGCAAAACAGCTATTTCTATTAGCTGAGCAGGGGTTAGTATAAATTTCCCATAGGCATGTTTCACTGTATGCTGTGATCACCAAGATTGCTAAAGTGTGGCAGGGATGTCCTCAGACACATTTATATATATATATATATGACAGTTTAGTAGTTCCTTGAATTGTCAATCCCTAAATCATCAAATTTGGATGATGAGGGAAGTGCGTATATAACAGAGTAAATGCCAATATTATCTTGTGGAAGAAAATCTCTGCAATAAATGGAAGACTGAGAATAAAATCTAAAGATTTTCATAACTAAATTTTAGCATTAAAAAAAAAAAAAAAAAAAGAGAGGATTCTAAAATGCAAGTTTCATTGCATGCAGGTAACCATATACTGTGACATGGGGCACTTTTGGACTTTTAAAGTATTTCAACATACTTTTCAGTGTCTCTAAATGTATCAAATTTGGCAAAAAAATGAATTCCCAAATTTTATTTCTAGTGACAGCATCTTCCTTATCTTTTCCTAGATTTTTTGAACATGATTTTCTTAGCTTCATCTTGAGATAGTTTAGGATCTTTATTATTCTATTTTAAAAGACATTTTAGAATTTCACTGCTCGGATACTTAGAAAACTTTTCCTAACCCTGAGCAATATACACTTGCCTTAACGTAAGACAGTTGTATCCCCCATCACTTCCAGTTTCTTAGGCTCAGATTAGAACAGAGATTCAGAACTCTATTAATTGATAATAGAAAAGAGTGGAAATGGAAATGTTACGCAATGCAAAAACTTGCCATCATTTGATAGCTGTTAGATTTCTCCACCAAACACTCACCTGGTTGATATTTGTGTATGTCCCAGTAATTAGCAAAAAAAAATTAAAAAAGTTGCAAGAGCTCTACTTGAAAAATGCTCTCAGATCAAAGCATCTTGAACGGATTGAATTCATTTTAAGCAGCCAGACAGAGAAACATGGAGTTATACACAAGGTCTAGTTCTTCTTATTTCTATAAATGAATGAATATATAAGGTTATATTTTGATAAATCAAGTAAATCGTCTTTGAGAATGACTGCACTGAAAAGTTTAATCTTGAACTGAGTTCAAGAGATTTGACGGTAAGAAGCACATAATTATATTCAGTATTGGAGTCTGTCTCCTAAGGAAAGGGACTGGTATGCAAGGAGGGGCTACCTAGATGAATCATCTCTTTGGAAACAATAGTAAGCAGAAATAGAGGCTGTTGAGGACAGTATCTGACAGCAATGAAACTGCAAATCAGCAAAAGGCCATTCCAATTAGGTCTTTCCAAAACCAGTTTTATTATTTTCTTTGTGAGGGAAAGGAAAAGAAGGACAAAGGAATAAATGCAACCACTCCACACTGACATATGACCTAAATAGAAGCTCAATAATTAACATCAATTTTCATTAAGAAGCTAAGATATGACAGTAATTATTCCCCTAGTAGGATATATGAAAACAAAAATGTCCTCTGCCGAGATGGAAATAATTTATACTCTACTTTTCAGGGAATGAGGCAGGGAAGAAGGAAAGAGGAGAAGATAACCACTATTCCAAAGTAATGATTGCTAAAAAACCAAGCCTGTGGATCTGTCTCGTATGGACCAGGTATCCAAGAACTGCAAAATGACAAACATGCCACTTAATAACAAAACCAGAAAAAAAGCGGTGCAGACAACTACAGATCTCTGATTGAACTCTACGCACAGTCCTACAACAGTTTCTGAATGAATCAGTAATCAAGGACATGAAGAAAAATGGAAAATTATATCAATAACACCACTATTTTTATCAAAGGTCAGACTTTATTATGTCAGACTAATCTAGTATCTCCTTTTTTTTTTTTTTTCATGACATAGTTCACTTCTTAAGAGAAATGCAGTCAGTGTTTTCTAACTAGATTTAAGTAAATAATTTAATTCAATGCCTCTGGGGATTTTATCCTTTAAGTTGAAGAATGCCGAAATTAATGCAAAACCAGTGGGATGGTGCTTTGGGTGTCCTTGGTAGGATGCTGGCAGCCAGGGGCTGCAAGGCTGGTCTCTGCAAGGAGAGGCTGGAGCTCTCCCTTGACAAATACATCCAATTCCTCCTAGTTTCAGTTAGTTCACCTGTCTCCAGCAGATCTACTGCAGGACACAGAACCACAGAATCACAAAATATATTTGGTTGGAAAAGAATTTCAACATCATCCGGTCCAACCGGCACCTGTGGAAAAACATATTAAAAGAGAAAAATATTGCACAGTCACTGTGAGAGAGAGAGGAGTGAGGAAAGAAACATGAGAAACAGTCTTGCAGACAGAAAAGTCAGTGAAGAATGAGAGGGAAGAACTACTCCAGGCACCTCAGCAGAGATTCCTCTGCAGGCTATAGAGAAGACCACGCTGTAGCAGGTTGTCCTCCAGCAGCTCATGGAGGACCGTGGTGGAGATGATAACTAGTCTGCAGCCTGTGGAGTGCCCCGTGCCACAACAGGTGGACATGAGGGAAGCTACAACCTAAGGAGAACACAAGATAGAGCAGGTTTTGTGGCAGGAAATGTAGCCTGTGAAGGATCGATGGGTGGAATACATGAAAAGTGTAAGAGGGAAAGTACAACAGACAGGCCTTGTTAAGGATTCTACTCCCTTTTCCCCTGAGGCCCTCAGCATGGGAGGTAGATGAGTGGAGAATGAAAAAATGAAGTTTAGTCTGAGAAGAAGGAGAAGTGTAGGGAAAATGGTTTAGCTTTGGGGTTGTTTTCCTCACCGTCATTCTCTGTTTTTAATTGTCAACAAATTAAATTAGTTTCTCCAAGTCAAGTTCCTTTTGCCTGAGATGGTAACTGATGAGCTAACTCCCTGTCTTTATCTCAAATCACAAGTTTTTCCATCTTATTTTTTCCCCTTTCATGTTGAGGAGGTGGAATGAGAGAATGGCTGGTGGAACTCTGACATCCAGCCAAGGTCAGTCCACAGTAGATAGTTAATAAACTGTCTAAGTGCAGTGAGTAATACTGAAAGGGCAGTTATCATAGTAACAGAGTTATGGAGAAGTCAACTTACCCACTCACCATTTTTGCTGGTTATTTCTTTGCGGTGTGCATCTATGACATTTGCAGATAACAAAGTCAGAAGGTAGAGCCTCTGTTGAAAAGATGACTCAAATTTGGTGGCCCTGCAGCTTAGAGTAATAGAATAGGAATGACACATAGATACAATTGCATTCTTAGAGACTAATGACAAGGCATGCATCTTTCTGCTTTTTCTTGCTCCTTTCTAAATGTGCCTCATTTCTTCTCAGTGATTAATTTCCTTCTCCCTTATTCTACTTAGCAGAAAGACTCATGCTAGAGGAAAGCACTTTGTTGGAAGCACAAGTTTTCATCACTGAACAGAAAATTCGGACTTCTGTCTGAGTTGTCCTAATAGCAGTTGCTATGGTGACTTAACAGGTTGCAACAGTGATTCTGATTCTCCCTCATGATTTCTAGCTCCACAATAAAGGAGTTGTTACGTCTGTGAATGGTTTCTGATGAGGTCTCTTTAGGGAAACACTGTGAGACTTTAAGCATTTCCATTTCTCCTATCCATACAAATGGATAGGTTATGACAGTTGACAGATTCAATCTAAAAATCAAAGTATGAGGCAGAGGCACTTACTAATTTCTCTCAGATGATTGCTATTGGTAGATTTGGCTGCAATATAATCAAGGAAAAGAGTAAACTCCAGAGTAAGTGTAAGAAGTTTCCAGTCTAAGCTGTATTTTAATTTCCAGTTAACTCTGTGTTGTTCTACCTTGCAAGTAGCGGTGGCTTCTACACTCCCCAGCCTGACTGCATGTATGAAAAGTCATCTCAGCTTTATAACATTCAAGACAATGTAATAACAGACCAGATGATTGTGTAGAACTTCAAAGTGGTTACTCTATCATTCTATATTAGGACTTGTTGCATGAAGTGATGAGTAAATTTAGCAAGAGATTAATACCTTTGCATTTTAGACAGTCCTCTGAGATTAGAGGGGCTAGGGGTAGCTGGACTTACCTCTTAATATGTATAACAATTAAGATTTGTTGCTACAGTTCCGATACCAGACACACACTAACAGTCTCATTGCTGTAGATCTGGTTCCCTTCTCAGGGAGCAGGCTGATGCACGAATA
Source organism: Baryphthengus martii (assembly GCA_013396935.1). Taxonomy (NCBI): domain Eukaryota; kingdom Metazoa; phylum Chordata; class Aves; order Coraciiformes; family Momotidae; genus Baryphthengus; species Baryphthengus martii. Next base: position 13,573 of record VWZK01000586.1, read on the forward strand.
GCACAATTGAAGTGTGACTATAAGTCCAACACCAGATTCACAAACAGCCTAGTTGCTGTAGGTCTGGTTCCCTTCAATGTGAGCAGTCAGATGCACAAGTAGCACAGTTTTCCCGTGATTATGGGTCCAACACCAGAATCACAAACAGCCTATTGTGCTGTAGGTCCAATTGCATTCACAAGAAGCAGTCAGATTCATGAATAATATGGCTTATTTGCACTTGCAACATATACAGATTCTTTAAAATTGCCAGTGATAAATACACTGTCCTGCAGAAATCTCTGTATAGCTCAAAAATATAATTGTAATAACAAGCATAATGCCCTAGGGAAAAACGAACAAATACTTCAGCTCAGTGTAGCCGAAGTGCAAATCTTACTCAAAGGTGCCCCTTCTGGGATGGGCGAGGAGGACAAACCCATCAGTCTGCCCTTAGGATTTGGTGTCAAATTCTTGTCCCACAAAACAGGTTTGAAATAGGCTAACATTTATACTTTAGTTTTCTATTAACGTGTAAAGTGTAGGGATGGGCCTGTAGGCAAATTACTAAGTGGTCTCATAGTTGCAGAAACATTCCTTGGTGGGCTTTTCAGCCTCTATACCTTCTGGCAGGAATAGGCAATTGTCTTACTGTCTTCAGCCAGACACAGTTAACTGCTGCAAGAAACAAGAGAATGGAAAAGCCAGGACCACACATGATCTTACTCTGCATTTGATGTTATCACAGCACTGACCACTGGATCTCTACCCTGCCTCAGTGTCTGCTCTACATACCGGATGCTTAGCAACAGTGATGAGTTTTGATGGTTGGTGCTTTCTGCTTCCAATAGGACTACAATCAAGCAAGGAAAAGGATAGTTCTTTCTATCTTTTTCCATCAATATGCCATTGTCTTATCATCCCCTTTTACATTAACCAGTACATGAGAAAACTTCAGTGTCAGTTTGCAACAATTTCATAGTAAAAATGTGACAGCCTAACATGCAGTTGTACAGTAAAGTAGTCCAATTTCTGTAAAAACAATAACTTTTCTATCCATGTTACTGGGTGCATGGCTAAGTTATTTTTGGACTAAAAAGAGAAGACATCAAAATTATTTTTAATAAGTTTATCCTTCTCAGGAATCATATGAGTAAAAGCAAGTTGTTAATGTTGCATTGCAGCAATGTTTCCAGCCTCATCTAAACCACAGGGTCATAAAATTGTTTAGGTTGGAAAATGCCTTTAGGATCACAAAGTTCAACCCAGCATTGCCGGGTTCTCCACTAAACTGTCACTAAGTGCCACATCTACATGTCTTTTAAATGTCTCCTGGGGTGGTGACTCAAAGAACTCTATATGCTAAACACTAGTTTATTACTTCCATCAGACTTTCTCTGGAATAGCCAGTAAGCAGAGCAACATACATCATCGAGTGTCTTCTCTAGCTAACTTGTACTTAAATACTTAAGGAGACACATGCTCTACATAAGAACATGAGAAAGATACAGACTCAACCTGTATCATACAGAGATTCAGTATCAGTTATGAGAAAGTTAGAGAGCTGTCAGGACTTGACACAGGACTTGAATTTGTTACTTTATATTATTTTGGAAACACAAGAGCATGTCTCAGAAACAGAGTGACAAGCTGACAAATAATGAAATAAAAATTATCAGGAAGTTCAATGACATCTGCACAAGTCATGTGTCAGCATTGCATAGTTCTAGTAGAGCCGAGTCAAACAAGTTTTCTTATGCCATGGCTACATCTTCCACATTTTTTAATAGAGGTAACTATGAAGAGATGAAATTCAGGGGAAACAGAACTATTTTGAGCTGTATTATTGCACAGCTTTGCTTATTGTATAATCTTCCAGGTATGAAGAGTTTAGAAGTAAGCACGTCCTTGCCTTACTCTCCTCTGTGACGTTGCTTATGGAGGAGACACCCTTCTGTATTGTCCCAATAAAAAGAATAATGTAAATCAACATAACCTATTGTTCCCCTCATTGTTATTCCCCCTGTCTAATTATACCACCAGAGTAATAACATCTAATTCTTTCTGAACTTCTCCAGAATCATTCTGATTTCCATCCTCATCACCAAAAATATCTCAGTTGCCTCTGTTAATCATTCTCTATAAATTCAGTAAAAATGACATCTTCTGATCATTCATAAGCGTATTGACAAGCTTAACTCGAAGGACCCTGTAGAATTCAGGTTAATAAATCTTTCACTTTTAAGAAGGAACCACTAATAGCTACTCTCTGATATGATTTTCCAGTGGGTTTTCAACCATTTAATACTGTCCCCTACAGCAGTCTTTGGAGACTGCCATATGAGGTAACATCCATAGTCTTTCTAAAAGCAAGATAGAGGACATCTCTGTATGTACTGCTTGTTACAAGAGAATAAAGAGTTACATGTTCCACTGCTTCTATAAAATAGAGCTAGTCACAATGTTTTTTCTGGGAGCTGGACCATCCGCTCTATAGTACATGATCCTCCTTTTCTTGTTATTAAAATAGATATTAACACTTGTCATTTTCTGGGTTGAGTTGTGGGGTTTTTTTGTTCTTAGTCTTATAGGTCCTCAATGTGTTCACAAAGGTAATAGTATTTAAGACAAAATGTTTCCAAATCAACTGGATCTGCTGAGCTTCATCTTGGTTTTTAAAGAATCAGCCGATGAGGTAGTATTTAGATACTAATTGTATTTCCCTAGTCAAAATGAAATTCTTATTCCAGTTTTGGTGGTATGAGTTGTGACAGCCTGACTAGGTGACCTTTTGAGTGAAGATGGACACAAACAGAAAATAGCATTAATGCAATGCAGCTTTCAATCATTTGCTGTTAGTCTTTTCATTCTTCTAATTAGCAAACCAGTACTGTCTTTGGTCTTCCCCATACTATTAATGTAAGTACATAAAGTATTATTGGACTTTTTGTGCCTCATCATGTAGATATGTAATAATGTATCTCATTACATAATGAGATACAGGATTTCTCATATGTCTTTACACACCTTGATTTTTCTAATTTTGCTCCTGTATTCTCATGTCATCTTTCCTTATGCATCTTTAGTAACCCCACCTGTTTGTCTCTTTCTGTGTGTGTTGGGGTTTTTTTGCACATTTAAGGTAAAGGAGTTTGAGCCTGGTAAAAGAGTCCGTGAGTTAATCACATCAGCCTCCTATCACACTGACTCGTCTTTTCCCAGCTTTGGTATTGCTCATAGTTCTACCTTTCTTTACAGGATAGCACTTTTCCTTTGTCACTCAGACTTACTCTTCTAAATCTTCTATACAGATTCTCTGACTTTGTTGAAATATTCCTTTCAAAAATTCATAATCTTCCTGTAAAATTTGATCTTTCTAGTGGTCACTCTTAAGCAATTACTTTGCCTCTGAATCCTGAGGATTGATCTGAATCAACTCTAAAACAACTCCTTAGCATCCTCTTCATGCATCATTTGACTCTATTAAGTCTTCAGTAGGATGCTTTAAATACCTTTTGGACACCACATGCACTGCTGTACTCACTTTGCAATTACAGACCATGATGAAGTCCCACTAACCTCTAAACTCTGAATTATTTTGTTATGATTTCAGTTGGAGAGTTTTGTAGTGACAACATTCTGACAAAGTTTTTCTGCCTACATCCTGATACTACACATATTCCTCCTACACCTGTTGTTATAATAAAATAACAGCTCTGGGGAGCCTTGCTTAAATGTATCTCACTTCTTTTTCTAATTCCAAATCATAGTCTTATATTATAGTGAATGCTCTTGAAAAAAAAAAGCTTGAAAATTAAAAATACGTAATAGTCTATCAATTAATTTCTCCACTTAAGTAATCATATAACCTCTAGAATGATGATATGACAGTGTCTTTCTAGTTCTGCACAGTCATTAGAAAGGGAATTTGACCATAATACCTGTCAACTTCAGACCACCACTGAATAAAAATGTGATCTTGAGTAAAATATGCCTTGGAACAAATTGGATGTGACAAGGAGGGAGGATCAGTAGACTACAGTTTTGAAATTTTAAGAATGATTATACTACAATTCATGCTTGTTATAGACTTTTCCAGGACAACAGATGAGTTGTGTCATTTCCTGTTCTCTTCACTGTCTTTGACCAATGTAGAAAGCATTGAAAATATAATTCCTAAGAGTATCATATCAAGCAAAACAGAATGTAATAACAGGAACTACCTTGGACTTTTCACTTCTCTGTCGTTTGATTGGCTGATCATTATACTCCTGCCTATTATTTCAGTGAAGCTGTAAAGAGGTAAAGCACTACAGTGCCAGGTGACTATGTTATTGGACAGGTCAATGCATCATGACACAATTACATCCCATTAATCTATTTTTGTCTTGCAGTATAAAGGTTGGAACAGAAACTGTGGGAGGCAGATATTTTCCCCTTTTGTCCTTAATTGGATCATAGATAAACACAATTGGATCATTGTGGTTTAGCTTCCCTTCGGGTTCAGAACTATCAATCTATGATTCCTTCTCACCAAGGAAACTGAGTCAATGCAGCAAAACTTTAATTATCTTCTGCAATTAGAAAATAAACATGCAAGGAGTAGTTAATATTTCTGTCTTCATACAGTACTTATAAACTTTATGTATAAACAAAATAGTGTTACATATAGTACAATCTTTCTATGCTTCTCAAAACCAGGTAAGTCTTCTTTAATCCATGCTACATTACACAACGATTTAAGACACTTTTATCAGCTAATAAAATTTTCCATTTCTTCATCACTCCCAAGGGACTGGTAGTGACTCTCCAAAAGACAGAACAGTCTTAACTTCTGAATTTCCATTGCTTTAAGCATGCACATAACTTCAGTCATATGTCTAGTGATTAGTATTGCCAAACAATGTTAAAAGTAGGCGTATGGATTATATTTCATATGTAATAGAAAGTAAGGAACAATGTAAAAATACAGCATACCTTATTCAAAGACACAGAACGATAGTTCTCTGGTCATTAACTCCTTGCTTGGAAGGACATAGGATGACAGCACATAATGAGGTTTTTTCCCCAGATTAGCCAACTGAATATTTATGTTTCATTTATGTTGGAGAAGAACAAACAATACTTGATACCACATAAAATCATCTGGGACAAAGTTACCACTTAAAATATTTTTTTTAATATATTTGAGTCAGAGAGTGATTTTTTTACTGATTCAATGCTTTGTGTCAGGTGAAAACAATGGGCTTTTGTCCCTACTAGGTATAGATTCCAAAACAAATAAGACAACCACAGAAATCTCTCCCAGATATTGCACTATGAATATTCCCCAAATTTAATCAAATCCAATTTCAAACAAATCTTTTCAAGGTTAGGAGAATGGTGATGCACATTAATTTTACTTATTCCATAGTAATTAATAATAGAGTATGTTATTCTTAAAGCATTCATAACTGGCTAAGAACACCTAATTAACTACATATTTCATAAAAGGTCTTGCTCCTTTGTTTAAAATAGTTGCAAAATGCTTGTTCACTGAAACAGAGGCGGGAACAAGTAGAGCTACAGCTGGTTGGAAAATGGTAGTCACCTTCCACTGAGAATTTGGTGTACTGTCTTGTGATGTTCTAAGTCTAGTGGTTTTGTGAACTAAGCTTCTTGCACGATTTGATGCAGATCAATGTGTTTACACACACACACACACAAAAGAAAAAAGATATTAAAGTGGTTGATAACATTACTACAAATTGCTTTTAAAATATCACTCCTACACATAGTGCCAGGTTTGAAGCTAGAGAAGACTTTTACCAGCTGCTAAATTATAACATGGTAAATGTGTTTTAGGCAGAATTGCTGACACAGCCTTGATCAAAATAGGCTGAAATATGTGGCTCTAATACGGCAGTGCAGATGTTACTATTAGCATAAATGTTTTCTGCAAAACAAGCAAAACAAACCTGTCCATTCTCTGAACACAGCACAGTTTTTTGTGTTTTTATCACCTGTGACTTATGAAAAAATGTATCATATTAAAAGACACCAAGCTTTCCAAAGGAAAGCAAGTGCTTCCACAAATTACTTTTAAAAACTGAAACCTCAACTCAAGCTCAGATGACCAACCCTCGTCATGATTTCTGATCAGGGACTTAAACGCAGAAATAGCAAGTTTTCCACGATTGGCTATAAAACACCACCTTTCTTACAATTCTTTGGATCTGAGAACGAGTGCAGGAATTTTGTTAAGTATACTGAGCAGAGATTCAGATACAGAGTAGTATCACAAACTTAAACTAAGTAGGAGTTCAGGTATCATAACAGTAACATGCGGGAAAAAAAAAAAAAAATAGAGGCGATACAAAGGTATATCGATAGCAGAAGTTGTTCCTGCAACCTACACTAAGTATCCTTTTCCAAAGCTCAAACTTGAGATGCAGCAGGAAGCAACAAGTCTGGGATTCCCTGAACCGCTGCTATTACCTGGACTTCCGGAAGCTTATTTCTTCCAGGTAGGTTCATTCATTGCTTCTCCAGCCATACCTGATTCCACTAACCAGTCCCCCACCTGGGAAGCCTGAGCAGGGGAAGGCTGTGAACCTGTTGATGCTCTCACAGGTGCCCACGAGCTGTTTTTGAACTTCGTCAGCTTTTTTCTAGCTCTATGTTTCCTTCCTGTGAAGCAGCCTTGTTCCTGGCTTCAATCCCTGGCTGCATGCAGAGCAACCAGGTTCTTTTGGCTAAAAACACAACTTGAGGGTTATATACCCACACTCACTCCTCAAAATATTTCTGCTCATGCTCCTGAGCACCAAGAAAAGTAACAAACTTACATCCTTCTTATGTGGCATAAGGGGTCACTGTGTCAGATATGATTAGGCAGCTAGGTTTCAAAACAGGGATTTTAGTTTGTTTCCTGGTGGGATATTTCAGTTCCTAGATTTTTAACTCAATCTGCCTCTTAATCAGTTTATGTCTCTTTCCTCATCTCTCTCCCCTTGACCCCGACTCTTTCCCCTTCTCCTTACTTTCTTTCAAAGGAGAGGAAAATTCACTCTGTTGGTCTTGTGCCTTGAAGCCAGGCATGCCACTGTGTAAATAAACTGGTAGACAGTAACACAGTTGTTGTAATATACTTGCTGTTGCTTCTGCCACTATTAATACAGTGTACAGAAAAAGAAAAAAAAAAAAAAAAAAACAAACACAAAAAACACCCCCACAAACCAATGGATGAAAAAGCACCACATAAGGGAGAAAGAGAAATTAAAGCTATTACTTGCATTTCTTTCTCTTCAACTGTAGAATATTTGTCAGAGAAATTTTACTGATCCTCTTAAAGTCATGCTTAAAAGTTCCTGATATGTTGGGATTTTCTGCTGCAATATGAAAGTTCTAGTGGCACTCCTAATATTTTAAGGAGAAGCTGTTTACTCCAAATTGGATTAAAAATATTCATCTTAGAATGTCATGAAAAAACTCAAAATCTATTTTATGTGATACACTTTAATTAGTTGGCTATTTCTGCAAAAAGCAATGTCTGCAATTTCTGCATGTGTCGCAATTCAATTTAATCTGCTGCAAAATTGTAGCCTTATTATATAAAAATAAACTATGTGCTATATCCAGCATCTTAGGTAACATGAAGGACAAAACCAGCCAACGTCAAACATTTATAATTGTACATTTTGTGGCATTGATTGCAGAAGGAACTACCTCAAGGCAGAAAATGATTACTAGGTTAGAGAGGCTTGACAGTTATTTTAAGCTTTGACCTTCAAGAAGGTGCATGGATGAAAGCTGGCATGGTTCTAGGATATGATAACAAAGACTTTTAATAGAAATCATGGGATTGGAATTGAAAGAAGCTGTTTGAGCAGCATGGTTAAATAAATTTTTAAAAAACCTACTTTTAATGGGGAAAAAAAATAAACCTGTTTGATGTTTCAGTTATCTGATTTTTGGAGCTGTGTCCCTCTAATCTTCCAGCAATGGTCCATATTTTCAGCTAGTAGTACAGCAAAATGAGGAGAGTGTTCTAGCCTCTAAAAACAGCAAGGGAAAAAGAGTTCAGAGCAAGTGGTAGGTAAATCTATTTATACAATCTGTTGCAAGATTAACCCAATGTCTGTAATAAACTTCTCTTCTTAGTTGTTTACAAAAACTTGTTCTTAATGAACTGAAATTGAGCTGAAATTCTGAGTGCCAACCTGATTTTTATCTTTTTTTCTGGACAACTTCAGAAAAATAAAAATATTTCTGTAAATAAGTGCTGTATTTTGCTCATGTTAAAAATCATAGTCGCTCTTTACTGAATCACTCTAGTACTCTGGAGGTTGGATGTGAAACTTGGTAGTGTTTTGGCCTTAGTGGAAGGAATTATGCCTTTAGTCACATTTGGGAAAAGGAACATATGCTTAGGTAAGTGGATAAGTTACTTAAAACAGCTATTCACAGCTTTTCATCACATTCTGTAGATAAATTCTTCAATGTCATTCTTACTAACTGATTTCTTTTGCTTTCTTGTAGCCACTAAGATCCTCTTCACAACAGATCTGGACAATTCAATATGCTTCAATGAAAATCCAAATGAGATTTTCTTCTTATGACTGTTTCGCAAAATTCAGGTCTGCAGGACTACACGTGGGAGCTTCCCTTTCCTTTGCTAATGCAGAGTAATTGCCTTTGAAAAGGGATCTGGCAAGACTAGAAAGAGAGGTAGATCAATTACAGTGATTAATTGGATGACAGATTAGCACTAAAAGCAAAAGGCTGGGAGTGGATCTACAGGTCCCAAACCAAGCTGGTCCAACCTGGGACTGTAAGGAAGGCAGAATGTAAGGAAAGAAAGGCTTGTGGCTGAAGGAATGTTTGAGCATCCAGTACTGGCAGCTCTGAAGAGAAAAAGCTCAAACTAGTTTCAGAGGGAAGAAGTTTGGCTGGACACACATTAAGTGACGGTTGGTGAGAGGCTGGGTTGAGACTAAGTGTCTAGCATGAGTTTGACAAGAAGGTTGCCAAGATTGTAACTTGTTAGGTAAATAGATTGGAATGATAATAGGTGGATAGAAACTAGATGGATTCTGACAGAGAGACTTTCAACTTTCCATTGGAAATTCTTTTAAAGAAAGAGAGAATAAAGAGCCAGCAGTACTAAGTCTGTTTGGATGAACGGGCAGATTAAGGAAAAAGAATAGATATAGATGAGGAGAACCATATTGGTTAAGAAGAATGCAGGAATGAAATGAGAGGAAAAAGAACCTATAAAGTAAGAGATAACTGGTCCTTTTACAGAAGATAAAATGGGTATGATTGCAGTTATGGTTTACCCTGAAGAACAGAAGCTGGAAGAGAGGAGATAAAGGAAGCAGGATTGAGAGAAGGAAACTCCATTGGGAAGGAAGGTGATTGGAACAGAGGAAGACAAAAGAATAGAAGTTTTTGGTTTCAATAGTATATGTTATTAGATACAGGAATTGAGGTCGACATTTCTGAATTTTGTGATGATTCTACCATCATCAAATACAGAAAACACATTGGCAGACTGGCAGTTGTCTCCTGTCATCGGCTGCTGTATCAGCTCTAAAGCTATATTCCTGTGTGATAAATTCAGTGGCATTGATAACCAACACTGGTAACCATATACTAAAAAATGCATGCACATTACCATAACATATCTGACCTTACATTTACTGCTGTTTGCCTACTATAGTAACAAGCACGAAAGAAAAGACCCCATAGAAATTAAAATTTTTAATAAGGTGTAGCAAACAGAGCAAGCATTGATGAACTACAATGAATAACTGTTCATTACAAAAGCATCCTGTGCACTCTGCTTACTATAAGCAGAGATTCCAATGGAAAACATAGCAGGATATGAAATATTGTGTGATAACATACATGTTGTAGAGTTAGATTAAGCTTCTTAAAACTACCTGTAATTCTGGCACTTGCTAAGTTTTACTAGTTTTCCACCTTAATGAAGATATTTTAACGTGGCTCTCTGAGCAAAATATTTTAAACCAGCCTTTTCTGCATGTTCTTGATTCTTCAGCTCTCCGTTTCCAGCTGTTACTAGGCAGCATCAGTAAGAGAGTCATATTTTTCAGAGGCTCAGAGCACTCTCAACTCCAAGTAAAGTCAATGGGAGATGCAGTTGCTTTCATCCCCAGAAAACATACACTATTAGTGCTGAAATTCTATTAGTGCTTTATCCTGTGCAAAATGCTAAAAACTCTCAACCCCTGCTGAGGTCAGTAGGAGTTATGAGCACTCAGCATCTGCTGGATGCAAAAAGGTGCTGATTAGAACAAGCCGAAAAAGAAAATGTTGAATGTGACAAATTTTGACTGACAACAGTTTTCCCAAAAGGAAAAAAATCCTCCTTTTTTTTTTTTGTTATTTATGAAGACATTTAAATAATCATATCATATACCATATAAATCAGATATTCTAGGCACTTTTCAGCTTTTTGATACCAAGCAGCTGTAACCTGTTGGCAGATCCAGCATAGACTTTGTCCTCACTGAGAGGATGCTGCCTCGTGCTGAGGCACCCCCTTTTCAGCTGGATCCTGCATATTGATCTCCCATTGTCATATTCAAAAAAAAAAAGAGAGAACTGAAAAAGCAATTATGAATAGTATATGAAATAGTATTAATCAAAACTGCCTGCCAGGGCTTTAAAATATCTAGAGAGTGCAAAGAATAACCCTCAAAACCAGGCATCTCAGAAAAAAATGGAGAAAAAAAGAAAAAAGTCCTGGAATTTTATTTTGTTACTTTAGTTACTTGACCCCAGGTTATACCCAGACTGCAGAGATGCTCAGATTAGAGAGCAGTGAACCACAACAGTGCATAGATAATCTGAGAGAGAGAGGAAAAGGCTCTTACCAGTTTAAAAGGTTACACTGTTTTTCACAAACTTTTATGCATTCATACCTCCAGCATACATATGTGCAAAATTCATTCGCTCATCCTCATTGCCACTAGGCCATGAAGATACCTGTCATAAAAATCTCTCTCTTATTTCCCCAAAACAAGACACCACAACTATAAACAACTGTGTTTGGGACAATTAATGTTGATTAAAATTATTTATTTATTTTTCCACAATAGCCACAGGAGCAAAAATTGCCGAACGGTCATGCACAGACGTATAGTTATGCCACAGAGAAAAATAAAGCATATATCGCCCTCTGGAGACTCCAGTGACTAACAGAAAAACCTTAACCCCTAATTCTTCCTTTGGTAACAGAAACCTATAGGAGGAATCAAGTAGAATGTAATAGATTTAAATAATGCATTCACTGATTCATCCAAAAAACAACTCAAACAAGTAAACTATTAATGTTTTCATTGTCTTCAATGAAAGAAGATTAAATGGTAGTAAGTCCTTTTTGTGCATGTTCTAATACTTTTTGTACATATTCGCAAGAAGAGTATATAATGGGCTTCTCCTCTCTGCTTAGAGCAAGGAAGTGATTCTTTTTGTCCATCATCAACTTACGCACAGGGACACGTTAATACTTTCCTATGTTAACATTTACACACAGTTTTTTAGAGCAGCAGAAATATTGTGCAAAAAGTTCCATAAAAGCTGTACAAAAACAAGATCAAGCAGCCTCTACTAATGTAAGCGGGAAGAAAAAAAAAGAAGACACTTCATATCCTAACACCATACTTAAGTAAAATATATATAAATAGGCAGACAGGAATCAACACATTCACATTGTTTCACAGCTTATCAACAGCTGACTTTTTTGACAGTATCAGCACACTTCTATTTCTGAAACTAACAGAGATGAAAAAAAATCATTCAATATTTCTATCAAACTGCTGGCTGCATTACATTTCAGACTTTCTTCCTTCCACATCACACACTCAAGGAAAATAACTAATTTTTGTTTAAGAATCTGAAACAGTACAGCATCAGGTATTGTCCGTGTGTACAATACTTATAGTGTTTCTACCACAACAAAATTTTATCAGCTCACAACCTTTAAAATGTGTCCCCCAAGTCTCCCAGTTAAGTCACGAAGTATTAAGTTACTCTCAGATCACAACTATGTAAGGACAGATTTCTGGTCAGACTTCTCAAGGCACTCAGAAGTGTTAATACTGTGAATTAAATAAATTTGTTTGTATCGCAAGTGTTGAACTTGCCCAGGACTTCAAAATTTGCTAATGGCATCTTGGCAAAGATGTGGCTGCTCAAACAGGGAACTACGCCAAGATGCACTGATTAATTTACTCTGAGCTGTCACAGTTTCAGACCATAACTAACAAAAAGAAAATATCTACAAGCATGAACTGTCTAAATTTTATTCAAATTTTCTCTAAACACCTAACAATTAAACTTCTTTTTCATCCTGTGGTAATACAAAAGAAAGATATGCCTGTTAGAAATAATATTTTCCTGATTTCTTCCAAAGCTAAGCTAATGCAAATGCCACATTTCTGACAACTGTCCTAATTTCAAGAAAGAATATAGAGCAGAAAGTACAACATCCACTGCATTTCCTTCTACTTACTGTACTGTTTTCCAGCACAAGACTGGTCACTCACAACTGACGGGATATTTGAATCATCATAGAATTTAAAACACAGCTCAATACTTCAGCATGTTAGTTCTTCAACATAATGTAAATCCAAGTCGAATTACAAAAACCATAAATACCATAGGAAAAAGTCAGTCCATAGAATTCCCTCTGCTCAAGTAAAACTAACCCATTTTTCTTCCCTCCTTCATTTCTTTTTATCTCTCAGGGATTTTTTGCTACTCTGGGTTTTGTTCTATATCCTTTGTAAGCATACCTAGAAAATACAGTTCCATGTGTCATCAAATATTCCTAGACTAGAAGCATAACTTGAGCCCCAAAATATATGCCAGTGTTTTGACACCCAAGATCCGGGTACCAACTCAGGACTACAGATCACAGCAGATCATAACTACAATGCCATCAAAGGAAACATGTAGAAAGATTGTTTTATACTAAGCATTCAATCATTCCATGAGAGTAAATCTTGTGGGTGTAGGGAGAGACATAGTTGCAAGTCTCCATAAACTGTATTTTTTTTCAAGAACACCAAAAAAGAGATAAAAAGCTGTTATCCAGCTCTACCATGTTGTTACTCCCCTCCTTCCTCTCCAAAAATTCTTTTAAAATTAGACATCAGTTATTTCAAAGTTTTAGATCCAAGCACAGTGGTGCTTTACTCTGTTTTTAGTAGTGGATCTCTTCCTCTAAGATCTCAAGTTGCATTTGGTCCGTATTTCAGCACCCAAGTGTATACACACCGTTTG
>VWZK01000587.1:157-18989 GCA_013396935.1 Baryphthengus martii
TGTAAATCTACCCTCTTTTAGTTTAAAGCCATTAGCCCTTGTCCGGCCACTACAGGCCCTGCTAATGGGATTGTCTCCACTTTTCTCACCAGCCCCCTTTAAGTACTGAAAGGCCGCCTTCCATCACAGGAGAGGCTTTCCAGCCCTCCGATTATTTTTGTGGCCTTCTTTAGACCCGCTCCAACAGATTCAAGTTCTGCTTGTGTTGAGGACTCCAGACCTGGACACAGTACTCCAGGTGGTGTCTCACCAGAGCAGAGCAGAGGCAGAATCACCTCCCTTGACCTGCTAGTCATGCTTCCTTTAATGCAGCCCAGGATACAGCTGGCCTTCTGGTCTGTGAGTGCACATTGCCAATTCGTACTGAGCTCTTCAGCTACCAATACCCCCAAGTCCTTCTCCACAGGGCTGCTATCAATCCCATCATCCTCCAGCCTGTATGGACATCATTGCCCTGATCCAGGTGCAGTAGCTTACTTTTGGCCTTGTTGAAATTCATCAGGTTCATGTGGGTTTACCTTGTCAAGGTCCCTCTGGATGGCATCCCATCCCTCAGGCATGTCAACCACACTACTCAGTTTGCTGTCATCTGCAAACTCGCTGAGGGTGCACTTGGTCCCCCAGTCTTGCTGATGAAGGTATTAAACAGCATTGGTCCCAGTATGGCGACATCACTTGTCACCAGTGTACATCTGAACACTGAGTTGTTCACAACTACCCTCTGGGTGCAACCATATAACCAATTCCTTATCTACTGTGCAGTCCACCCATCAAATCCATAACTCTAATCTAGAGAGAAGGGTATCGTGTCAAAAGCCTTACAGAAGTCCGGACAGAAAACATCCATAGCTCTTCTCTTGTCCACTGATGTAGTCACTCTACCATATAAGGCCACTAGGTTGGTCAGGCATGACTTGCCCTTGGTGAAACCATGCTGGCAGTCTCAAATCACCTCCCTGTCCTCCGTGTGCCTTAGCATAGCTTCTAAGAGGATCTGTTCCATGATCTTCCCAGACACAGAGATGAGGCTGACAGGTTGGTAGTTGGCAGTGTGCTTCTTTTTACCCTTCTTAAAAACGAGGTTGGTAGTTGGCAGTGTCTTCCTTTCTACCCTTCTTAAAAACAGGTCCAATGTTTCCCTTTTTCCAGTCACCACAGGCTTCATCTGACTACCATGACTTTTCAAGTACTGTGGAGAGTAGCCTGGCAACTGCATCAGTCAGTTCCCTTATGACTCTAGGATGCATCTCATCAGGTCCCGTAGACTTGTGTATGTCCAGGTTCCTTAGGTGGTCACAATCTTGTCTTACAGTGGGAGGGACTTTGCCCTCCTGGTCCCATTCTTGCAGTCCATCAACTCAGGAGGTGTGAGAAGAGAGGCTGCCTGTGAAGACTGAGGCAAAACAGTTGTTGAGCACCTCAGACTTCTCCTCTGTGGCTACCAGCTTGCCAGTCTTGCTCACTGAGGGGAGTACACTTTCTTTGACTTTCCTTTCCCAGCTGACATACCTGTAGAAGCCCTTCTTGCTATTTTTTGCATCCCTTGACAAGTTCAGCTGCAGCTGCTCCTTGGCCTTCCTGATCTCACTCCTATACAACCAGGCAGTGTCCCTACCCTCCTCCCGGGATACCTGTCTCTGCTTCCACTGCCTGTGCAGCTCCTTCTTGCCCTTTAGTTTGACCAGCAGGTCTCCACTCAGCCATCCTGGTCTCTTGCCTTTCTTGCTTGATTTCTTAGACCTGGGGAGTAAGAGCTCTTGTGCTCTGTGGAAAGCATCCTTAAAGGTCTGCCAGCTCTGTTCTGCTCCCTTGTCTCTGAGGACTGTTTCCCAGGGTGTCCTACTGACTAACTCCTGGAAGAGCTGGAAGTTTGGTTTCCTAAAATTCAGGGTCCTGACTTCAATCCTCACGTCACCCATATACCTCAAGACTGTGAAATGCAGCAGTGCATGATCACGGCAGCCCAGGTTGCCTCCAGTCTTCATGTCACTAATTAGCTTACCTGCCTTGGTGAGCATTGGGTCCAGTATCTCACTGCCTCTGGTGGGGTTGTCTATTACATAGTTTAAAAAGTTATCCTCCATGCGTTACAGGAGTCACCTGTGCTGCCCTACAGCTTGCTGTGCTACTTTTCCAGCAGATGTCAGGGTGGTTGAAATCCCCTAGCAGGACGAGAGCCTGTGAGCGTAACACCTCCTGTAGCTGGAGTAACAAGGTTCTGTCACTATGCTTCCCTTGATGAGGTGGCCTGTAGTAGACACCAACCACAAGGTTCCCTTTTTTGCCTCGGTCTCCTGTTCTTACCCATAAGCCTTTGACCTGCTTGTGGCTATTCTTCACATTCTATCCATTTCATGATGTAGAGGGTAACCCCTCTGCCCCTTTTTCCTTACCTGTCCCTTCTGAACAGCTTGTAGCCATTGATGGCAGTGCTCCAAATCATGGGATTCACTCCACCAAGTTTCAGTAATGGCAGCCAGGTCATAGCTTTCTATCACCATGGTGACTTCCAACTCTTGTCTGCTGCCCATGCTTAAGTGTATTGATGTAGAGACACTTCAGCTGGGCTACTGGCTGTGTCACCTTCTTAGACGAGCTCGCCTTAAAACCTTTGAGGTATTTCATTGGTGTTTCCCCATTGGCTCCTACTGCCCCAGAAGCCCCTGTTTCATCTCTGTAAGACTGGGTTGATCTATGTTTACAAACAAGACCACTGTATGAATCTAAGAGTGCTGAAATCACCTTCTGTGTGAGACTTCAGGATCCCAGTTTTCTTCTATCTTAAGTGGTCAGATATTTTAACAAACTTTTACGGATCCTGGAATAGATTCTTACAAGAATGGTCATTTCTTGCAAGATTTTGAGGAACTCAGAATAAATGAGATCCTTCTTGTTCTAGCATGAAGGAAAGACAAATTCTATGTCAGTATTATTTCAGCCTTGGAATTGGAATTTTTATTTTTTATGTTTTCCAGGAATTAAGTTTGCTTCTACTTATTATGAAGTAGATAGGCTACAACATTTGAATAGTCAAAATAAAACAGGGATAAGTATGCTTTTATCAAGTAAGAAGTACCAATGTGAAATTATAAACTTCAAGGAATAGTACAAGTTAGTTTAAATAATAAGCAAGCTAAAATAAATTGCTAACAGTCTTCTAATGCATCCTTCTGAATAACTGTTGGGAATGTGCTTGTACACAATCGTCGTACAGTATCAACAGTGAGCTGCTGCAAGCTAACTTGCTTTAGAAAGAGGAGTTGAAAGGAAATGAAGCCTGATCACGACAGATGAAAGAGGGAGAAGGCCTTTTTTTTTTAAGGTCCATGAAAAAGGGGGGCTAATGCACCAACTACCTGGGCAACAGCAGGTTATTAGCTCTCTCACAGAATCTGGGACTCTTAATACAGAGATTTGTGCAATACCAGCCTTTATATGGCTGACCTGTTCTCTCTCTTCAATTTGCATTTTGTGTTGTGCTGTGCGTCATAATCAGTCAGAGCGGAAAAACACGGAGCAGAAAGAAAGTTGAAAAACTAAGAAGTTCAGTATACTTGCCAAAGATGGGTATTTCAGATTGCACAATTAAACACCACACTGAAATAATCCAGAACTTGCTTTATGTATTGGTACACCAATGAACTTCTACACAGTACTGGCATCTGTCTTTGGCAAAATGAAATCAAGGGGAATTATTAATCGAATTCACAAGAAGCACATGCAGAAGTAGTTACTTCCTATTTTACAGCATTTATATAACTACAATAAGAGTAATTTCTATAAGTATCTAAGTGTTATATATAGAGAACACAACAGTTCTGATAAAACCACAGGCAAACATTAATTCAGAAAACCATTAAATACTTCAACATCATCTTGGTAGCATCTTTTTCTTCACAAAATTAAAAAAGAATAAGCAGGGAAGAAGCTACTTCAAGGACAACTTAATTACTTTCATAGTGATATAACTACAGTCAAACTGTTTATCAGAAAAATCATTTATTCTTTCCCTGAGTGTGTTCATAATTCCACCAGGAGCCTACCCTACCTATTTAACTTAATTCACCTTACTCTAACTTAAACTCGTGAGCAGCAAGAGAACTTCCCCAGTTCTAGTGCAATGCTCTAACACTTTCTTCTACAACAGGGCTAAGCAGACATCCGCAATCTGAGTCTGCTCTGCTTTCATTCAGGACAAGTTGCACACCTGAATCCATGCAGCACATCATCGCTGCTGATTAACCTTGATAACACAGCCATGACTTCCAGATCAGTCAGTTATTAACTAGGCAAATTAAATTTGCATTTGTCCGAGTATGTCTATACAGACAAACCCCTGCACAGCCTTTATGTACACGCCTGACAATTGCGGATTTATTTTGCAAAATATTTATAAACATAGGAAAAGTCCTACTAAATTACTCACTTTAAAATTTAATGCAGCTTCTCTCATTACAAGCAAAATTATTTAGAAATGTTTCTTATGTAGCAAAAGTTTGTGTGGAGCCTAAAGAGACTATTTTTATTAAGAGGACTTATTTTTGTTAGCATACATCATAAAAAAAAAACAGATTATCTTGCTGAGCTGGTTATTTAACATCTCTGGAAATAAAGGGTAATAAATAATTCAATGTCACTCTACTGCTGTGAGGGCATAGTTTTTATAATCAGAAAGCAACTGATCATTCCATTTACAGGTTCCACACAATTACATTCTGAGTTATACTTCCAGATCTGTGTAACATGATTTGCATACAGAATTGTACATATCATCATCATGACTGAAAAAGAGCTCTTACTGAGAGCAAACAAATTCCAGATATGTTTGTAAATTACATTTTAATACCTTGTTTTCAAAAATTATTCCTTGACACAAGGCTTCTAGTTAAATGAAAGTTAACAGTAGACAGATTTTATTCTAAATTTAAAAGAATGAGAAAACACAGCATGACAGATGCAAAACAAAGAAGCTGCAAAAACTGCAAAAAAATGGTAATAAATTACAAGCAAATAATCATTAAAAAAATTGTTTTAAAGAAATTTTCTACATCTGCCTACTTACTTCTTTTAAACAGGTAGATGAAGGTACTTGCTGCTGAGTTGTTATTTCCTATGTTCTGATTGCTACTTCTGCATCTGAAAGGCTAGTTAAAAGCTCTTAGGTATTGCGGTGTTTACACACAGTATAAACATTTAACTACTATGAATTTAATAAAAACACAGGAAAATATTTTTCCATTCCTTCGAGTAATGAAAGATAAACTATACCTGTGCTCGCTTCTCCATGTCCTGACAAGTACCCAGTTGTTCTTCCATTGCAGCTCTGATTTGCCTTGCCTCATACTCCAACTGCCTCCTGGTCATATCAGTTTGCAAGGAGAACTGAAATTGAAGTACAGAGAAAGCACTTTAGTAAATAACTTTTACATAAACTATGTATTTCTCTGAACAAAAGCAGAACAATTACTTTTCCACACCAAACTTCATAAATAACTGAAACATAGTAATAGATTCTTAAAAAGTATAACTGTATTATTAAAAACAAGAATACATAATGTTGTTCAATGAACAGACTACCTGCAAGTTTTGTAAATGACTAAATCTAATACATAAACCACTAAGACAGTATCATTGATTACAAGCCTGGAACATCTGGCTACTAATATATGCCAGCATATCAGCAAAACTGTTACGTGTGCCATCTTAATCAGTACCTTCAAAAATATCAAATTACTGCACATAGAGATGATACTACCACTATCTACTCTGTTTTTACACTATCCTGTGAAAAATAGCACAAGTGTCCAAATTCAGGAATAGCAACACAGCTTAAGGGAAGACATTCCTCCAACTGATAAGATTTTTCAAGGCAGGAGCAAAGCACTGAACTGGTTTTGGACAATTACTCAGTTTGCAAATAAATTAATCTCCAGAAGCAGTTCTCCCAGAACACTTCACTAGTGCCACTTCAGATTGTTAAAAAGCGACAATTGTCTACAAATACGTAAAATGCTACCAAAAAACCATATTTGTAAAATGCTTTCTACAACAGCCATTCTGTTGTAGCTGGAGTAAGTAGCAATTGATAAACATTACCCAAGAGATTTAGTTTAGATGTTAAATAAGATACTCAATCATAGAAAGAGCTAAGTTAATTCATTGTCTATGAAACTGGGGAGATAATCTTCAAACCTAAAATAGAGTGATACATATAGAGTTGACAGTGCCTTTGGGAATGGGTTGCCATTCCTCAAGATTCTTTTCAGACCTTCACTCCTTGCTTCTGGTGCTCTGATAAGCTCTGCCATGAGTCAGTGCTAGACTTGCTGAAGTCCAGCTGCTCCACCCCAGTCACAGAAGTGTTTCCATTTCCAGGAAGCTGTCTGATTCCTGACCAGGTATGACTCTATAAAGGTAGGCAACCAGGTCTACCCAATGTTGTATGTGTGATGGAATGCACTGCAAATACATCCAAGTTGCTGAGGTCCGTCAACAGGAAAACCTGTATTATCTGGGATAGCAATCATCTTCATTATCTCAGATAATGGTGACTTGACTATAAATATTTTGGAGATGCCAAGGTAAACATCCGGAGCAACAATACCTGGATAGGTTATAGTGCCATTTCACTTCGCTGTTATGAGTTAAGAGCTCCCGTGTAAACTGCCTCTTAGGCTACTATTGCTCTCAAAGCTAAAAGAATCCATTAAATAACAGAACGGATAAAGAAAAGACCCTTGAAGAAATTAAAGCAGTGTACTGACATGTAATTCACTTGTCATGATGACTTTTCAGCGCTCCTCTCTATCACTGACATTTATACTAGATATGAATTTTAATATCTAAAATTATGTATAAGAAAATACATTATTTAGGCTGTTAGCTTTAAATAATGAATAAAAAAATGTTTTAAATTAAAATGATAGTAAAGAATGCCACCAAATTCACAAAATATACACAGCCATCTAAATAGAGATCATAGCACGAGACACATGACCAAACTTACTGAAGGTACTTACATTTTCAGTAAGGGGGAGACTATCAATCCTTTTAGTCAGATTCTGAAGCTGGGCATAATACCAGTCTTTTTCTTTCTCTTCCTTCTCAAGTTCCGCAAGCAAAAGAGATCTATTAGAAAAAAAAGTACAAATTGTCTCACTATTAAGACATTTCCATATGCAGGCACAGAAGTAGGTACTGATACCCATAAAAAAAGGTTAAACGAGAAACAACGTTTGAAGAGGGCACTAAGAACACAATTGAGAAGGTGAGTGTAGTTCCCTGGTCGCGATTAAACAAGCTATCCACTCCTCTGTGCTAAGCAAGTCACCAGCTTCTTGTATATCAAGTCTATATTCATCAAAGGAAAGAAAATACCTATATTTATCTTCAAAACCATTTTGAAATCTAAAGCTAAGAGGCATTTTGTAAAACCAATAAACATTTATAATGATGTGCTAACCCGTATCCTGCTTCTTTTAGACAATAAGCTTTGTACAACGCATCAAACTAGATTTAAAAAAAGGCCTGGATGTTACAGTGGCATGTACATCCCTGAATCACATAACTGAATTAAATTACCTCATTTGCCTTTGCAGATATTAACTTTGTAATATTAACTTTGTCATCCACACCAAAACTCTTGGTAAAGCCCCCCAAAAATCAAGCTATTTCTATGAGTATTAATAGAAGAGTGTTTCCCATCAGATGTTGCACACAGGATTCATGTGCAGCTATTGAAAACATTTCAAATGGGTATCATAAACTGCACACCTGAGCAGTCTATGAGAAACATAAGATTATTAATATATGCAGACTACCAAGAAAAAAAATCTATTAGAAATTTAACACACTCTTTTACCAATTCTTCATGAGCTACGTTTACATAGCTGTAAATTTTAGTAATATAGTTATATAACATTCATTATTACAACTCTGCTCAAAATAGGTATCAAAATTTTCAGGCAAAATCTGGCTAATAGTAGCACACAAAAAAACTCCCACTCTTGTTTTTTTTGTGTTTTTTTTTGGTCTGTTTTTAAAAACAAATTTATTAGTTTCTTATAAATGCTTCGAGCACTCTTCTTCTTTTGCCGTTTTAATGTTGCTCTTTAACAGAAATGCTAAAATCAACATGTAGCCAGAAGACAGAATGCTGCATACAAGTTTGTCCAGTATTATTCCCCATCCCCTAACTTCTGCACTCCTCTCTCTAAAGTCAGGTTTGGTCTTTCTGAGCAAGACCCATAAGAACCTTCATAAAGCACACAAACACACGATGGGTAATTACTGTAAGTCGTTATGGAACAAAACCACAGCATATAACAAAAGTACAAATTTCCCCTGACTACTTTGATAATGCATGCCAATCATTATTTGAGATGAAGATAATCAAACTTCCACATGACAGAACTTTGTGTAGAAGAAAGAACTTAAAAACATCCATTTTAAAGGATCTGTTTGACTTAGGTCCTGCTTTAAAAATGCTGCATACTAATTTTGATGACTTAACACTTATACTCCATACCCAATGCAAGGGACCTGACCAGAGTTCAAGCAGAAAATTAAAACTGACAGGATCACTCACTTCAACTGCAGGAGACGGAAAAAACTACACACGTCTGAGAGAGTTGAATACTCTTAAATATGAACAGAAGAACACAGATGTCCAGTTTTGATTCAACAGTTATGTTGAAACAGAACTGTTTTAAGTATGCTGAGACTACACATTAAGTCATTTACTAGGCAGCTTTTATGTCAGACAGATTTACAATCAAAATCAGTGGAAAGAAGCAGCACATAACTACCATGCTCTTACAGGTAACCGTAGCAGAATTATGGGAAAATAGTAATTCTTCAGTCACAAGGATGGAGCTGGCAGGAATTCCTTAAGTGTTTTAAACAGACTGAAGGAAAACTAATAGATGGTGCTTGAGAGAAGCCTGTGACCAAAACCATTTTTTCTGGCCTCCCACCTGCCCATCTTAAAATATACCCTGGTGCCTGACCTCCGCACAACAAGCATTCTGCATGGCTTCCCTCTTTTCACTACCTTTGATGCCCCTGCACCAGTTGTGTCCAGTTTGTGAAATCAAATTTGCAAACGAGTAATTAATGGAATCCTTATAAAAAATACTTTTATCATATGCAGATTTGCAGATGTGATAGGACTGACTAATTCTGTCTCTGGATATCAAAGAACCTGTAGTAGAAAACAGAGGGACTATTTTCAGCTAAATGAACATGTGATTAACTTCCTCTTCTAAAATGTAGGGTATTTAGCTGGTGAGACACTGTCATTCAATTTGTTTTGATAAGCACAACAGATGCTAGAAGCAAGAAAAGAACTTAGTGCTCCCTATTAAGCGCTCCATAAACAGAAGGCATGACCTGAGGGCAACTCCTTTAATTCAACAGCATCATTTTTACTTCTGAGTACTGCCTTATTTGGGATTCCTAGTTTGGTACCGCCATTCTATAAGAATTCAGGTTTAACAATATCTTTAAGGTCTCTCAGCGCAGAGCCTGAAAGGCTGGTACAGCTATAGCAGGATGCACTTCAATTTCCTTGAAAGTAAGCAGCAAGTCTCTGTAGATGTGTCTGTTAAGCTGTTCCCTGAATTTACGTTACTATCAGATACTAGATCAACCAGAGTTACACCTCCTTCTCAGCATTCCAGATCTTCTTGAGATTAGGAGAGCACTTGAGGTGGAAGAGCTGCATTGATCATGGGAAAGGTGGTGGAAAAACCCAGTGCTGTTATTGCATCTTATTATATACCAAAATTGTTCACATCAGGACTTTCACTGTATCAGAGAAAATTCTATTCTCTGTCATACGCTGTCAAGTTCAGTAAGAATTCAGCAAGATACATGAAGCAAGCTTTTGGAACTTTACCCTGTTTTTATGAGTTTAAAAAAACTTTCCATTTGAACTGCTTTTCTGAAGAGTGGGTATTTCAAAAGACTTCTCTAGTGTGGTATTTTTGAAGCTCTAAACAATATATGAAGCTGATTGAATGCAGAAAATGGTTTTTTTCTTTTGGAAATGTTATGTCAGTGTTACTCCCAGCTGAAAAGGAGAAGGGAAATAAACTATATGCTACTCTACTTCCATTATATAAACTACAGTTACAATAAATACTTTCACTTCAGTTGGTACATGATAAAATCTTGAAAATAAAATACTCTGCTAGGTGTTGTAAAGACTTAGGTAAGTCATACAGTCAGCCAAAGGGATATAAGAGTAAGGGGAGAATGAAGTCATGAGAAAGAGAAAATGCTCAAAATCAACATCAATAAAATAAAAAAGGAGTGGCATAAACCACAAGGAATAAACAAAGTATACAAACATTTTCTTAAAAAATTAATCACAAGACTGTAATCTTTAGTGGTAAATTACAGCATTTACAAAAGTGAGATTATTAAATTTACTAGATTGCAAAAGGCAAACCAACATAAAAAGTAATCTGTAGTGTACTCCGAAAAGTTTTATTGTTGATAGTATCTTACTAAATAAACCTGGAAACAGCCAGAGAGAAAGCAGAAGATAATTAATAGTGTATTCTAAACCGACAACTTAAAAGCGCACACTGTCTACTCTTCTTTTCTCTGTTTTTTTTATTTTGACTTTGAAATTGGAGGAGAAAGGAAATGAGAAACCAGCAGTCTATTTAATCTTCATTCTGGTAAGTGAATCAATTGATAAATTTTCTTCCCCTCAGAAAAACACTTTTAGCAAACTAAAGTTTTTCTCCAGGATAAAACAATTTTTTAGCAATTTTTTGTTATTTCTTACTTCCTTACATTATTAAACATCTAGTGAATTAGTTTATTAATAAATGTATCATGATTTTGCCAAGTTCATGTACAGTTAATACATGATTTGCTTGTTCAAACACCGTTGCCCATGAACAGCATATATTGCACCACTGTGTTAAAGTGAGTGGACATGTTTCTTGCTGCACGTTTCAAAAAAAAAAAAAAAAAAAAAGGTTTTTTTTCTTCTAAATAATTTTAATAGTCTGAGGCTTGTCATGTCCCATGAGTTCTCTGAAAGTCTGTTTACGTGCCCCAAAAAATTCTATTGGAAAATAACATGTGTTTATACATATGTTTAGAAACATGGAAACTTTACAGGTATAAGAAACAAGTTCAGAGACAAAGTATAGGAAAACAAGCAGTTAATTTTCTTTCAGAAACTGTAGTGATTTCACATGCATGGTTCTACACCTCCCACCCTAAGTTCTGATGCATTTGGCTATTCAGAGTCCACATCACTGCCCTACACGTTCCTCTATGTTCCTGAAACAGCATAAAGAATAGGGCAGTTTGGGTTATCCATCATTTCACTAATAATGAAGCCAGATGTGATCTGGTCATCCCTGTTCAGATCATCTCCCCAGCATAAATCTTTACCCTATCAGCTGTGACAGTAATACTGCCTAAGGTCACCTGAAATTAAAATATCCTTATCCTTTTTTTTTCCAGCATTATTTGGAACAAAGATCAGTTAATTGCCTCAGCTGTCCTTATGGCTAAAAAAAAATGTTCAAAGAACTATCAGCTTAGAATCCGTGAGAGTGGGAGAGGATCATAGCACATAAATCAGATGTGCTAACCACCCTGAAGAACTTCAGCTGATATAAATTAATACTCCTTGTTCCAAGTGAGCTGGAGTGCACGTGAATTGTAACTGAAGTCCTAACTACACTTACAAGATTTTAGTATTGCATGTGGTAAAAAAAGAGCACTGGGAGAATACAAACAACTACACTCTTCTGTTAAGATGGAGAATGACGTATGTTAGATTCTTGAAGACTAGGATGAGCAAGTGGGAAGAGATTACTGAATTTCTAAACAATCTTAAACAGCTCCTCAGGAATCTAGATTTTATGAGACAGAACATACAGGATTAGCGATTTCGACTAGAAAAATGAAAAAAATAGAATCGCTGCTAGAAGAGAACCACGGGAAGTTACTTTCATTCTACTTGACAGGACCAAAAGAAAGGGACATGGACATACTACCTTGGAAGAAAAGTGTACTCCTTTCAGCTCTTGACTGCCAAAGTTTTACTAAACACCAAGAAAAGTCCCTTACAGGAGGGGTTTCCGAAGAGCTGCCCACAAACCACTTACTTTTCCTTGTTACCAGCTACTAGGCATAAAAATCCTGTATTGCTGTTTATTTGGTTTTGCAGCCCCTAGCCTGATGTCCCATCCATTAAGTACCTTGTGGAAACCCTGTCTTAGGCCTCTAAAAGCATCTGGGATTTCAGTCAGGCTCATTTTAAGATATAAAGATGTCTTCAGTGGAAACAGCTGCACATCTCTTACTTTGCATTTCCTTTGTAAGTGATTGATAGGGTGCTGCAAAACTGTATTACGCTGTGGAGGTATGTTCTTCCTATTAAATGGATACCACTACCTTTCAAGAAAATAAATTCCCGGATTTTGTCAACACAAAGCATCAGATGGAAACAACATCTTGAAGACAAGAGTGCGTTTGTTTGGCTGACATTTTTGTTGAGCGAGCAAGATGTAAGTGTTTGCTAACAGTAAGTAACTAATCTACCCAACGTAGTAGTTACTAACCACTTGCAAGAAAAAAAGAGATTGCACGATCACACTGTTAACATTTTCAGCACTTATCAACACTGGTGAAGAGTGTGGGATGCTCTACCTCCTCTCTACATATTTCAGATTGTGACAGTCTGCTCATCAAAATAAAATAACCTTCAGCCAAGGAAGAGTAACAATGAAATGCATGTATGAAGCAGAAGAAACTGCACAATGTATTTAAAAGATTTTCTATATTTTTTTTTGTGTGCGTGCATCTAAATATAACGTAGATTCCTGGTTTCCTTACCTGTCAAGATAAATATACCAGTGATCAAAACTATACGCATGATAGCTGAGTACTAGGTGTCTTAGTAAACTTTCATGTTAAAACTGAAGTCAATTCATGCTGGATGAATAAACAAAGAAACTTACCTCTCTTTTTCTAGCTCTTCTAAATAACCAGTGCTTTCTCTGCTTCCATTCATAAATCCTCTTCTTGGAAACGATCCCATGGGAACAGGACTGCACTCTCCTGAACGGCTTGACACGGACCCTTCCCGGCTTCCATATGAACGCATGGACACCTTTGGCCTTAACTTCACACCAGGGAAGCTGGTACTTTCCAAATTCAGTTCTGGATAATAAGCAGCAATCATTTTCAACATTGAAGTTCAGGCAGCACAAATTTAAAATACCATTTCTATCTTAATTTCTCACTTCTTGAACAAATCCACGATTTTTTGATGGAAATATTTTGCATGGAAATCCACAAAAGAACATAATGTGAACAAATCCAATCTTAATGGAACACTTGGATGATACTAGTCATCTGAGCAGATGGCCAAATTGCAATCCTGACAGTCAGAAATGCAATCCCTATAGGAGCCTGCCTGCCTCTCCCGGAGAGGACTCAAGAAATTGGCAAGTTTTACATGAATGTTCCTGTGGCCCGCTTCCCAAAAGCTTCTTTCTCAGAGATTCTGCAGATGCTTCAATGTCACAGAAATGATGACAACTCTGTTCACCACAAGGCCCTTAAATGTAGACAACTCCTATGATATTTTCAGTTCAGTGGTAGGGATAATGGATGTATAGTCAGTGGTCTGGGGTTGCTTTGCACATCCCAAATAACGGGACAGTGCACATTCTAGCATGTGCTCTAAGGAAGGAGGCATCAATTTGCAGCATGAGAGATACAATTCATGTAACAAGACACAGAGAGGGCAGGGCATGCAAACAAGTTTAGAAAATTGGTGCAACTAATCCACCATTAACTTCAACAAATGTACTTTTTCTGAAGAACTAAGTGAAATACAAGTTGCATCAAAAACAATTCATATGAATGCCTACGATAATAGTAGCAAAAGCATAGAAGTAGCATAGGAACTTTTTTTTTTGAGGACGTGTCTTAAAATCCTTAGCAAAAGTAAGAGGCACTGAGACTATGCATAACCATCAAAGTCAGCACCAGAAAGAGGATACACCTGAGCTAGAAAATTTTATCCCAAAGAAAAAACAACTGAGAAACGGACCTACTTAAAACATACTTCAAAGTTTACCTTTAAGTCGTTCCAGTAGGTCAATTTGTCCAGAAGACGCCATTGCCTCATCTTCAATACTTCCTTGTAGCTGTTTCAGCACCTCCTGTAAGAAATTAAGCTTAATTAGAAAATTCTTACAATTAATAATAAGGTTGCATGTTAACCTGCCCTCAAGTTCACATTTATGTAACAGCTATTGAGACAGTGATGTAAATTTTATTTCATGTGAGCAGTGATCAACTGTCTTAATTTTAATTGTCATCAAATATATTTTACTAAGCACAGTCACGATGTAAAGTACATCCTGAATAACTCATCCTTGCTGGTATCTTATTTAACAGTTCTTCTCAAATTGAGTATCAGTTATCTCAAAACTACACATGGAGAAATGGAAGCACAGAGAAATCAGTTAAATTTCACCGGCTATCTAAAGTTAGTCTTGTAAAATAAAATTTGGATACATAACTAACCGTTACAAAAGTATCTTGAATACCACACTTTTTAAACCTCAAAGATATCAGAACAGAAGTAGTCCCCAGAACCTGTTTTCTGAGGCTTTAGCACCACTGTAAACCAGCAACTATTACTGCTACTACCACCACACCCATGAGGAAGAGACTCAGGATTCCTTCCTGTTGTTGTACTACTTGGCTATTTTTGCTACTACCACTACCATCACCATACGCAGACAAGAAAGAGATTTAAGACTACTTCACGCAGCTGAAGCTTCAAAGCCAAGAGTACTGCCATGAGCTATTTAAACTATATATGACAAACTTACACAGCTGAAGGAACATACTTCTAATGTACAAAAAGATTCACAGTCTACAATGACTACTACATTAAAAAAGGCCTGTAAGCCCCCAGGTCCCTAATGCTCAGTGGTCTAAATTGAGGTAGAAAATTAAATGCAAGTTAGTGAAAGCCTTTTCCATATCATGGTGGATACCTCCCTCGATAGCAAAAGTAAATTGAAAAGATGGGCCACAAAGCAAAAAGCCCTTACTGTAATTTGAAGTATCATTTTTCATACCGTGGTATAGACAGTATTTCTTGAAGCAGCAATAATCACACAATTATAGAACCATTTCAGTTAGAAGAGATCTTTAAGATCATTGAGTCCAACCATGAACCTAACACTGCCAATCCCACCACTAAGCCATGTCCCTAAGCACCTCATCTACATGTCTTTTCAATACTTCCAGGGATCATGACTCCACCACCTCCCTTGGCAGCCTGTTCAATGCTTAATAACCCCTTCACTAAAGAAGTTTTTCCTAATGTGCAACCTAAACTTCTTTTGGTGCAACTTGGAGCCATTTTCTCTTGTCCTATCATTTGTTACTTGGTTGAACAGACCGACCTCCACCTGGCTACAACCTCCCTTCAGGGAGTTACACAGAACTATAAGGTCTCCCCTGAGCCTCCTTTTCTCCAGGATAAACAACCCCAGTTCTCTCAGCCCCTCCTCATAAGAGTTGCTCTCTACACACTTCACTAGCTTCACTGTCCTTCTTCAGACATGCTCCAGCATCTCAAATGTCTGTTTTTGCAGTGAGGGGCCCAAAACTGAACCCAGTATTAGAGCTGTAACCTCACCAGTGCCAAGTACAGGGACATAATCACTTCCACGAATAGGAAATTTCCTTTGACTTCCCTAGTCAATTTCCTACGTTCATAATCAGGAAATGAAAAAATTCTGAATAGTGAAATGTACACTATATTTTTCATACATAGAACTGTATGATACTCCTAGAACTGTACTTCTGTTTAGATCTGAAAACGAATGAATTTCAGATAATTTAAAAGATCACCACACCACTGTTTTGCGCAAGAGCCTACTATACCTTACTGTCAACAGTAATGGTTCTTACAACTTGTACAGAAGGTACTTTCTAAATGCATTTTGCTCTTTTCAAAGGAAACAAAAGAGCATCTACAAGAAGTTGAGACTTCTTGTCTCAGACACACTACTGAGCTTTTCTAAATTCAAAGTGTTGCTAATTGTACCCAAAAAAAAAAAAAAAACAAACCAGAGAAGAAAATAAAAAAAGGTAAAAGAATTTTTAATTAAGAACTGCATAGGGTTTTGGAGAAGTAACCTCCAAGTGATAGAGCAAACTTTAGCACAGTCACTGCAGCCACCCACCATGTAATTAGATGCTGCTAGTCGAGGAAGGGGAATTCTGGAGTATATACACACTAATTACGTTTACACTGCTTTGCGGAAATAATTCTGCAGGTGGAGTTGAGGCCCAGTTTCCTAATTTTTCTGCTGACTGATGGAGTCAGGGTGTACGTCTGCATAGCATTTTAGTTTGGACCAGTCTGAGGCCAGGCTCTCACCTGCCCCATCAGCTGTACTTTGCTTCACATTGTAGGGTGTTATCAGAGTGGGAACTGAATTCCCTTCTGATCAAACCAAGCAAGCAGTTATACTCAAGATTGCTAATTGGCATTCACTCCATGGGATCAGGCTGGAAGTGAGTCCAAAACCAAAATCCCGTGAAACATAAACAGTATGCATGCTGGGTTCTCAACATAATCTGCTCTTACTGCACTACCTCTTAAAGCTGGACTAGCCTTTAAGATCAAATCTGATATGATAAAATCACTACTGTTGGAAAGACATCTCCACTGTGCTTACACTTTAAGTACATTCAGGGGCATCCTCATTATCCATATGGCCCAGTCATCTTTACACATAATATCTGCCTTGTCAGCAAAGTCAGGCAAACAAGTAATCTCGTGTTTTTCGAAGGACTCCTACATCATCTGATGTAAAGACACGTAACATTTGCAGACAACTGTCTTAAGAGCCTAAAAGTGGAATGCGGATATGTGGAATGGTCTTGGCAGTTTTGCAGGCTTCTGAAAGACCTATCAACTCAGATAAATTTAGAAATAATTAATGAATCCCTTTCCTCTGAAAACAGCACCTTGGCACAGCAAGAAAACCCAGCCCAAACATCCAACACCTCCTCTTGTTCCCTTCTTAGAAGCCTCTTTCTCACATCCCTCTGTGGCAGTTCTGCCATTTCAGAAATCCTATGATGAGGATACTTGCCTATATAATGAATCTTCCTGCTTCAAAAGTCAGTATGAACAGCTAAATGGAAATACTATTACCTTTCCTGTGCCATTAAATTACATGACTGGGGTGTCCAGGCAGCTAGGGACTGCTCTTTCTGAGCACTGGCAACAGTTAAACACAAGCATACAAGATCACCTTTCTCAATTTACTCTGCCACAATTCACTAACTAAGGTTGTAACTTTTAGTTTTTAAGTTATCACTTTTTTTTCCAACCAGATGCATTTTTTTTTTCAAGTTAGCAGGTAAAACGTTCTTTTCTGTGTTTTTCTCCATTTCTTTTCTATAGTACCACTGCTAAGGTAACTTACAAGGCTATGACATGAATTTCAAATTCAATCACAGCAGACTTTGAAATCTAAGATGATGAAGTAGACAAAGATTAGAGAGGGGGATGTAGCCCCTGGGCCAGGTACTGGTGGAAAAAAAGGTACTGTGCTAAAATGACAAATTGGGGAATTTATAATTTTACTTGAATAAAGGAACAGAGAAATTTTCTGCAATAACTCATTTGGAAGAAACACAGGAAGTTATCTACTACTGTGATAAGGCAAATATTTATTCACTTATAGCACCAGGACTCAACACTAATGTGGTGTTAAGTGCAGTTCACCCATTTTTCTAAGATTAACACAGTGCTTTGAAATAGTACTTTTCCACAATAATTTTATATGACTTTTGATATTGTCTGCTAAAAAAGTGTGAAATCTTCTCCACAACTAAACCTGAATCAATTTAATTAAAATCAAATTAATACTCTGTTTAGTTATGCAAGCGTGAGAAAATACATTAGTAGTAGTTTCTAGTATTGTTCTAAGCAAGGACGTATATCTGTAAGGAAGGCTGCAGAAGCTTTTTAATGTTGTTTTAGAGGACTTAAGTCAAATTATTTTAACGGTCACTTAAATATACCCTAGTTTATCTTGTGCTGCTGCAGAAATATGAAAAAATGCTTCTGGAAGTGAAGCTGGCCCCATGACTCACCATCATTTAAAAAGGTTTCTGTCTTCAGAATCTCTGAATTGTGAAGTATAGAAACAATGTATTTTTTTGTTGTTGTTTGGCCTCTATGAATATAGTCCTGACATTACAAC
Organism: Baryphthengus martii; assembly: GCA_013396935.1. Taxonomy (NCBI): domain Eukaryota; kingdom Metazoa; phylum Chordata; class Aves; order Coraciiformes; family Momotidae; genus Baryphthengus; species Baryphthengus martii. The sequence continues at coordinate 18,448 of VWZK01000587.1, forward strand.
TACTTTATGGATAACTAAACAAAAAAGACCATACCTGTCAGCAACTAACTGGAGAAATACTGAGAAGAAAACTTGACTAACAGTACATGTGCCCAGCTAAGTGGCAAGGGCTGTAAATAAAACTTCTCAAGAACTGTGAATTTACTCGAGCTGCTAATAATTAAAGGAATCACCAAGGAACAATGCTAACAATGTCAGATTTCAAATCCTAATGAGTTACATTTAAAAGTATATTCAATTTTTGAGAACTGCAAGTATAAATATTCATATTAAGAAATATTTCAAAAGATGGTAGTTGCAAAAGGACATTCTGGGTTAGACAAGTCCCTCTCCTTCAGCAGGAAAAGAAGGACCGATGACAATTCAGATAAATCAGATATGTCCAGTCTTCTGTACACACTACTTGCTTCTTCCTTGTTCCCCCTCTCTCCCTCTTTAAATAAGTAAGTTGTACCAACTTGTACTCAACTTTTCTAAAAGTTCTGTGTAATGGAAGTGAGGTTGTAATTTCCTAGGTCCTCCTTCTTGCCCATTTTGAAGAC
>VWZK01000590.1:0-27417 GCA_013396935.1 Baryphthengus martii
GTCTAGCTGGTGTTGGGGTCATAAGCTGGCCTTGATGATCTCGGAGGTCTTTTCCGGCCTCAATAATTGTATGATTCTGTGATTGTGCCTTACGCTGTCCATCCTTGTTCACCCAGTAGAACAAATGTGAGGTACCTAAGACAAAAGTGGGAACTCAGCCTTATATGGGCCCTGACACCCTTCTGTAGGGCGGCTATTTAATGACAGTACTCCTGAATTAATATTGCTGTGGTTACTCCTACAGTCACATTAAGAGGCACCCAGCTATAAGAGTTTTCTCCAAAATGCACAGCAGTATACAAAATCTTCCTCAATTACCAGTGTGAAGAAAATAAATACAGCCCTATCATAGGGATTACAAATTCCTAAATGGCTCAGAACCAGTTTAATCCAATGCTGTCCTATGGCTCACCTAGTGTATTTTGATGCCGGTATCTTAAGAGTATGGACTTATCTTCAAAAGAGGCACAAAATTAGCATCCCTACTCAAATAGTCTGCTTGAATTACTGCCATGGAAATTATTTCCTGCATGTCACCAGTGCTATTACTGAGCAGCACGCTCTATCCCGGAATAGCACTGAAGCTGTGCAGAAGAAATTGGGGTCTCTTGCTGGTGTTGCAGTTTCAGACATCTGTAGCACTGGCCTTGCTGTTGGCAGAAGAGACACCTTTCTCTTTGCACCTCTGTTCTGAGCAGGCAGTTGAGTGCATGAGCTTACTGAAGCGGGCTGTTGTCCTGCCTGTGGCAGTCCCTGGTAGTGTTTCCAAGATAGGGAATGGGTAGCTGAGCCCCACCCCACTATTTCATGATCATTACTGATTACAGAATTCATGTTCAAGAGGAGCTTGCTTTTCAACTTGCTTGCAGTAGGTATAAAGGAGAGTGCTTGCATGTTTCTGGCCTGACACTGCATGGATATTGAGAACCGAGGTGGCGTTTTTGCATCAGAGAAGAGATTTTCTTCTGAGACTGTCTTTAGACAGACACACTTCTAGACTGTTTCTGTCTTGAGTGTAGTAAAGCTATGTCTGGTTGCACTCAAAGGACTTCTTTGCTTTCAAGATTCCTTGCAACTATCACCTTAAACTTGCCCTCTCTTTGTGTAGAGTTCTTTGGGATTGTAAGGTCCCATCGTTAGCGTCCTGGCATATATATGAGTTCATTATGTTACAGGTTGCTCTGCTTACAGTTGCTTGTCCTTAGAGAAACCGGTTTGAGCTCAGTCGGTTTCTGTGTCAGGAACTCACTCACATGCCAGCAAGTCTCACCTACGAATGGCCCAAATGCAGTTTCAGCTTCTTCCATTAGACCCAGGCTGGACTGGGCTGGTTGCACGAGCACTGTCCTACCTGCTGCCCTGGCTGCTACTCTACATACACACCTTGCCCTCTGTTTCTTTGTTCGTGACAAGTCAGTCCCGAAATGGGGAGAGATGTCTGAGAGAAATCCAAAGCGAAATTAATTGACTTTTTCCGTTGGATGAGATCTTTGATCATGAATCTGTTATATTTTTTAATTTCTTAAATTGTTTTATATTTCCTCTGACAAACAAATAATTTAAAAGAAAAGTGCAGCTGAATATGAGCCAGCAGTGTGCCCAGGTGGCCAAGAAGGCCAACAACATCTTGGCCTATACCAGGAACAGTGTGGCCAGCGGGAGAAGGGAAGTGATTGTGGCCCTGTACTCGGCAGAGGTGAGGCCGCACCTCCAGTACTGTGTCCAGTCCTGGCCCCTCACCAGAAGAAAACCGTTGAGTTGCTGGAGCGAGTTCAGAGAAGGGCAACCAAGCTGGTGAAGGGTCTGGAGAACAAGTCCTATGAGGAGCAGCTGAGGGAATTGGGATTGCTTAGTTTGGAGAAGAGGAGACTGAGGGGGGACCTTATCGTTCTCTACAACTACCTAAAAGGAGGTTGTAGTGAGACGGGTGTGGCCTCTTCTCTCAAGTAAATGACAACAGGATTAGAGGAAATGGCCTCAAGTTGCACCGGGGGAGGTTTCTATTAGGTATTAAGAGGAAATTCTTTATTGAAAGAGTAGTCAGGTGCTGGAATGGGCTGCCCAGGGGAGTGGTGAAGTCACCAATCCTGGACGTATTCAAAAACCGTGTAGATGAGGCACTTCAAGACATGCTTTAGTGGGATTGGTGAGGTGATTTTTGGTTGATGTTTTGTTCTTTTGGGGACTTTGGGTATTGGGGTTTTTTTGGGTTTGGTTTTTTTTTTGGATTGACAGTTAGATACAGTGATCTTAGAGGTCTTTTCCAACCATGACAATTCTGTGATTCTTTGGTTCTTTATAAATCATCACATCCTGTAATGCTTTGCTCCATAAAAATTGCAGATTATTACAGCGTGAATTAAGATAAACATTTGCCCAGAAGAAAGGTTTGTATGTGTGTGCCTGCACAGGCACAGCCTAAAGCCATAGGTTTTGGGTTTTTTTCCTTACTGATGAGACTTAAATTAAGTACTTGTATATGTATTAAAAGCATACATATGCCTTATGTGCAGTATTTCATCTTTTCTGTATATATTGTTTCTGAAAGCCATGGGTATATGAAATGCACAATAAAGTTGTACCTAGACAGGGCGTACCTCTAAAGTTTCCAAAACTAGAGTGCCCTACAGCTAGCCATTGTCCCCATCGTTTTGTTGTTGTTGTTGAAAGTATTGCTGCTAGTTTTTAAATAATTTCTCTTCTGAGACAGCTACTTTCCCCTGGTTCCTGGGCTCTGTGTGGGATGTGTCTGGGAATGCGCGTGGCATCCACACTATGCCCCTGCCAGCCGCCCCGCATGCCATGAAGCTGTGCCTTCCTTAGCGCTAGGCAGTATTGAGCTTTTAAACTCTATAGTTCAAAAAGGTTTTTCTCAAATCTGATCATAGGAAGGGAAGCATATATTTGAGACTATTCTTGGAAAGGTATTTTAAATAGTCCCTCAGCATACAGTTCCATTCTGTTGAATGTGAAGAGCCAGAAGAGCAAAGAAGATGGAGCGCTGGCTTGCAGATGCAAGCTCGAGTTGCACACACAAGAAGCCGAAGGGAGTTGGGTTTAACTGTTTGATTCAGCGGCATCATGTGAGTCTAACAGGAATTTTGAGAGCATGGGGCTGGGAGACACTTCCTTTCAGTTCCCACCTTGCACGGACGGATGCACTTGTGCGTGTAACCGGACACAGAGTGTAGCTCGGCTGTAAATGTGATCCAAGGACTTGGCACTGAGCTCGGAAGTAACATTTTTCAGAACAGTGTCCAGTGTAACTTGGATTAGCTTTTAAATTATTTGAGAGAGAGTTTCATAAAACCCTATAGTCCATTAAATTTCGATAGGAGAGGGGTTTGTTCAACAGATGAAAACTTTTCCTAATTTCCTACGCATCTAGGGAAAGACTTTACGTGTGTATACCGGTGTAAGACCATCCATGGAGGCTGTGCTCCGGTTTGATTATATCATCTTAAATTCATCCCTTAAATGGTGTGGGCACAAGGTGCCTATACAAGCCCTTAGTCGGAATGCTGCCCTTGCTAGATACGCTGTGGTGCAGCTCCACTAAGCGTTAGTTTTTAAGACAGGTAAAACATTTTCCTTGTAAACAGAGATTGCAAAATGACGATTGGTTTTAAAGCCACAGCTTATATGAACTGCCAAGTAAAATATTGGGTGAATGGAAGTTTCTGTGGTCTTCAACCACGAGGACATTTTCCTACTGTTCTCATAGATTTATTGACACTTGAAGGATGAGTGGTGAATCACCACATTCACGGTCCCTGCAGCGTTTTAACACATTGGGGATTTGATTCTAGAGCTCGAATGCTGGGATAGTTATTTGGGTATGGAGTCGGGGTTAGATGGGGTAAGGAACTCCAGAAGTAATGTCATGTAGAGATATTCCTGATCTCTTGATTCCTTTATAGGATCTGCTAAATAATTGCCTTTTTGATCTAGGAATAGTGATTACAATTTGCTGCTGGTCAGGGAAAGGTTAAGCCTTCCTCCAGGGCTATTTTTAAATGTGGCAACAACTGTCTTCAGTGTTTGTAATCTGTCCAGAAATAGATACCACTTAACAAGAGCACTAAGCAAAGAGAGGCCTTTTTCAGGATTTCTCACTCTTCACAGGCATTCCGTTTTTGAGATCACTTTCAGCCCAAGGACACTTGTGGCTGTTGGCGATCAGGTTGGTGACCCCGGGTGCTGCTGGAGTGGGAGCTGTGGGCAAGAGCAGCACCTTCTGGAGTGCAGGCTGAACCACAGCAGCTCAGGGAAGGGACAGGACCTTCCCTGAGCAAAAAAACCTGCCCTTAACAAAAGCGGAGGGCTGCGCTGACAGCAGGAGGGGCCCCAAGGCCGACAGGAGTGAAGCCAGCATGGTAGTGCTGCATGGACATCCTTGCCACCGTGGAGCGTGCATCTTGCTCGTAGTTTGTATCAGCATCTTATTGCTCGTGACATGTAAAGCCCAGTCGCTTATCAGGCAGTTCTAAAGCGAACAGCAGTTTTGTACTTCGTTGACAGGTTCTGTTAAATTCAAACCAGCCAAGCGAAACTCATTGTGTCAGGGAGAGGGAAAAGTATCTCCATAGCTATGACTTCCCAGCTTTCTAACTGCTTCAAAGAAGTTCATTCTTTGGGGGTTTGATGACGTTTGCAGAAAATGCATCTGCCTTTCCTATTACTTTTCACGTGTATGGGGTTATTGCCTATTGACTGCTGCTATATTACGTACAAATATCAAAAACAGACTCTGGAAAATGTATGAGGTCAGCAAATGCCTGGTTCCCTTGGTCACTGCCTGTGATGGGAGATGGATCTGCTCACTGCTTGCGATAGCTGCGTACCACAGCGGGAAGAGCCAGACTTCTTGTCTTCAGTATCTCCGTGTCAGTATCCGCTGTGCTCAGGCACTTGAGCTCTGAACCTCTAATTTTAAGCAAGCTAGAGACCTATAGATAAATGGAGATATATATATATATATGCAAGGCTGGATTAGGTATGTTTTTCAGTCTGAAAGTGACATCTGCTGCCTTTGTAAAACCATGTAAGTATAGGAAGGTGCTTGAGTGTAGGACAGTGTGGTGGGGCTGCAGAGTGTGTTTGCACATCCAGCACGCAGGGGGCCTGGTAGGCTTTTGGGCTTGCAACTACAAATAGCTGTGATACTCAATACATATGTCCCCAGGTAGAATATGAGCCTAAATGTTAGAGGCGCTCTCTTGACTCATTGAATCCAACGTGCATTTTACCTTCTTTGACCAGAATTGAGCCCTTTAAGGTGTTATTTTCCTCAGACGTAGGAAGCTGAGAAATTTTTATTTGAAAATAGAATAGAAAGCAACTCGATGTATGCAAGACGCTGTCCATTGCCAGAGACACTTCTGATCTACCGGCAAGAAGTAGTACTTTCAGCAAGAATTCAAAATGTGTTTTTCTCTGCCAGGGGTTGAAGATTATAGCTGGCTGCGATTTCTGTGTCTGATAGTTGTGAGCTGTGAAGGGAACAGTTCATTCTCAGCCAGCTCTGATATGTGAGAAACGTGGTATCTGGTTTTCAGATATCCCCAAAAGCTTAATTTACAACATCAAAGTTACAACACCTTGTGAGCGGTTTAGTAGATACAGCCAGACCTGAATTACATGGATCATGGTACACGTTAGTTTTTAGCTGCACTGTTCTTAGCAGGAGGGCAACAAAGTCGCTTGGCAAACACTGATGACTTGCTTTTGGTTAACCAAACACACATGTATATAATAGTAATTTAATGAGTTTGTGACAGCGTGTTGCCTGCCAGCATTTGTTCTGGTGCTTCTTAAATCACTAGATAATGAATACAAGTGGAAAAACTGACTTTCGAATCAACTGGACTTTAAAACAAAGTTAGTGAAAGTGCCAGAGACTGATAAAACATCTATGAAACTTAACACACCTCTGCATCAAGGCCCTGCGTAAGAGAAACAAAATACACAAGCCTGTCACTGTTCTGTTGAGGGTAGAGGCTTAAAGCCCTGCTCCGTGGGTGTGTAATGAAGATGCAAGTGGTTGGCTGCATGTTGAAAAAGTACAGGAAAAGAGAAATGCAGAGGAAGTAGTTACAAATTCGATTGTGTTAGTAGAAAGCTATAAATTATTATTTACTTTTCTCACCTTTTCTGTTTTATGATTTGAAAAAAAAGAATACTTTGGGGAGGGGGGGAGGTTGAGGAGAGAAGGCAGGTGAGGACCTGATTTTACCACCTGACTTGTTGCTGCAAAGGGATATTTTCTGATGTAAGCTGTGTATCTGACACTAGGGACACTGTGGTAGAGCTATGGCTAAGCTGAAGCTTGAGAGGTGGTCCTAGCTCCATCCTTCTGTGCATCTGGGGAAATGGGCAGGCAAACCGCTGGTTCTTCTGTGTTGCTTCCCTGCGGTTGCCCTCGATGCGGTAGTTAAACACATCGCAAGGAAATGGGACTCAGAGAAAAGTTTCATGGGTTTTCCTGCTATGTGGATTAGCAGATTTAGTAGATTTGACGTTGAGGGAGTTGTCTAAGTACAGAGCTGTGCTTGGTCACCATAGATTTAGTATTCTTACTTGCATTGGCTGGAGAAACTGCACCTAGGTAACTTGGGGTGGATTGCTTTTGACAGCCGTGTGTAATTCGATTTCAATTTATAATGCTGCCGAGACACTTTGGAGGTGATCTATTACGCCTCTTCTGGGATAGATCAAGTATTGATCCTTGGCTGAGGTTGAGGAAGACCTCCTGAGCGCTGCAGGAACTAGAGGGTATCTGATGAGTGGGCTAAATATTGTTCCCACTGGAAGTCAATATATATTTTGTTTACACAAAAAAAGTTTTAGCCAAATAGGAAGATCATTTGAGATGAAAGCCTAGCACCCCAAAGGTGTAGGCTATTAAAGGGAGTTCAGTTTGACTTTATTCGCTGGCTCCAGCCGAAGAACTAACAAGAACAGGAGAAGTAAGCTGAGACAAAGAAATTACTTTTGTTAGGTCAATATGCTACACTATTTATTTTTGATTAGGCCGTGACAGCAAGTCTCTGCCTGTCTTGAACTGATCTTATATTCAAAGATCATCCAGAGTATGCTAATGTAAGGCTTTTAGTATCCTTTCAGGGATATATTTAGCATATTAAAAGCATACTCTGAGCATTAGCAAGACGTACTGAATTGGCGGTTCACAGTCAGCCAGACCTGGAGTTTACTCAGGCCATGGTATGCCCTGTGTCCTGTAAATTATTACTGCGTATGTTTTTTAAATTGAAAGCCAGGTCACTGTTTTCCTTGCTAATTAAGGCTGGAAGCTTATTCCACTGTGTCCATCTGCTTTAATGTGCTGCTCAATGAAATCTCTATTCTTAACTGATTTATTCAAAGCATTTAGATGCTTCTTACTTTGTCTGAGGTCTTTTCCATCAAGGCAGTCATGTCTTAGTAATCACAAATGGGTGAGATTATCATTTATCCACTTTCTGTCAGAATTTGGACTTCATAGAAATTCAGGCTGAAGGGAATTGCTGTGGCCACCGGTCTCTAGCTGCTGGATGTTGAGCCTCTCCCAGGGATTAAGACCAACCATTCAGGACTACAGGAGAGGAGGGGATCGTCATTCATTCTTCCTCCTTCACTGAAAGTAGGCAAACATTTTCTCTCCTCTCTGAGTGGCATTCCCCTAGGACTTTCCTAGCTCTTCTGCACTGCAGCAAGATCTCCAGTCCTCTTTCCATTCTGCTTCACTACTGACCTAGAACAGGCCTCTTTTGGATTAGCAATGGCTAACAGCAAACCTGTCTGAAACCGGAGGACCCTTTGAAAGGATCTCCAGGGAGTGGGAATTATGATATGTAAACAGGAAATATTTCATATCAGAAATCGCAACAGGTTTTGTACAGGTAAACCTCATGCCACCTCATGGTGGTGATGTTTGTGTGACGACAGCAGATAGGTCACCAAGCCCCATGCGCTTCTGTTCCCAGCATCCCTTAGTGTTGCTCTTCCTTTCTCTTGTACTAATGGACTCTAATGAGCTTCCCGTCCTCTGGAAATGCTTTGGACCTCTTTGAAGATGTGCAGTTCCTTCCCTTTGGCTTCTGCAAAGTTGTGTGTGAGACTGTGCTGCAAGGTTGTTCCAATGTCTGCTTGTTCACACCTCTGAATGAGTGTTTCAAGAGCCAGTTTAGAACTAGACACTAGAAACTTCAGACATTTTATAGAATTAAGTAATTTAAAAATTAACATAGCAATTTGCATAAATTACTATGTAATCACGTTAATATTTTTTCTGGCTCCCCAAGGCAATGTTTTAAGGCATGTTAGATAGTGAAAGGGGGTGAAATGAATGTTCATGCACATAGGGCAGGATTTTCCAAACCCACGTGTTGATGATGTACTGGCAGGATTTTGCTTCACTGAAGCCACTGGTGAAAATCTCAGGAAATCCCTGCTGAAAACCCTACCCATGTAGCGTGGGGATGTATGGATGTATACCCAGCAAGTCCTGCAAGGTATAAGCGCTATTTAGCAAAGAGTTTACTTCTAAGATTAGGCTTATACACTTCTGTGTTATTATTTGCATATTTTATTTCAAATGATCAGGCTGTTAGAGAGCTAAGCCCTATTTGACCCCACTGTTTCCAAAGATCCACTCTCATTAGAAAGCCTGAAAAGGGTATGTGATTATGTAGTGATGTCTTCTGCATGAAACAGCCCAGAACATGTGCATTGATTCTTATGTACTGGCAATGGTCCATCTGCCTTTGGAAGGTAGACTTCTGTGAAGGAGCTTTGCCCCACTTTGGCCAGTTGCTGGGCTGATTGCTAACTTTTCCCATTCAGAGCACTTGAAGTATTTCTTGCCTGAATTCCTGTGGCTTTACTTGTCACATCCAGGGTATTTGTCTGCTAGAAGGAGGAACCTTTTCCTATCCAGTGTCTGTCCCCTGTGTTGGTATATGCAGGATGTGATAAAGTCAGCACTTAGCTCTATTTCAGAAAAGAAAATAGGTGGAGATTCAGAAGCCTTTTGCTATAAATTGGTTGTCCAGGTAGGATTCAGCACTTTGAAGGCTTGTAGTTAATATTCTCTTTTGATTAGGCAAAAAGAAGGGCTGTGGTTGGTTGACCTTAGCTGAGCACCAGGTACCCATCAAGTCGCTCTATCACTCCCCCCTACTTCCTTCAGCATGACAAGGGAGCAAAGAATAAGATGGGAAGAGTCTGTGGGGTACGATAAAGGCAGTTTAACAGGAAAAAGCAAAAACTAAACTGCGTGCTAAGCAAAGCAGACCAAGATTTTATTTTCTACTTCCCACCAGCAGGCGATGTCTGGCCTTCCCCGGGAAGCAGGGCTCTGGTACACGTAGCGGTTGCTCGGAGAACAAATGTCTTCACAAACGGGTGACCCGTCCGTCTCCTCCTTTCTCTTCCTTTTGTACTTGAACTGACATCACATGGTGTGGAATATCTTTTTGGTCAGTTTGGGTCAGCTGTCCTGACTGTGTCCCCTCCCAAGATCTTGCCCACCCCATCTCACTGGGCAGCGGAGGGAGATGTTGGAAAGTCGGTGCTGTGCGAGCGCTGCTCAGCAGCAGCCACAACACTGGCGTCTTATCTGCCTCCCAATACAAAGCCCAGCACCATAAGAGCTGCTCTCGGGAACATTAACTCCAGCTCACCCAAACCCAATACAGACAAATAGAACTACTTGTTGGTGTCTGTTTGTGGTTGGTCAGTGCCATGTTTGTCTGTCGTCTTGTTTAAATTGTTGCATCTTGTTTAAATTGTTGGGGTTTTTTGTGTGTGTGACTCAAGAAATGCATCTTGAGCACTGTAAAAAAAGTCCTGTATGCAGATTTGTTTTGCAGTTGATTTTGCTGTATCACAAGAGCTATTGAAGATGATCAAAGTCGTACTAACCATTAGAGAAGATTATGACAATTTGTTTCTTTATTTCACGTGTCAGACTCTTACTGTTCTTTGTTGTAGCTGTCTCTCTTGAAATCTGTACATTTTCAAAATGGTTTCACCATTGTGTCATTAAAGATTCAGCTTTTTTAGTGAACCATCAAACAATCAGTTACTGACTTTCTGTCTTGGCAGAGGAACTGCTTACCTTTCAGCTTCGTCTCTGTGTAACAAATCTACTTCGTTTTTCCTTTACTAGGCTTAAAAAGAGTACAGTTTGGTAGGACCTGCTGTGCAGTAAATTAATTCCAGGCTGAAATTGAGAAGACTTCCAACAGGAAAGAAATTTTAAGAGGAAAAGATACACATCTATCTATGCACTCTCTTTTTTTTTTTTTCTTTTTACTTTTTTGTTAAAAGAATTAAGGCAGATGTGAACTGGTCACAACATTACACATTAATTTCTGTTGTAGTTTCAGTAGACCTTTCTATAAAATTAACTTCCTATACACCCAGTCTGCCCACGCACACACATGTGCACGGCATGTACTTTCATATATACTTACTCTGATTAAGGTAGGAGTTTTTGTAAAAGTGTGAAATGTATTTCACTTCCTTATTTTCTCACAGAAGGGATTGGCACTAGAATCATTATGGCCCAATTTTCAATGTTCTTTTTTAGACTGATGGTATTTTGCACTGTGGGGATTTAATGGATCTTAAGGAAGGCAAAGTGCTAGCATGTTTTCTTTAGTGGTTAGTAAATCTCACTTGAAATCGTTGTCATCTGAATTAATTTTTAAATGCAAGTAGTGCCTGGTTTATTTTCGGACAAAGGTCCATCCAATTTGGGTCATTCCAAAGTAGATGGAGCTCACAAAAATAAAACATGAAAATATCTATAGGAGAGCCATAGAAATAGTAAAAGTTAGGTAAGTACTTTTGTATGAAACAAGGTTTTGTTCACAGCTGGTGAAGAGAGGAGTCCGGAGAGGAAACTTGGGAAAATCATCTGCAGATAAAGAAATGGGGGAGAGTTGAAGCATTTCTGTACATGCTTGACTGGATTCCCGTGAGCAGCTGTTTCCTAGAGTGTTCATATATGCCAAGAGGGCAAAGCCTGCCAGGAGGACCATGTATCTTCCACAGATTTGATATTGTGTGCAGTGCTGTATTTTTATGGAAACAGGAAGTGTCTGTCTTCTTTGTGCTGCTACATCCTTTTGCTCTAGTTCTTTGTGTAGCTCAGCTTGTTTCTTGGTTAGTTGCCATGTAATTTCAGGGAACAGGTCTCAAAAATCTTATTTGCTTCTTTTCTTGTTTGGGTGACTTTTAAATCTCAGATACGAGCTATCCGCAAAAGTTATATTTTAACCTTGGACGAAAAAGGATTTAGCTAATTGAGCAATCTCATCTTTATCCCTAACAGAGTTACTGTTTTGGGCAGCGTTGAATTTGCTGTGAGGTTTACATGCTGGTGAGGTGGCTCCACTGTCAGTGATTCATTTCCAGGGAAATTTTACTCCAGTCCTCCCAGCAACCGTCCATTAACATCTACAGGCACTGTCATTCTTCTTCCAAACAAAATGGAGGAAGTGGGCGGAAATCAGAGAAGTAATTAAAACTATAAGGCATAGGAAGCAATACATCTCATCATCAAAGCTTTAGTTTATAAAATTCTTTAATTTAAAGCTGGCGCTTGCAAAGGTATAACACCAAGATAATTAAACTTGTTTTGTAGTTTGGTCACTTTGCCTGTTATCTTGCTGATTTGGGTGGTGTTTTGTTAATGATCTCTCAAGGGAAAACTGCTGTAGCTGAGAAATTAATGAAATATTAATAACAACCAAAGCGATGCGTATGATTCCGCTTTGGAAAAGCCTGACCTGAATGTGCTCTGTGCTCTGTGAGCAGAAAAGTCCGTGCAGAGCATGTGTGCCCCAAGCTGCCATGAGTGCGCCAAACGCGGCATCCCTGGGGGGTAAATCCACAGGTAAAGCAGAGTCAGGTGTGGGCAGTGGAGCAAGACTGACAAACCTGCTGAGCTGAAAATGGACCTAAAAGAGCACGCCAGGCAAGATTAAACCTAAGTCAACAAAATATCTGTGCAGGTCTGAAGGAAAAGGAAAAAAGGGACAGAGCCGTAAACGTGATTCAAAGAGGTGGAACTGCCAGAGAAGCTCATCTTAGTCCTGAGAGGACAGGAGCACCTAACTTCAGCCAATTCCCCTTCAAGCACCTTCCCTGATTTTTTTTCTTTTTAAATCCCTCCCCTAGTGCCATGCAGGTAAACAGTTACTGTTCCTCAACAAGTGCCAAATCCTCCTCTCCTTGGTACATCTTTGACTTTGACCTCTTCAGGTAAGGTGAGGTGCAAGCTGTGCCTTGAACATGTTTTCCGTTGGTAACATTAGTTTGTTTGCCCTGGTCATGACAAATACATGTTAAGAAATTGCTACTTTACTGGAGACTAAAGTAGACTTGAAGCAGACGTATAATGTAGTAACAGTGAAACAACCCAAACAAGGTTCCTGAAACCTGTTACTTCAAATTTTTGCTAGGCCTCTGACAAAACAAGAGTTTTTCAGAGACGTTCAACCATATTAGCTCTGTGAGTGTTTACGTACCCCCATGTAGGTGAAACACAAACTGTTTAAAAATAGCGGCGTTCAGAGGATGACCCAGTTTTTGAAGAATAACAAGTGGTTTCCAATTCCTCTGAACTCTTCCCCTCTTCCCTGGGCGTGCAGCATTTTCTTAGTTAAGAAGCTTTTTGATCGTTTAGGAAATGAACATTGCAGCAGCTTTTGAAGGGATGTGCTCATCAAGAAAACCAATTCAGGTAACAAAAAGGCCCAATTGCTACTAGTCTTTATCATTATGGGAAGAAAACTCTGCAGGCTGATGCGAGTCCTCTGTAGCTGCTGGCTCCCAGATACCACCTTCTTTCCTCTTCTTCCCCCCAACTCCTTCCCAGCAGCTCTGTGAGCAGCACCACCATGAAGATACTCCTTTACTGTATGGTGGTATGCTCAGGCCTTACTTCTGACTTGGGTAAGTTACTACTACTGCGTCTTTTCCTTGTTTCCCCATCTGTAAAATAGAATGGTGGTACTCCTCTGGTGTTTTTTTTTCCTTTTTCTTGTGCCCACGTAAGTTTGGGAACAAAGGCAGTCTCTTCCTCAAGGTTCTTACACTGGCTGAGGCCATTCATTGCCATGTAATCAGAGATGGCCACAAGGCTGAGTTGTTAAGCTTTTCCCAATTGCAAATATGAAGTCAGAAGACAAAAGACATTTGAGCAAGGGATGTATTTGTGCTGGTACTTATGTGCACATACCTATTAACAGAGTGAGCGAAGCTGCTGAAAAACAAGCCATTGCCGATGCTGCTTCTTAACGTGTCTTACACCCAAGTGCACACAGCAGCATTATTGACTGCCGATGTGGAAATGTTCTTTCAAACTAGGCATTCATAATTAAACCAAGATCAAATACTCAGCCGTTACTCTAGTGCTAATGATGTGGAATATCTTCCTTTTCTTGTATTATTTTTTCATGTTTGTGTGTGCGTGCGTGCCTGTGTGTATTTTTGCAGCAAGCTGGAAATGATATTCTTAGTCAAGAGAACTAATTAATAATTCATTCATGAATAATGATGAAAGTAGCTGATTAAAATGTATGTCTAGCTTCAAAAGGAATAATCTTTAGAAGCTGTAAGTGTTTATAAAGTCCATCTTGCACCCTGTCGTCTCCTGCCAGCCTCTGTGCAACAGCTGTTGTTATTACCATTCGCACGTATCACGTAATAATTATATTAGGAATATGGTCCGGAGTAATAAAGCCTGGTTTTCTGAGGAGGTGGGTAATTGCTATTGACTTAGCATGTTTGGTGCTCAGCTACCCTGGGCATGATGGCAAGCTGGACTGCATCTCCTGATGGCAATACAACGCGGAGCTTCAAAGATGAAACTCGGCAGCTCAAGTAATGGTGTGGTGTGTGTGGAGCACAGAAATCAGAAACGCACGTGGACATTAAATGAGTTTGCAGTCAGAGCTTCCACTACAAAAAGACTTACCTGAAGATTTCTTGAAGATGCTCTCCATTTGCGAGAGTCGTCCTGCCAGTTTTCAGCTCTTCCTGACAGCCCAGAGGATGGCCTAGGGCAGGGAGCGTCAAAGCGCAATGTAGTGACATGTCAGTATCGTGATTCCACAGGGAGAGTAGCTCTTCTCTTTGGTGCCTTATGACCATCAAAGTGTCATACCGAATGTCCTTGACCAGGAAACAGGCCTGCAATTGACTCACATAAGCGGTGGAGATGTGAGGAAGTTGGCTGCAAACCTTCCTTTAGATTTGTACCTCTTGGTTTGGTAGAACTGTGTTGGATTGTGTCCTACCTACGAGTTCCTCAGTGTCTGGTTTCTGCTCCTTTAATCATTCTTTGGAAGAAAAAAAAACAACCTGAAAACACAACACAAGGAGAAAAACTAAAAAGAGGGATCCAAGCCTTTGGTGAATATAGTTTGTGTAAAATCACCTGCAGGGGCAGATTTGTCATGGTATATTTTTGCAAAAATCATTAGCTTGTCAGGGCAAAATGGAAAAAGTAATAAAACAGCACTAAAACAAAGTTAAATTCTGAGCCTGGAGGATCAACTTGTCTAAAATAAATGACACTTTTTTTAGGGGTCAGCTCTTACTTTCTCCAATCCTGTGCAACCATTGCCCTTTCCCTTTTAGCTTAGTCCGTTTCCAGGTCTCAGCAGTTCTGCAGTGTTTTGTATTTGGCATATCGAAGAACACTCATTATTACCCTTTCCCTCCTGAATGATAGTTTTTTTCATCCTGGTGATGTAGTGGTGACAAGACCATAGCTAATTCCACTGGCCTAGTCCTTTTCTCTACTGTCAGTTTATATCCTCAGCTCAAAAGTACATGAAAAAGTTCCAATACGTTTTTCAGCCAAAGAGCACTTGCCTGTTAGGTTGCTGAGACCTCTCCTCTTGTATCATGTCTTCCTAAACTGTGAATCCTTATTTTTTGTTAGTGCAGATATGCTTATTACTCCTTGTGAAACAAAGTCACATTACATGCACAGTTGGCAATGTTCAACTCATAATAACTCATCTGTGTTTGCATTCTGAACTAAGTGACCTGAAAAATTGTAGGTCAAAACGGAAGGGAGAAGAAGCGGGGGGAGACACGTTAGAAAGAAGAGAGGTTCAGGAATGCATTTAGAACTGAGAAATCATAATTTTCCAGCCCATCTGAAACTGGAAAGCCATTGAAAGTGTAGAACTCGATGTTCATCTGGTGTAAATAGACATGGTTCACTGATTATAAGGGAGCTATGCAAATGTGTATCTGCTGAGGATGCAGCCCACAATTTTTAAAAAAGGCATTTAAAGACCAAAGGGAAAATGAGAGCTGTTTCTTTCTCAGTAGGTGTGCCAGGTTCACCCTGGATCAGCAGTGTGCAGAAGGTCAGTGCTGTCTGCTGGTGCCTGCATCATTACTGCCCCATTCAGCCCAGCATTCCCATTAGCATTCGCTCCTGCAGGAAGCTGCCTGCTGATGCTACTCCATTGCCAGGCTGACAGGTAGCCAACTACTGCCAGAAGGCGGCACCTTTTTTGGTCATCTGGGTTGGAAAAAACAGATGAGTTACCCCTCGAGGTGCTGCCTGTAGGACAGAGACAACATGGAGGTGATGGTGGCATCAGTGTCACCTGCTTGATGCTCTTTCCTGCTCCTCGACTGGTGTCTCATGTGGTCCATCCTGGCTGGGTCTCATTCCTTCTTGTAGCTCATTAGAAAACATACAGAAAAGGTGGCATTGAATAGTACTGCAGGCATTTAGCTGGAGTAGCACTACTTCAGCTAGGGCCATTACAGTTAGAGTTGCTCTTCTTTATTAATCAGCTTTATTTAATTATTTTTTTAATATCAAAATTCCTGTTGGTGAGACCTCTGGTACTGTGATACAATGGCGGAGTTGCTAAAAACTCAGGAGCCCACAGACTTTTATACGTGTACACACACATAAACTATCAAATCAGAACCAAATCTAATTTTGGGGGTTTTCTTTTCTGTTCTATGCCCCAGGAGTGAAGCTCCAGCTGTACTCTTGCAAGTGTCAATTCTACAGCCCTTGGAATTCAATTGCAAACCTCCCCTTTGCTGCTGTAGGTTTAACTATTAGCTCTGCATTTCTGTATTTAGACCCCCTGGTGCAGTGACATCTTTCCAGTGTATGTTGTGACAGACTGGGTGGTATTTGAAAATACATTCTGGTTTTAATGTATTGGAGCCCTGAAGTGTGTTAAAAAAAGGTTTTGGAAGATCTCGGGAACAATAGAAATCGGTATGCTGGGCTTCGGGGGCTTGTTGGTCGATGTAAAGCAACTTTCTTTGCACAAATGACTTTTTCCTTGTGGTTCCACCAGGCAGTGGCAGCTGTTCTGGTAACACAGGCAAGATGAACTCTCGTCATCTGTAGGCTGAGGAGGCTGCAGAGACCTGAACTCATGAGGGACCAAAAAGCTGCCTTAAAACACGTGTAATAGTGGCAATGGTAATAGATGCGTGCATGCATATATTGGAAAATGCCAAGACCACGTTACCGTGGAAGATGCCCTTTAACACTAAGAGCGGGAATAAATTTGGCTGTTTTGATTCAGGACCCTGAAATTCTGAAGCAGATCCTTAACTGATGAAAACAGCACTTCACTAGAAATAGCAGCCTAATGTTTGACATCCATGTTAGCCATTGTTTTTCTGTTCCTAGCTTGATCATTTCTGTTCTCTTCTTTCAATTGTCAGGCCTGGCTTCAATCCACAGCAACCTCCTTGCCCGTCTCCTCCTTAAGCTGGCTAATCATAGACCTCTGCCAATTTTTCAGTAAAGAGAGTACTTCTTCAGTTTCCAGCTCGGCTCGGTTTTGGCTTTAGCACCTCCTGTCCCATCAGTCAGGCACATGCTCCTTAATTTCTTCTTGATCTCACTAATGAAACAGTCTTGGTTGGTGCAATAGTCCAGCGGTCAGATGTGGTTTTGATACCTGCCACTCCGACAGCTTTCTTAGCTAAAACCGTAACCTGTGATGCATCGCACTTTCTCTTACTGTGAGAAATAAAACATTTGGGGGTGTACCAAAAGAAAACATGTCCTTATGGTTTTGAATGTTTAAAGCAAAACTGAACCATGCTTTGTATCAAATGAACTTTTGCATTTCTCCTTCAATCACACTGCCACGTTTTCTTTTATTACCTTGAATCAATTTTCCCTCCCCTCTCAACTTCTCCACACTTTTTATTTTCACTGCTTGGCTTCTGTTCAGACTTCTATTCAAGCTCAATCTTCCCTTCTATCCAGTGGTGATCCTTAGGTGACCATACTCTGGAAAATGCTGCTATTACTTGGCGTCCTTTTCATTATTAATATTTTGGTTATTAATATTCAATAGCAACTCAAAAAGCAAGGTTTATATCATCCCAAAGAGCCACAGCTTTAACAGAGTCCAAAGCACCCATTTGCTTCTGAGAAAATAAAAACTTATGTCAATAAACATGTAAGATAAAATTATATCAGCAAGGGGGCAGAAAAACAGAAAATTGGACTAAGATGTGTGAAGAGCTTACGAAATAAAAGGGTTAGTTATTTATTTACCTTAGATGGCCAAGGTGGTGTAAAATCCACAGTTAACAGTAATTGGGATGCTTGATTCTGCATTTGGTTTTTGTAAAACGAATAATATTTTTTTAATTGGAAATTTGACACAAATAAACTAATTCTATTAATTGCGTGTAAAAGATAGAAACTGAAAAGCAATGAGCTCAGCTGTTTCTTCCAAGAAGGATGCTCATTATAATTCCTCTGCTTGGGATTTAATGTCTGCGGTTCAGGTCTCACTCGAACCATCTATAGGTCTGAACGTTCCCTTGCCATCTCGGTAGATGTAAAGCAGGACGTGAGACCTCGCCTGGTCGCTGTAAAGCCATTGGCAACCTGCCAAAACGATCAGGCGATAATTTGGATAATTGAGGAAAAAAGTGTGGTATTCGTCAAGTCACAGAGATGCTGGGAAAAGACGCGATGCTTTTGTCCGCTGTGATAGATCCACCAGCCCTAGATTCTCCTTATCTGCAAAGGCTGCTTTTGACAAGGTTGTGGCACACAGCAACAGATCTGTGGCTCCACACTTGCTGCAACAGGGACCCAAAACGTTTTATGACAAATCCTTAGGAAGGCTGCCAGGAGCCTTCTGGCACACGCTTAACAACCGGGTTATGGTTCCGTACAAACTCCTGACAGAGGTTAAATGTACTGTGTTAGCAATTGTATTATATTTTATCATAAGATAGGAAGAGAGATGTTGTTATGAATTAGTAATTTGCTTGAGAGTAGTTTGAGAATATTGCAAACTTGACAGATGGCAGAAAGATAGTTTAGCAATGTCGCATTATTCCTATTGTGGTTTACTTTTTAACACCTTCACTCATTACGTATTAAAAACAAAAGCAGTAGACCAGTACTTGGCATGGCTTTTGTTGCAGATTTGTCAAATACACAGCTTCTCACCTGGGGAGTCCTTACCTTCATTTCCGTACTAGAAATCACAATATTGTCTTGCCGGCACAAACAGTGAATGCAAGCAGGGCGTCTCAGCTCCACTGATCTCAAAGGACTGGGAGAACCCAACTGCTGCTCGGTTTCTTTGTACTCCACATAGTAGCTGAAATGAAAACACAGAAGGTGGCTAATGAAGCCAGTTTGTCTCGTAGCCCGTGTTCAGAAAACATCGTTTGATGTGGGAGGATTTGAAGGTGTGCTAGTGGAATGGGGAATCGCATAACCATGTGTTTTCATGCCGAGAGTACCAGGTATGTAAGTCTTAATGGGAACTGCCTTAAGGTAAAGAAAGAAGGAATGGCAAGATACCAAACTGGCCCAGTACAACCAGGGACAGAAGTGAGGCTGGGCCGCTGCTCTCAGCAGGCCAAGGGCTGGCCAGGAGTCCTGCTGCAAATAACGAGCTGTTGCAGGGTCAGCTGCCACTGACTTACTCTTGGTCTTTTCCGCCCACTTCAGATAGCTTAGTGCCCAGACTGCAGAGGGGAAAGGGGGCCAAACGGTGTTAAACTATATATCCTGATGCTGTGTCATTCAAGGCTTTATCACTTCATGGGACTTTTTTAACATCACAGGCAGAAAACAGACCTGAAAGAGGATGGTCCAGCCCCAGAACTACCAGTGAATCACCTTTGAACTCTCTTCATTCTTAGGTGTGGAGCTGCACAAGACTCCTTACAGTTTCCCCTTCCTAAAGCTAACAGTTTCTATAAGTTATGTCCCCATGCCCATCGCATTACATTTAAAGATCTGTCATTCATCTTTTCCTTGTTATTTGCACTTAGTTTTCATTTTGCCAAGGGAAACATTTTCTTTTCTCCCAGATGTGGCAGTTTTTGCTCTCTTTGGATTCTTTCCTCTTCCCATGGTATGAGGCAATGCTAGTAGTCCGTTCCATGTTAAAAAATAAATCCAAAAAAGGAAAAGAAAGCATGTTTTGGTTCTTGGTGTTATGCAAACATATTCTTCAGGACAAGCGTATTTTATTCATTAAGGAAGTGAGTAACTTTCTTTTCCACTGCCACTTGCAAGAGGCTGTAGGATGATGGAACAAGCAGTTTTCAGATCTGGTAAAATCATTCATGTGGTAAACCAGATTGTTAAATGTTCCAGACAAGACAGTTTTTCAAACCCCTGACCTGGAGACTAGTAAATAACCAGTAATGCTGCGACCACCAGCTGTTTGAATGAAGGAAAAAAATGCATCAACCTGTTGTCTTAAAGGGACATTGCATCACGGTGGTCTTGCATTTCCCCATGCCCAGGCCCTGACAGTGCCCGAAGTCTGATTAAGATTGAAGTATTCTGTACAATTTAAACTGCGGCTGCTTACCAAGAGAACGAAATAAATAAAAGCCCCAGCACCAGTCGAAATTTCTGAAGCCGCTGAGCTGGTCTCTCAGAATCGTTGTGGAGCAGAGGAGCTTCTGTGCCACCTGAAGCTGTGGCCCCTTAGGCTCGGACCTTGTCAGTGCAGTGAGCTGAAGCATGGTCAGCATGCAGGGACCTGCTAGGAGATAGGCGCTGGGTGAGGCTCTGCATCCTGGTTGCCCAAAGCTAAGGAAAGATGGCTTAACTGAGCCTTGCAGCAAATGGTGGAGAGCCAGTGTTGTGCTTTCGGTGCCCCATCATTGTTGTCAAGTGTCTGTTGGTGGAAGAGGAGGAAGATTTGGGGGCCTGGAGGGAAGTGTGAACTCAGTATTGTCTTGACAGGAAACCCTTGTAAGCTGTGGTGGGAAAAAGGAAGGGCTATGCTTTAGAGTGTATTTGATGGGCTCTGGGGAAAAAGGGAGATTTCTTTGCATTTGTGTTTCCTGCTTCTTTGTTGTTGTACATATATATGCCTTACCCTCTGAGAAGCTGTGGTGACAGATTTGTCCATTTGTGGTGGGAGGTGATACACTGAAGGTGTTCTAGGTAAGGGGGGGGTAGTTAGACAGTTTTCACAGGAGAATGGCCACATTTATAGATGGATAGACTAGATACAAGGAAGAAATTTTTTACAGTGAGGGTGGTTGAGACACTGGCCCGTGTTGCCCAGAAAAGTGGTAGAAGCCGCATCCCTGGAAACATTCAAGGCTGGGTTGGTCAGAGCTCTGAGCAACCTGCTGTAGTTGCAGATGTCCCTGCTCCCTGCAGGGGAGTTGGACTAAATGACCTTGAAAGGTCCCTTCCCACCCAACCCAGTCTATGATTCATTTTCAGTGAAGGACTGCTAGCGAATTAATCAGACTTTTCTTCTTAGGAGCAGATCTGCTTACACTGCTAACTGCAAGGTGGCTGAAGTTATGTCTGCAGTCTTTTACAGGCCAATACGAGTTTGCTTTGCTCATGCCTACAGCTGAGTCTGAGCTGTCTCTCATCAGTAACACTGTGCTGAGTTGGGCATCAGAATATATTAGCCCAAGTCTAGCGCCATGCTAAAGCACCTTTATCGCTTTTAGGGGACTTGGAGCATGGATAAAACTTGCTCACCTGTGTCAGAGGAGTACCTGCTCCGAAAGGTACCGAAACTTGCTCGCAGTGAACCAGCTTAGCTATCAAGCACAGCCCAACTGTTGCAAGATAGTGAATTACCCCATTTGCAATGCCTGTGTGCGTGACAGCTTGCCGGCTGACCGTGTCCATGTGCTAGAGCCCTTGCAGCCAGCCCGGGGCAGAAGCGGGTGTTTCTGTGTTACATTTGAGGACCACGTAATCTTTTTCTGATGCTGTGTGACAGAGGAAAAGCCTTGGGTCTCTACTATTCTGTTCTCGGCAGATATGTGAGGCAGGCATTTGGGGGGGAGTTCAGTTTTTTTGTCGGGTGCCTTTGAGAGGCTCAGCAAGCCGCAGTATAAGGCCTTGTGTTGCGGCTCTGGTCGCGGTGTTGCCACGGCCACTCTGTCCCACTGTGCCGTGCCCTTCTGTGCCTCCCTGCCTTTATTTCACCCGCCGTGTCCATCCTCTGCACAAGCTGCTCAGGACAGACTGTTACATGTAACTCTTGTATGCTGGAATCAGGGGCGTTTATGGAATGTAGAAGAGCTGATTTTTTACTATTATCGATTATAAACAACATCACAACCATTTCATCTTCTTCCTCTACTATAGGATGGGATTATTCTGTCTGTTAACCTTTAAAGCTATGCTACTAATTTGCTTTATTGCTTAAAAACCAACGTGAATTTCCCAGAGACTGTTCCATAAATCGCTTGCTTTGTTAGCAAAGGATCAACAAATCAGTGAAGACATCTGTGGGGTTTTTTTTGTCGCCCAGAGCTATTCTAAGGTAAGAATATTGAGATGTGTATGAAGAACAACTACTGAAGTAGTTCAAAAGTACTTGCTGCTCCTGTAACAAGCTGTTCATGGTGCTGTGCAACAGTTGTACCATCCCAAAATGATTGCTCATCCCTAGAAGGGTGTGCATTGTTCCAGGCACCTCCTGCAAATCTTTGCACCAAGACTTAAGAGCTGTGTTTCATTCCATTTTGTACTATAAACAGCAGATCCAAGAAAATTGTTCAGAGGAAGATTTCCAATGGAAGTACTGGGGCAATTGCTTGATTTAGTGATGACACATGCGAGCAGACAGACTAACACTTTCTCCAACCCTCCTCTTCATAGGTTTTCATCACACAGATGAGCAAAACTAATGCCACAAGCATGAAACAGGGAATACTGAATCTATTTGTAGATGCTGGCCAATTTGTGGAACTAACGGCTGCAGTACCTGCTGCAGTCAGGAGCCTAGAGGCTTGAGTGATGAGGCAGCTCTTGGTGCTGGTAATACCAGTTTTCACCATTCTAGTGCTCTTCAGAGCGTGAAACTGCCACAGCTCCCCACTGGTAGGCATCCATTGTCCTTAAAAATAGATGCTTCTTTCAAACACCGTGTAACTGCAGAAAAAGGACATAGAAGTTGACTACTTTTGTGCTCCCATACTTTTTATGGTTTTTAACTAAGTTTTTGCATTTACTTGTGTTTGACCTTCTAAGAGCGCACCTTTGACTCTGAAGCTAGGTTGTTTTCCAGATACAGCTGCAGGAGCAATGTGCTGGGTACAAGCTGTTCTTCCTGCCTTTAGATTTATGTTAGACGTAGAGTTTTTCTGCCATGAAATACTGTCCTGGGTTCACTGAAGGCATGTTGCAATTAGTCCATTTGTTTGACATGATACTTCTAAACTACCTTTTGTGATAGCTCCACTCTGCAATTGTCACCTGCTCAGGTCTGCATTGGTTATAGACTCATAGAAGTTATGTTGCCCTTCCTTTTGTTCTCACTCATTCTTATGATTTAATTGGAATTCAAGAATGACCCTGACAGAAATGAAGAGAAAGATTCAGGCAGGAGAAAGCAAGGTATGTGAAAATGAAGCACAGCATAAAGGAAGTTTTTGTAAATTGGATGCCACAGAAGGTGAAATCTAAGCAAGCTAGTTTTCTGGGGAGCATCCGATTTAGTTCTTCATCAGCTTACTATACTTAACGAGTGCAGTTGTCATTAACACCAGGGTTATTTTGCATGGCCCATTTTGTCTATCGTAAAACCTCTGAGCGGTGTAAACTTGTCTGCTGGGGAAATGAGACCGTGGCAGAATCACCCTCCATGCTTGGACTTTGTGGCAAAAACATCTTGTTGGGTCAGGACTGCTACCATCCTGCACCTCGTCTCGTGATTTTTGCTGGCAGTGAATTAAGCTAATGTGGCTGCTACTTTTTGGGTTTGAGAACATTTTCGATTGTGCAGGGACTGAGGATGACTACAGAAGTGGAGGGCAGTGAGCAAGAGAGCTGCAGTGTATGTGAAAGCTGACCTTGTGAACATTTAGATCCTGCTGAAATAAGTGTGAAGTGGGCCTGAAGTGCTGCCCAGTTGCCTGCTCTGTGGTCACAGTGGAAACACCTACTTAAGGGGTCAGGAAAGCAGAGTGGCTGACCTCTTAATAGACCTTGATTGCCTCTTTATTGATGTTACTGTAAATCAGCAGAGAAGGAAATGGCACAGGCAAAGGTAAAATGAAGCAAAGGGAACTTTCTGTATCTTGTGGGGTTATGTAGGTGAACAGCTCAAGCTGCAGTGTAGGAAACTTGCGTATTAAAAGCGTTAGTATTACCTGTCTCCACGAGACAGGCCATATAGCAAATGAGGTGCTGCTGATGCATCACCTTTTGCTGAACTCGGATAAACATTTCCCCTTGACTTGGCTCTGACATCGAATGCATTCTTTTGGCATTTCATTCCGGTTTATGAGACTCGCCTGAAGCCCCCGTCACAGGGGTATCCATGATACGAACCCTTGTGTTTGAAGCGCTAGCTGTTTCAGGGCCTCCTTATCTCCCCTAACAATTTAATGAAGATTTGCAGTTGGTTGTGCTATAGGAGCGATCCACCAGCCTAATCAAAGAGCCCTAATGTGGTACTCATGTTTCTGACTGCCTGTCTTACACATGGTTTTCAAAAGTCTATATCCTTCTCCAGTGAAATTAATGAAATATTTTAAATTTTTAATTTAAAAAATTAACTATTTTTCAAGGCAATTTTTTAGAAGTAATAATTACCTTACTGTGTCTATAAATCAGGAATAGCCCTTTCCGTACGTGACAGTAATTGGCCTAGCAGCTGAAATAAAAGTTAACATTTTCATCGTAAGGGAAAGAAGTCAGACTCTCTGAGCTCTTTATTTTAGCTAAGATTGTTTTATGCCTATGAGGAGCCAGTTTATCGAAGAAGTCTTCCCATGTTTGATAAATTTAACATATGTTGTACTTTACATTTATAAATGTGTAGGGATAGATATATTTGATACTATTTTTTTCTGCGTTTCACTTACACTGTCACTGGTCACTAATACAGTGGTTGGAAAGCAAACATTCGCCACCTTTATGTATGACTGCACCTATGAAAAGAGAAGAACATCTTTATTATGCACCTTGCAGAGCTCTTTGCTTGGAGACCTAAATTTTTTTTCTAATTCGATGTCTTTATGTCTTCTGGAACAAACAAAAAGGAAAAAAAAAAAGAGAAGCAGAAGAGAATTACGGAACAGCAGTAGTTTCTGTAACTGGAAGCAACATCCAAATTGTTCCATCTGGCTACATCGATGCCCTTTTATAGCTTATCGCTAATTTGGAAATTAGAGTCACAGTTTCCTTGGGCAGAATGCTCTCATCCTTTTTGACAGAAGTTCTGACAGGAAAGCCCAGATCCCCCAGGGCTTCAGCACAGCTCTGTGCTGGACTAGCTCCTGTGTCCTGCTTTGCTGCAGCTGGAAGAGAAACATGCCCAAGAACAGAGTGACATAGTGTCCCCATCTGAATTGTCAGTGGCATCAAATCAAAATGTTATGATTTTGATGGATTTCCCTCGTGTAATTGGGGAAATTAAGAAAATGAGCGTCACCCAAAATTACCCGTTTTTGAATAAATTGTTATAGTAGATGAAATGGAAATGTTGATAATCTTAATTTAGGTTAACAAAACACTTGATCTAATTATTTCAAAATTAGCCTTCCAGTTGGCGCAAAACCTTTAATCACTGTAACAATGAGGCTTTTTTTGAAAAATCTAAAATCTTCTTCAGAAACCTCTATTCCAGTATTCCAAGTTGGTAGTGAGTTACAGTAGACAGCCCAGGAAGAGAAGTGCAGGTTGTCTCAAGGTTCAGTGGCAATCACAACTGAGGAAATTAACAGGAAGAGACAACAGGTCAATTCATGGCTCCGCGATGAGTGTTGTTGGCAGGGCTTTCGGTTTTTTGATCATGGGCTCCAATATGAGACACCTGGCCTGCTGGTGGCAGATGGGATGCACCTGTCCCAGAGGCGGAAAAGGATTTTGGGGCAAGAGTTAGCAGGGCTCATTAATGGGGATTTAAACTAGATATGAAGGGGGAAGGGGAGACAACTGGGCCTGTTAGGAATAAGTCCAAGGGAAGCATGCCAGGGCTTGAAGGAAGGTGGACTAGTGAGGACTCTCGCTGTGCCATTTCATTTAAGAGAAGGGATAAATGTTTAGAAATCATGAAAGCACCTGAGAAGGGTCTGTTAGGAAATGGGGCCCACGCTCACAAAAAGGTGTTGGGATCATCAGCTCATCTGAAGTGCATCTATACCAGTGCACGCAGCATGGGCAACAAACAGGGGGAGCTTGAAGCCATGATGCACCAGGAAAACTGACATTGTGGCTATCACAGAAACGTGGTGGGATGCCTCACACGACTGGAGTGCCACAATCGATGGCTGCAAGCTCTTCAGGAGGGATAGACAGGGAAGGAGAAGCAGTGAAGTGGCCTTGTATGTTAGAGAATGCTATGAGAGCTCAGAAATCAAGTATAGTGATGGTGGGATTGAGAGTGGGTTTGTGATGATAGGGTTGAATGTTTATGGGTAAGAATCAGGGGGAAGGCTAACAAGGCAGATGTCATGGTAAGGGTCTGTCATAGGCCACCGAACCAGGATGAAGAAGCTGATGAAGTGTTCTACAGGCAACTGGGTAAGGTCTCTGAATCGCTAGCCCTTGTTCTTGTGGACAACTTTAACTTCCCAGATGTCTGTTGGAAATGCAATATAGCGGACAGGAAGCAGTCCCAGAGATTCTTGGAGTGTGTGGAAGATAACTTCCTAACACAACTGGTGACTGAGCCAACTAGAGAAGGCTCTCTACTAGACCTGATATTCGTGAACAGAGAAGGACTAGTGGGAGATGTGAAGGTTGGTGGCCATCTTGGGCAAAACAACCATGAGATGGTTGAGGTTTCAATCCTTAGGGAAGTAAGGAGGGAGGTCAGTAGAACTACCTCCTTGGACTTTAAGAAGGCAGTCTTCGACATGTTTAGGAGATTAGTTGATAGCATCCCTTGGAGCTAGTCCTCAAAGACAAAGGAGTCCAGGAAGGCTGGACATTTCTCCAGAGGGAAATCCTCNTAGTTGATAGCATCCCTTGGAGCTAGTCCTCAAAGACAAAGGAGTCCAGGAAGGCTGGACATTTCTCCAGAGGGAAATCCTCAAGGCACAGGAGCTCGCTGTTCCTATGTATCGTAAAACAAGCCGGCATGGTAGAAGACCGGCCTGGCTGAGCAGAGAGCTTTGGGGAGAACTTAAGAAAAAAAGGTAAATCTATCAGCTATGGAAGGAGGGGTAGGCAAATCAGGAAGAGTACGAGGTTGTTGCAAAGTTATGTAGGGAGAAAATTAGGAAGGCCGAAGCTCAGCTAGAACTTAATCTGGCCAGCATCATCAAAGATAATAAAAAGTGTTTCTTTAAGTACATTAACAGTAAAAGAAGGGCTAAGGAGAATCTCTACTCTCTGCTGGATGCGAGAGGGAACCTTGTGACAAAGGACAAGGAAAAGGCTGAGCTGCTGAGTGCCCATATTGCCTCAGTTTTTGCCAGCAACACCAGTTACCACCTGAGGGTCCAGCTCCCTGAATTGGAAGATGGGGATGGGGAGCAGTATGCAGCCCCCATTATCCGGGAGGAGATGATCAGTGACCTACTGTGCCACGTAGATGTGCACAAAGTCTATGAGACCAGACGAGATTCACCCAAGGGTACTGAAGGAGCTGGCAGAAGTGCTCACCAAGCCACTCTCCATTATTTATCAACAATTCTGGTTAACCAAGGAGGCCCCAGCTGACTTGAAACTGGCAAATGTGACGCTCATCTTCAAGAAGGGCTGAAAGGATGACCCTGGGAACTACAGGCCTGTCAGTCTGACCTTGGTGCCAGGGAAAGTTATGGAGTAGGTCATCTTCAGTGCCATCACACAGCACATACAAGACAACCAGCTGATCAGGTCCAGTCCAGGTTTACAAAAGGTAGGTCCTGCCTGACTAACCNCTGATCAGGTCCAGTCCAGGTTTACAAAAGGTAGGTCCTGCCTGA
>VWZK01000591.1:321-43830 GCA_013396935.1 Baryphthengus martii
AAAAAATATATAAACTCTTACTTTGGTTTTGCATTGCTTACTAAAATATCTTAGATGTTAAAAAGACAAAAGAATTTAAATTCGAGGTTTCAGCGTAAAACGAAAATCACTTTTTGATTCAACTGGGTATAAAAAAAGAAACTTTTATTAATTGGATGTAGACGCTTTTGATCTCGGGCCAGGACGGAGCCCCTCACCTCGGCCAGGGGTGAGGGCTTGTTGGGTTCTGTCACCCAAATCATCATCAGACTGGCTCCAGAACGCCGTTTTCCTGGGCAAAAGGAGTGGAGCAGCTCACGAAACTACGTGAAAAGTGCTGTCTGGGCTGGTAGGTCTGAGCAGCACCTGAGAAGAGGAGGAGGAGGAGGGAGGAGAAGGTTTCTGGGTGAGTTCCCTCCTGCTGTGGAGGACACAGGTGGGGAGATTCAGCTGGAGGATTTTATTTTATTTTATTTTATTTTTTTTTGAGCTATTTAATGCTGACTGCAAAAACTACTCCTTTTTCATCCCTGCTCTTTCCCTTTTGTTAAATAGCAGCGATAATATTGTTTAAACAGGACTTTGCCTGCGCAAGCGGCGCCTGCACCCGCGTTTGGCTGGAAAATGCCTCGGTGTGGTGACCAGCAACGGGCTGGACCTTGACTGGGGATCCTGGGGCGTTCAGGTTTGGCCAGGGACAGATGCTGACCGCGACCTGCAAGCGGTTAAATTGCAAATCCCGGCGTGGCCGACCCTGCGCTGCGCCAAATGTGAGTTGGGAGGGGTTGGGGACAGTCCCACGCAAAGGCTTTAAAGTCCCTTGTATCCCGTCGGGCACAGAGGGGTTAATCCTCAAAAAATACCTGTTGGAGGTGTCACCCCCCTGCTCTCCACCTGGCCTGCACCACTCAGCTGGCTCTCTATCCCATCCTGCTGCCTGTTTCTTTCACAATACCAGTATTTTGGCTTCTCCCCTCTTTAATCCCTTGATTTATTTGATATTTGGCTTTATGGCGCTGATCCAAACGGGCTGCATGGGAATTCCTTTCAAATGTGACTAAATATCTTGCGAACACAACGCTCATACTCCAAACCCCAGGAACAGAAGGGTTTTTTTGGGTTTGTTTTTGGCTTTTTTGTTTGTTTTGGTTTAGTTTTTTTTTTCTTGGTTACAAAAAAAACGAAATTAAACTTGTATTGCAGAGGTGCTGGACGCCCCCCTCCGCTAAGTACATCCATCAGATGGGATTAGTGAGAAGAAATTTCACCCTCTGCAGAGCTGCTTTACCTTTGTTAAACCATCCTTTGCTGTCATTCCCAAAGATATTGGATCGTGAGTGTTGTATCGTATCCTTGACATCATCATATGTTTAGGTCATATATGATAAGACACGTTATAAAATGTATGATCTAAGATATAAAAGTGGAGGAGAATAGTTCAATTATCCTTCCAATGCATTGTGTAGAAGTTCAGGGGGTTTTTAACAATAGTTTTTATAGATGTTTTAGAATTAAATTGTGATTTTTGATGCATTTCAGCAGCGTGTGGACTAAGTACTGCCTTGCTCTGACATGCTGTGTCAGCCCAACGCTCATTCCCAGCCTGGAAAAGCCCAAAACTCTCTCTTCCATCTGCCCACGTGGGCACCGTCCGGCTCTCAGAGCCTTGCTGGACCTCCCTGGGAGAGAGGGGAAGCCAAGCTGTGCCTCCAACCCATCTTTTCAACTCAAAACAGGTATGGAAATAGGATGATTTGCCCTTCAGTTGTTACATCCTCGTTGGGAGGTGCTTTCTGAGGTGTGTTGCGAGCTTTGGGACAGGCTCCAGTGTCCATTTACCTGCCCTGTCTTCCTTCAGAGCTGGTTGAAGGCATTTCTGGGGTACAGGATGGAATTGCCACGCCAGGACCCTGCAGCAGGAGGGGAGAGCTGGGGCAGGGGGTGAGCCCCAGGCGGGTGTCTCCCTCCTTTGCTCCCAGGAGCCTGGACTTTTGGGCTTTGTTTCTCAGTGAATAAAAGCCCTTTGTCTGAAGAGGCTGAAGATCAGGTGTTGAGCCAGGAGAGCCTCTCCCGTGACGCTGGCGGTGCTGGCAGCCCTCCCACCCAGGCCGCCTCTCCATTACATCCCTTTCCCCTCCCCACCGGCGGCTCGGGGCGGTGGGGTCCGGCCCCGGGCGGCTGACGCAGGACAACCTGCCCTCCTCCATCAATATTTGCTCGGGCGCCGGCAGGAAAGGTTTTAAGAGCTTCCCGCTGACGCAGGGAGCTCCAACCTCGTGCCTCCCTCCCGGGGCTGATGTTCCTCCCGTCCCGCAGAAGGTGCCGGCGACCGGCGCGGAGCATGAGGGACCGTCTGGAGGAGCTTCGGCGGCGGGCGGCAGCCGAGGGGGACCAGCACGAAGAGTCCGGCGGCTTCGACAACCCGGCCTTGGTCGGGGACGATGCCAACCCCGTCAGCCGGGCGCTGCGGGAGGCGGCCGAGCTCTGGCAGGCGCTGGAGCGGCTGGAGAAGCTCTCCGAGAGCATCGACGGGATGCAGCAGACGGTGCTGTGCTGCACCTCCGAGGAGAGCATCGCCCGGGAGAAAAAGGGGCTCAGTGCTGCCAGAGCCGCCTTCGCCCACGAGGCCGTGGCGCTGCAGCCCCACTTGGGCGCTCTGCCGCTATCGCCGGAGGCGGGGACGGGGCGAGCGGCTCCNGGCGGTCGCGGCTCTCGGCCCTGCTGACGGCCGCCCTTGGCTTCTGCGCCTGCTGCGCCTGCCTGCCCTGCCTCGGCGGGAGCCTCCGCTGAGCCCCAGCCGTGCTCCGGGAGGATGCTGCAGCAGCTTTCGTGGGTTTCCCCTTTGTTCCTGGGTGAGAAATGGTGGCGTGAGACCACCAGATGGACTGCACAAACCACGTGTGAGGACCGTGCGCACCCTGAGCGGCAGCACGGGGACCACACAAACCTCGTACGGTGGTACAAGGACCGTGTGCAACTTGCACAGCAGCGTGAGGACCACACAAACTTCCTATTGATGGTGCAAGGACCTTGCACAGAAGCACGGGGACCTCACAAACCTCCTAGGATGGTGTAAGGACCATGTGCAACTTGCACGGCAGCACGGGGACCGTGCACGTCTTGCACGGTGCCGTGGGGACCGCACAAACCTCGTGCGATGGCACACGGACCACGCACGCTTTGCACGGTGACGCCGGGAGCACATTCCGAGCACTGCACTGCGGGGAAGGAGAGGGAACCCCGGGAAGCGAAGGAAACAGAACGTTGTGGAGCTGCTCGTGAAGTGAGGATGGGCTGGATGGGCACTGAAGGACGCCAGAGATCGTGTTTGTTGCTAAAAACATTGTATAATCAAAGATGATTTGAAAATGCACCAGGGAGGGTTGAGGTTGGAGCTGAGGAACAATTTGTTCCCCTGCAGGGTTGTCCAGGTCTGTCCCAGGCTGCCCAGGGTAGGGCTGGAGTCCCCCTGCTCCCTGGAGGGGTTTCCAAGGCGTGGAGATGTGGTGCTGAGGGACAGGGGTTAGTGGTGCCCTGGGTTAACAGTTGGACCTGATGATCTCGAAACTCTTCAACCAAAACTATTCTATGATCTTTTATTAAACCCCAATTTTATGTGCAGCCTCCTGGGGAGCACTGAAGATTATTCACAGACTCCCAGCGCGTACAGAGACGGGGGGAAGCCTCTCAGCGAGGCAGAGGAGGTGACAAATCCAAAGGCGGCGTAACTTCTGTCGAGCCGTCTTTACCCGACAGCAGCGCAGCTCCCGGCAAACGGCCTCCGTGGCCAACGAGCGTCAGCCCCGGGAGAGCCCCAGCTCGGCTCACGGGGCAGCACCCGGCGCCAGCGGCCCTGCAGAACTGGTTGAGCTGCTCAGTCAATGATTATCCATAAACCTCAGGGGGGAGGAAAAAAAACAACCCTGTGTTCCCGCCAGCGCTTTCAACCACGGTGCGTTCACAGGGCTTTTCATGGATCACCACGTCCTCCGGAGCCCGGTGACGGTCCCCGAACGCTGGCTCCTTGGCTGGTGGCAGCAGCTGGTGGCACGTTCTTTCTTGGCTACGGAATGAACGGGAAAAGAGCCCTGAACTGTGTGATGAGGATGGGTGAGAAGTTAAAGAAGTAGGAGAAAAAAAAGAGGAGAAACTTTGTAGCTTGGAGCAGATCTTTCTGCTGGTGGCTTCAGCAGTTGATGACACTTGATGGGTTTCTTCGTCAGGTGGTTTTTTTCTGATGCTTGGGTGCCTTTCATCAAATATTGGACTCGGACACTTATTACTGTATAGCAAACTAATTAGCAATATTGTAATGTGGGCCTGAACGTTAGGCAACGTTCCCATCCTGTCCTTCTCCTCTGAGCACAGGTTGGGACTTTGTTTGGGGCACGTTTGCTTTATGAATATTCCTGGCGATGATCAAGCCGAGGTGGAGGACCTGCTTTAATGAGCCCAAGAATATGCATGAGAGGGCTGTTTTAATTGTTTCCCAAATGAGCAGCGTCCATTTAGGAAGTTCACATTTAAGGGGAAAAATGAAGAGAGAGCCAAACACGTGAAGTTCAGATCAGGCTCCACAGCCCCCTGAGCTCTGCTCTGTAACGTGCTCAGAATGGAATTCATTAAAAGAGGAACTTTTTAGTAAAACACACTAAAAGGAGCTGGCTTAAAAGTACAAAGCAAAGAATTCCAGGACAGTTTAATCACCCTGTAGAACTTTCTTTGTTGGATGAGGTAGATGATTGCAGTTTAACCATCGATCGTTCCTGCTCAGACACCCTGGGACGACTCCTACGTTCCAGTTCAAACCCTGAATTTGTATCCCTTCAATGCTGCTGATTTTTTTCATGTCACGAGAAATACCCCCCGAAGAGAATAAATTCTTGTAAATGCAGCTCCTTAAAAATCTCCTAAACGTTGACCAGGAAGTAAGTTTAAGTTCCCCGAGGTGTGTGCGATTTGCAGCATCTGTTTGATGCAAACCTCGAGATGTGGAGGGGAAAGTTGCATCAGCGTTGAGGATTTTAGTTCCATTTTGCTGTGTTCACTTGCCCTTGAACCACACACCCCGGCACCAGAGCAAGGATGAAGCCTTCAGTCAAAATATTTATCCATTTTCATTCAAGATGAGAGATTTAATGATTATCTTTTCCTTTTCCTCAAGACTATTCCCATTGAAAACCATCGCCCAATATCCTTATTTCCAGACGTTTTCCAAAAAGGGGGAGGGTTCGTTCAAAAGAATTCAAAATAAAATCGGGTACGTCGCTCAAACCGCCAAATCACACTCCGTGTTTTTATTTGGAGCGCACTTGAGATGGAATCAGAAACCCAGCCCTCAGCAGGGGCTACCGAGCTGTCGTGATGCTTCAAAACACTTTTTTTTTGTCCTGGTGAATGCCATGTAAAAATATGTCGGCGCTTGAAATTGCCTTGATTTATTTTCCCTCAGTTTTTCCCGTGTTTTCCAGCAGATCAACGGCTCTGTTGGTAAAGCTCATCGAGCATCTGCTGCTGCTGCCTTGTCTTCGCAAAGTGCGGAGCCTTTCTGCGGGAGGAGGGATCGCTGCCAGGGAATTCAAGGGAGCCGCTTCTTGGCTTTCCAGCAACAGGTTGGAAACTCCATCCTTGGATTTTGTTGGCAAACTGGGCTCCGTTCGGTGTCGCTTCGGTGCTTATTTCCGGTGGCTGTCTTTGGGGGCCCAGCAGCCCGGAGCAGGTTGCGTCTCAATTTTAGATCCTTCTTAAGGGTGTTTCTCTTAACAATCATGAAAGAAATTGGATTTTCTGGTGTTAAAATATTGCTGTTGGATTTCCCTGGCGGGGATGAAGGTTGGTCTCCTTCCTGATGCTTCTTCCTGCTGTTGACACGTGCGAAATAATTTCGGATGAAGCACCGAATCAGAGGATCCCGGACCGGTTTGGGTGGGAAGGGACCTTTCAAGGTCATCTAGTGCAATTGTAGACTCATTGCACAAAATAATTGATGTTAAAAAGGACATAGGAGGGACGAGGACACCTGTGGAATATTTTATTTTTTTTCAAGGCAGAGAGCAGTTAAAGCTCATTATAACAAAGTGAATTTGATTGACGTGCCTATTTGCAGGGTAATGGATTTTCCTTTATCCCCGGTGCAATT
Organism: Baryphthengus martii; assembly: GCA_013396935.1. Classification (NCBI taxonomy): domain Eukaryota; kingdom Metazoa; phylum Chordata; class Aves; order Coraciiformes; family Momotidae; genus Baryphthengus; species Baryphthengus martii. The sequence continues at coordinate 6,440 of VWZK01000591.1, forward strand.
AAACGTGAGCGAAACGTCGCAGGTTTTTTTTTTATCAGGGGAGTCTTTTATTTTTGCTTTTACAGCTGCGCACGTCGGGATTCATTGGCAAAACGCATCTGTGAAGAGACCCCGCTGCATCTTGAGACCTCAGGCTTTTTTCCCCCCTCTCTTCCTTTATTTTGGTTGTCGTTTTAATTAGTATTTCAACGGGCAAAAATCTCTCAGTTCGCCGGCGTTTAAAGGCAGCCGCGGCCTCGGGGTGTTTTGGTGCCCTGCTGAAGAGGTAGATTACGGCTTTGGATTAGATGACCTTTAAAGGTCCCTTCCAACCCAACATGTTCTATGATTACAGCTGCTAATTGGAATTTCTAGGGCTCTCTCACCCCTTTTGGAGCACAGACACGCAGCAAGGGGTGCCCCAGGCTTCTGCTCACCCTCGTGGCGTTGCCCGTGATGCGGGAGGGCTGCCTCCAGCCAGACCTGCTCCTCAGCTTCCCCCGTCCTTCGGCCGGCTGCCAGCCCGCTGGCCATCGGAGCAAGTTGTGCCTCGCTGCCGGGAGGAATTGATTCATCCTGACTCATACCTGCGTGGCCGGCTTGCAGGGAGGAACGCAAGAGCAGTGCGGGGAGAGCTGCAGGCAGCGTGTCCCTCTCCAGTAGGTACAGTCCCTGCTGCTTCTCGGAGCACAATAGACCGGGTTTGTCCTGGCTTCAGCCCGCGGGGAGGGCAGAGCTCGACGTGGGCGTCTTTCAAACGGGCTGCAGATGTGCTGCCAGATGTGTGCACGTGGAATCAGAGAATCCCAGACTGATTTGGGTGGGAAGGGACCTTTCAAGGTCATCCTGTGTAACCCCCCTGCAGGGAGCAGGGCCACCTGCAACTGGAGCAGGTTGCTCAGAGCCCCATCCAACCTCCCCTGGGATGGTGCCAGGGATGGGGCAGCGACCACCTCTCGGGTCAGCCTGGGCCACGATCTCACCACCCTCAGCACCAACAATTTCTTCCTTCTCTCTGGTCTAAATCTCCCTCTTTTAGTTTCAACCCATCCCCCCTTGTCCTGTCCCAAGAGGCCCTGCTCCAAAGTCTGTCCCCATCTTTCTGTCAGGCCCCTGGAAGCCCTGAAAGGCCCCCAGAAGGTCTCCGCAGAGCCGTCACTTCTCCAGGCTGAACAAACCCAATTCACTCTGCTGAAGCACAGGCTGTGGGGGCAGCTGGGGTAGCTGCTGGAGTTTCCTTTTAGCACTTGTCCAAAAAAAGTAAAAGAAATTCACCTCAGGACCATAAACAGTGAACCCAGGTTTTCCTGTTTGAGCCATTTTTCTCCTTACAGCCTATGGAAAGGACTCCTGACGCACCTTCTTTGGGATGGAGTGGTCTCAAGAGCAGGCACATCTGGGACGCTTTGCTGCTGTGACTCCTTGGTTTGCTCCAACAGCTGCTCCATGCGGTGAGTTTATGAATTTGGGCTGGAAAATGCTGAAGACTTTTCCTTGGTGCTCTCTATGTAAATATTCAGAGCCATTTCCACATCCACATTTTGACTTAAAATACACATTGTTTTTTCCCATCAAAAAAACCTCGTGGGTCAAGCTAAACTTTATCATGAGAAATGCGCTTTACAGTGAATTGAACTCTCACTTGGAACGAGACAAAGGCATTTGCAGTGTGAGGCAGGGCTGTTTTACAGCTCGAGGGAGCTGTCTGGATTGGAGGAGTTTGTCTCTGAGAAGTACCCGGTGGCATTTGCATCTTAGGGGAAAGGAGGTGGGCTCTCTGTCCTCCAGGAAAGCCCTGCTCTTCTTTCTTCTTCACCAAATGAGGGCAAGTGAGTGCCAGCATTTCCCATGTATTCCTCAGTGGAGGCTCCTATTTGCAAAACGTTACGACAGCAATAAACTTGAGGCCCGTGGAAAGCTTTGGAGGCACCGGCTGACAGCTCGTCAGCTTCTGGCGGTGGCCTTCAGGTGAAATTGTGGGCAGAAGGAACGAAAGAGGAGCAGTCAATACAGTAAAGCAGGATTATCTAAGTACATCTTTTTACTTGTGTTTAATTTTTGACAGGCAGTTAGGAGCTGATGAGATGTGACTCAAACGTGGAGCTGGAACCCTGGCAGAGTGGTCTCCAAAAGCGATCCCCTTTCTCCTCTCGTGTGCGCTTGGATAATGCCGCGTAGACCTCGGCCAAGCCAGCTCCTGTGATCTTCGCTGCCTTGTTGCCTCCGTGCCGTGTCCTTCAGAAGGTGAGTATTTCCGCATTTAATTCTGATCTTGTGCAAATGGGGAATGAAATAATTGTGTCAGCGCCTCTCTGAGGGATGGAGATGACCCGTCAAGCGAGGGCAGCAAGTTTGGAAGGCTTTCCGTGGTTTTCCACACCAGGATGGTGTGAAAAAACTCGTTTTCTTGTGATTTTTCCACTCAACTCAACTCTGAAAGGGCTACTTTTTAAATCATTTATCCAGTTTTTTATGTGGAGCTTGCCAGGCTTCAGGATAACTGAAGTGGAGAATATTAAGAATAGAGGAGCGGGGAAGATAAACAATCTTGATAGCACCGTACGTCGGCTGCTTGTTCTCTGCTGGAACGGGAACATTCAGGCTTTTTTTTTTTTCCAAAAGAAGCAATTAGCACTTTTTAAATAGCGATATTATGCAGTCCAAAAAGAAAATAAAGAAAGAAAATTTTTTTTTAAATTGCTGTTTACTGCGGTGGGGAATGTATTAGGTTTATTCACTGTAACAAAATGGAATTTAAGACAGACAATGGATAAAAGGCTCGAAAACCAAACTTCTGTTGATAGTGAGTGAGTGTATAAAGCCAAGTGAAGAAAAGAACTAGATGGCTGAAGACAGATAGCAAATACTAAGAAGTTTGCTGCAGAAGTTTCTGTAGATTTTTAGAATTTCCCTAGTTCTTAGCCCGGCATCCTCAGAACTGCAGTGTTTCCAGACTAATACAGAATCACAGAATCCTTTAGGTTGGAAAAGACCTTTAAGATCATCGAGTCCAACCATTAGTACGTTGCACCCATCTTCATTCCACAGGTAGTGGACATGTGGTGCATACAGATACGCTTCCTACAGGAACTATAGGTAGTTCTATACGTAACACAGCAGTTAGGACTTCCAGGAAGCATCTGAGAAAGTTCCCCCATGAGACTCAGGTCAAGGAGAACATAGGCAGGGTTAAAGTAAACTGCAAATTTAAGTGTAGCCTGAAATATGGTTGAAGTTCATCAGAACAGAAGTGAGAATGCAGCACAGAGCTTCACTTCTCCATCACTGAAGGTCTCACCAAAGCAGCAGAGCCCTGAACTTCCTCTTCTAGCCAAAAAAAGCTGATCATGAGACACGTGGCAGGTTGATCTCCCAGCAGCTTCATTCTCAAAGCACGTTGAGTGAGACAGAGCAGGGATCCGTCTCTGCTACTCTTGCATCAGGCTCTGGGGAGCTTGGTGGTCCTCTGGACTCAGCCTTCACCCACCTGGCTGTTGGGTTTCCTCAGAAACAGCCAGATCCACTCCATTCTTCCACTGGCTTCCCACCTGCACCGTAAATCCCAACGCCACAAACACCCCCTACTGCAGTAGGTGTTCTGGTCCTGCCCTCTCTTCTCCTTGCTGTCTTCCATACTCGTGTCCTGCTTTATCTTTGCTCACAATCAATTCCTTTTCCAACAATGTCTCTGTAGCAGAGACGAAGGAAGATAGAAAAGCATCCAAGTCCTTCACGCCAGGCCTCTTGCTGCCCTGATTGCTGTACCCACACACTTCTTACCTTCTTCCCCTTCCTCTGGCTGTTTCTGAAGGCAAGGAGGAGTTGATTGGGAGGGACCTGTGGGGCTCATCCAGTCCAGCGCCCTACTGAGCATCGGGTTCTTGCCAGTGCCAGCCCAGTTTGGCTGGGGCTTTGCTCAGCCAAGTCTTGACAGCCTTCGAGGATGGAGACATCACCAGCTCTCTGATGACCCCTTTGTGGGAGCTACTGAAGTTTCTACCAGAAGTTTGGTGGATATTGGGAAAATCCAAGCGTCGGTTGGCTGGAGCTTGGGACTGGAAGAAAATCCATCCTTTCCCTACCAACTCTGTTGTCATTTTCCACCTAAGCCGCAAAACCGAAAATGAAATAAAATAAATTCTGAATGTCTGAGTTTATGCCAAATTCCTATTCTGAAAGTTTGAAAACTCCACGTGCTCGTGGAACGCGTTTTCTGTTATCGTCCCATTTTTCTTCTATTTTAACCGCGCCGAGTTCAAGTCTCCAAAATGCAAATCGCAAAGAGAGCAGCTGTGGCTCAGTAGCGTGCGCAGGAGAGAAATACAGGATTTCTTTTTTTCTTTTTTTTTCTCCTTTTGTCTCAGAGCTGTTAAGAAAGCGTCGGGGAGAAGGTTTGGAAATAGGCACGCCGTATACACACCGCCCCGCTCGCCCGTGCGCCCGCCCGCTCGCTCGCGCTCGCTCTTCTGCTGCTGCCACATAATGGAGTTGAAAAGAAATAGGTCTTATTTCCATACTGAGTCACGGCTCCCACTTTGTTCAGCGCCGCCTGAGCCGAATTTTCCTTTCGGCTGGTCGGGAAGCAGGGCCAGGTGCGGAATTGTCATCTTTGTCCGCGCGGCAGATGCGAGCAGGGGAGAGCGCGATGCGTTTCTCGTCCATAAAGCAGCCGCAGAATGACGTTAAATTAAGCCTCAAATGTTTCTGATGAGCAAAGGCAGAAGCACAAAGTCGCAGGGAGAAAGCGCGTTCCGCGAGAAAGTGAAGTTTTCAGACTTGCAAAATAGGAATTTGGCATAAACTCAGACATTGAGAATTGATTTTATTTCGTTTTTTAATTATTTTTTTTTTTTTGCGGCTTAGGTGGAACATGACAACAGAGTCGGTAGGGAAAGGATGGGTTTTCTTCCAGTGCCATTTGTGCCACTCTATCAATCCATCTGGGCACTGATGGCAGCCGTGGGAGCAGGGAAGCCTTTGAAGAAGTTGGAGCTGTACGTGCTCTTTTCTCAGAGGTGACCTGGACTGAGTCAGAGCCTCCTGAGCTCCGCTCTGCTCCTGCAGCCCAGCAGAGGCCAGATGGGGCAGGTGTGACCAGCTGGGACGTCCAAATTCCCATTTCTGGGATGCCACCCTGGTTTTAGGAGCCACACCTCCCCGCCCAGGCTGGAGGAGCAGAAGGTGGATGGGTGCTGCTCCCACCACGGCTGCCCGTGGTGACTTCCACAAAGTCCCTCAGGCCAGCACGTCTCTGTTCCGGGATGCGCAGCCTGAGCGTCAGAAGCTTTTTAGAAGTAATGGTTATGCAACAATGATGAGCAATCCACGTCCTCCCCTCCCCAGTCTCCATCCAGGCAGGAACCAGAAGAGCTGGTGGGACCTGGTACTTGGGAGGTCTTACGGACCTCGGTGCCCACAGCTGGGTGCTACCCTTGGATCCACCACGTTGGGCCACGGGTGTCGTAGACATCTTGCACCATATCCCCCTTTTCTAGACACCAGTGTCACAAAGGAATCGAGCAGGTGATAGTTCCTTCCATGAACATTTTTACGGTTTTGAAATGTCCCTGACTCCTGTCAGGCAGTTAAAAGAAATCGGTTTCTTTCAAGAGTTTTCGACATGGTCTTTTCCCCCCACACACACCATGTATGTTTTTGTTAAATGAGGGCTTGGTGATTTGGGGATGTGGTTTGTGATCTTTTAATGGCTACTTCTCATTTAGAAAAAGCTAAAATGAAAGTTTTTGGCAATTTCAAAATACTGGCTTGAGGAAAACCGTGTAATGAATCAAACCAACCATGAAAGATTTGATTAACCAATAATAATAAAAAAAAATCCTAAGCAAATCTCACATTGGCAAAGCTGGAAGATATTTTCAATTCTTGTGCACTAAAGGGCCCGTCTGGGTTTGAGGGCAGCCAATTTTGGGGCAGGATCTACAAGCACAGGCTCTGGAGTGAAGGAAAACCCAAGTGGTGGCTTCTGGTGGGTTCCATCCTGGGGTTCACATCCTGCCTCAATTTACCCAACCAGGGGTAAACCACGAGCTGTAATTTCACTCCAGTTCAACCACTTCACTGCTTTTTCAGCCAGCAGCACGCCGTGCCCCCAAATTACTCTCCTGTGTGGTGACAACACAGGCAGCCACTTAGTTGCTTGGCAGCACCGAGGAGGCTGATGAGACTCCTCCAGCCCATCTGCCGCGTGGCTACCGAGGACCAACGTCTCCGCCGGTGATGACACAAAGTATTATGTACGTGTGGATTCCCCCGTGCTCCTCCTGGAACGGCCACGGCAGATGGCTCTCTCCAGAAAGCTACAAATCCCTCTCTTAGACACCTCCTGAGCTGAAGGATGGACGGGGAGCGACTGTTTGGGCAAGGGCTGCTGGAGGAGATGAAGGCTGGAGACGTGTCTCCTCCTGGCCCAGCGTGGCTGAAGGGATGGCCACAGCCCTCTGCCGGTGGACAGCCCCATGCCCTGCTCTGCAGGAGGGAAAGAAAACCTGGACGAAAATGGAGCAGGTTTAAAAATGCATTTTGGAGAAGGAAGAAGTTCCAGGGCAGAGGAAGGACCTGGTGGTGATGTGGCTGGTTTGCAGGGAGGCTGCAGGCTCTGGCCTGCAGGGTGTGAGAGAACGGCAGGGCTGATGTCTTGGCTTGTGAATCCAGCCTGGACCATCACCCTGCAGACCTGGCACACTGAAGGTCCCTCTGGAGCTCCTCTGGTGCCACCCCCCAGCTCCAGCAGGGTCACCCAGAGCAGGGGGCCCAGCAGCGCAGGGTCCAGGCACCTTTGGAATCTCTCCAGAGGAGGAGACTCCCCAAGCTCTCTGGGCAGCCTGGGCCAGGCTCCAACCCCCTCCCACCAAACAAGTTGCTCCTCCTGCTCCGAGGGAACCTCCTGGGTTCCGGTTGGTGCCCGGTGCCCCTTGTCCTGTCCCTGTCCTCTTGTGGACACAGCTGAGAGGAAATTGAGACTACCCCGCCCTCTGCCCATTAAAACCCAAACCAAAGTGATTTCAATGTTTAATTAACCCCCAAGCGAAGGCACCAAAGGTCAAACCCTGTCTCTGGCTCCGCTGACGGCCACGTCCCAGTGCACAGGAGAGAGCTGAGCCTCCTGCTCAACTTCAGCCCAAACGGGCTCTTGCTTCCACCAGCCTGCAGTGGAATTCCAGTATTTGATGCCTAGTAATGGTTGCGCTAATTAAATGTTGCCGTTTATTATTAATGAATGCAAGTCATTAGCCTGCGCTGTGCAGCTGGGCTGCTCGTGGCTGAGCGCTGGTGCCGGACTCTACCCAGGTAACTCTGAATTCACTGCTCCTAAACTGAATAATCCCTTTTTTTTTTTTTCCTAGTTCATACTGAAAAAAAAAAGCAGTTTTTACTTGTTTGGCCAAAAATATTTTAAACCGGGAACATTTTAACAGCGTGTGCAGCGAAACATCCATATTCATGCTGGTTTGGGTCACTTTTGATCCCTTTCTGGTGTTCCATAGGCACTGGGAAAAAAAATCAGCTATCTAGCACATTCCCAAGGGGAACATTTTTGCATTTGTACAAAGCTAAATTGATTGCGAGCGTGCAGCCGCCGCTAAGACAAATTTCAGCTCGTTATTTTGCTGGTACATCACAGAACAATGTTTGTATCAAAGCTGGATCGTCGCTCCACGATAATTCTCCCATTTCTTGAGCTAAGCTGAGCAGAGGTGTATTAAAGATTCACATTAAAGATTCATATATGTGGCGGTGCTGACAGTTTAAAATCTTAGCACATCCCCAGCGCTCGTTGAAAACATTCCAGCCATCGGGTCAAAAGAGAAGCCGGGGAGGAAAAAAAAACAAAACCAAAACCACGGTGAAAATCCAGTTTGTTTTTCCCACTCTGTCACATGTAGCGCTGGTGAATCAGAAAGTCCCATTTCCTCCTCCTTTTGTGTCATTTATTATCAGAGGGGACCACTGGGGCTCAAGATTTGTCAGTGTTTCCATCATCACCACCACTTTATAGTTTGGCCATAAAAAGTCGCTCAGAACTGGGATGGTCTGGAGTTTTTGCTTAGAAAGATTTTATTTTTTTCTCCTCAAAATTCATTTTGAAGGGATTCAGGAACCACTAAAGCGTTGCCTTCCTAAAAGGAAAATTTAAAAGTTGTTTTTGCTGATGGTAGATGCTTTTTTACACCCTCTTATAACAATGTGGGGCTGAGGGACAGGGTTTAGTGGTGGACTTGGCGGTGCTGGGTTAAGGGGTGGACTCGAGGATCTTCAAGGTCTCTCCCAACCTAAACAATTCTATGATTTTATAATTCTGTGATTCTGTGAGTTCCCAGCTCGAGGTTCTCAGGGTCAGCAAAGGTGTGTGGTAAAGAGGAAAGAGAGGAATTAGGTTGAAATTGCAGAGCAGACGCTCGGCATTAATCCTCTGAAGCAATTCTTCCTGTGACAGCAGCCAGGGAGGCCGGGCTGAAAAAAACAGTGGGAGATGGCTGCAGTTTTTCCATATGGATTGTGGGTAGGGACAGGATGGTCTAGTGACAGAACAGCATCAATTGGATCGTCTTTCAGAGGCAGGGAAAATTGTCTCGGCAGAAAAAGAGAGGCGGCTTCTGAAGGTGGTTTATGAATAATGACCGTTTACATGCTTGAAATCGTCTTGTCTCAGAAGAAGGCGGCACGAGGCTGCAGCCTCAGCCCCCCGCCCCCCTCGCTGTTCCCTGTGATGCTGCCAGAGCATCGGGCTCCACGGCTGAAATGGAAAGAGAAGGGTCCCTCCTGAAGAGTTAAACAAACGGTTACTGTCCGTCCCCGTCTTTGGGAACCCTTGGGAAAGTCTCAAGGCAGAGAATTCATTCCGTGCCCGGGCGAGCTGGATTTTTTCCTGCTCCATCCCGTTTGTCGTGGTTTTATCACTGTAAACTTAAAAGGGGGGAGATTACTTCTGAATCGATCCCGAATGAATTCCCTCTGCTGAATATTGTACAAGTTTTTTTATCTCCTTCCCGGCCCATGCGACTGATCTGCTGGTAATGGAAATCTTTGCCTCCAGGCAGTGGCTTTCAGCAACGGCCTCGGCCGGGTCTTCTGCTGCCCATAAAACTCAGAAAAACTCAGAGATATTGCTCATGTTTCCCCACATCCTTATTTTTTTTTATAGCTGACTGCATCCCATCCGTCACAGCAAACGTCTCCTCCGCGTTCCCTGTATATTTGTTAAAGGTCCAAGTGGTGAAACTCTTCAAGGAAGCACTGGGAACGTGACGGTAAGCCGGCAGTTAGTGGGAAGCAACACTCACTTACGATATTTTAACAATTTCTCTGAAACATTAAGAGTCACGTTGCTGAAACTTGCTTATTTGTCTTGCACTGAGAGCTCATCAGAAGCACTTATATTGCCAAATTGACCGGCAAGCCACGATTATTGGAGTGATTTAAAATGAAAAATATCAAGTGACTTATAAAATGCAGATGCTCGGGCAGAGGCTCTTATATTTGTTAGATTTTCATCTTCCTGCCACTGAAATTACGGTTAACCCAACAGCTCTAATGACAGCAAATCGTATCTCTGCAGTTTATAAGCTTAGAGCGACCAGAGCTGATCGGTCAGAAGCTTGAAATACTTGTGGTATTATGAGGGACAAAAATAGGACTCGGTCACCACCCAGCCTCTGGAGAAGGAGGGGTTGAGGAGCTGCCCTGGTTCTACAACCGTCTCTCCAAGGGTCTCGCCCTCCAACCAGCAGGACTTTTTCCACCAAGTGAAAGGAAATAAAATCACCTGTAAGATGGAGAATCTTGTCTCTCTCCTGTTTTTCCGAGTCTGCTAATGAGAATGCTAATTATTCCCAATATTGGGGTACCAAGAGAGGGGATCAAGCTGGGGCAGCTTCAGGGCTGGGTGTTCCATGAGCCATCCCAGTGAAACCTGAACAAAACCGACTTGTAGGTCTGGTGCCGGCAGAATAAAGTTGGAGAAACTGATACAGCTTCACAAGTCCTATTATTATAATTTTGGAAGGGCCTCTTAACCTCCTGTGATTGGCTGAAGCTCGTGTAAAACCAGGATACGGCCACCACCTTAGGAGGATGGTGAGGCTTAATCGAAACTCCTTGAAATACTCGGATAAAAGACCTTGAAGAGCAAACCACTGATGGAAGGAGATTATTTAAGGATTACTGAACATATCCTGGTCTGGAAGATCAGCTGAAACTGGAGACCCCTGTGGAAAAAGAGGAGCTGTTGGGAGACAAACCGTCTGCGGCCTGGTCTTCACCCAGAGCTTAAACTGGGAGGAGGATGACAAAAGTTCACACCACCAAAATCAGTTGTGGTCTCTCGCCTGTGGCCTCTGCAGTCTGGAGCAGACTGTAAATGCTCCTTTATGGCAATTCTCATCTGAAAGAAAAATGAGCGTACGCTGCCTGTGTTGGGACATCCTTTTGAGGAGTGGAGATAACGGCCTTTGAGCTGTAGGAGAATATACGTCGGGGTTAATGACTTCTAAATGTCAAAGGGGGGTTGTGTTTGTGGAGGCTGCAGAGCAGCTAGCTTGAAATGTAAAGTCCAGCCTGAATCGGCAGCTATTCAATTAAATTTCCCTTAATGCAGTCAGCAAGAGGTGATGAAGAACATAGACCTGATGAAAAATGTTCACCATGGCTACAGGACTAGCTCCAAATTGCCCCCTCTACGCTACTGACTCATTAGCATGTGAGTTTGTCTTTCACAGAAGTTCCCCGCATCGGTTTTTGCGATGTGGCTCCAGAGAGGACTCGTGAGGCTGTGTCCTCGGCTGGCACCGCCACCAAAACTGAGAAAGGTGAAATATTTCACTTCACCAGGGAGATTTAAACCGAAGAGAAGGAAGAAATTGTTGCTGCTGAGGGCGGTGAGAGCCTGGCCCAGGCTGCCCAGAGAGGTGGTCGCTGCCCCATCCCTGGCACCATCCCAGGGGAGGTTGGATGGGGCTCTGAGGAACCTGCTCTAGTTGCAGATGTCCCTGCTCCCTGCAGGGGGGTTGCACGACACGACCTTTAACTGTCCCTTCCCACCCACACCGTTCTATGAGTCTGTAACAAGAAATACAGATTCATAGCCTTTGATTGCAGCGCTTTCTTTCACATCCATATCGCTGGTATCTCGAAACAAATGCAACTGCAGAAAAAAAATCCCCGGGTAGCAGAAGGTTGTCGGTGGTGGCAGGTAGTGATTGTTATCAATTGATGGATCAGAGGCATTTTCTCTGAAGAAGGAGCCGAGCCATTCTCACCCTGTTGGGGACATGCCCAGGAGGTTGGCCGGGCGTCAACGGCAGAAGAGCGTGTTCGGGTTTGCTCTTTCCTCCTGCCTCAGCAGGGCTGGGCAGCTCCAGCTCTTCCCAGCCCTCAGTGATCCTCCCGGCTCGTAAATAATTGAGTCGTACAGAACAGTCAGAATTTAAACGCGTATTCTTATAGGTGCAGGTATTCTCCAGTGGAAAAAGCAGCTTAATTGCCCTTCCATTGGATTATTTGGTCTTTTTACTGCTTACAGGGTAAATAAGGAAGAGTGGGATTTTGGAGCAGACTCGCAAAAACCTCCGTTTGGGACTTAAGAGCTCCAGAAACGTGGTTATTTTGCTTGGCTGCTATAAATACTTCATGAAAACGTCCACTCTGTCAGAGAGAATAGGAATTTGCTGAGCGCTGAGCGGAAGCTGCAGAAACACGTATTAAAGATTCACCACCCAGACCACGGGTTTCATTCAAGAGAGTCCTCCTCGTGATTTTTTTTCTGGTTAATGGTGTGCTCCGTGGACATTTGGATCTTCCTTTGACTAAAAAGCTGATCTGAAGCCCATCTTGATGACGTTATTCAGACAGATCCGACTTTCAAAGCTGGCGATTAAGAACTCAAGATTTTGGCAAGAACATCTCGTCCCCACCACTGAAACGGTCACCCCAGATGCCCCGCGACGGGGTCACGGACAACTTGTGGCTCAGCAGCACCAGCCACCCAGGGGACATCTTTTTCCTCGTCTCCCTCATTGACTGTGAAATCACATAGTCTAGAAATGCTTGCACATTAAAAAAAAAATATAAAAATCGGCGCTTCGGGATGGGTGGCCGGGAGATTATTGCATTATTTTCACGCCCTGTTGCTGGTCTGGGTACCATCCCCCAGTGGGGTGGGCACCTTCTCCACCCCCACTGCTGTTTTAAATGGTCCACGAGGTTTGAAGTTGTGTTCTAAGTATCTGGGGGGGGGTCAAAAGCGCTTATTTATGCAGCAGCTCAGGGCAGCTCGCGTGTGTCGCGCTGCACACGTATTCTAATTAAATCCTGAATGCTGTTTGTTTATTGAAGACTAAGCTGTAGCTATATCTGACTTTAACTGGCCTAATTTCTGTCCCTAACGAAGCGTGATTTATTTGAATGGACCCTGCAATCAATTACTCCGGGCAGCACAGCTCACTGCGGTCCTCGGGACTGCTCTGTGTCTTACCACGCTGACATTTTTTGTATTTTTATTTTTTTTTTAAAGAAAATGAAATCTTCCACATGTATTTGCATAATTTCTTGTGAAAGAGGCTGTGCTAAAGTCATTGACTAATGCAGTTTGCAAACCAGAATTTTTTTATTTTTTTTTTTTTCCCAGGGAGATTACTTCCTCCTGGGGAGATATGCAAATGGAGTTGCCTTTTTTTATTCAACTATCTTCAGAATTATCAGTGGGAAATTAGTTTGTGACTGTTCCCAGATCATTCATTATTCGAGCCGCTTGTGCACTGACTGCATATTAAGAGCAGTTATTTATAACATTTAATAAGTCAACTCAGCAAAGGTCAGATAATATAAATGGTGCTACTGGATTCACACAAACACAATTCATTAAGGATTAACGTCTGTCTGGTAGGAGAAAAACACCAAAATAGTTACTTGGCCTTCGTGGATTTCTTTAAGATAAACATCCTTTAGAGTTTTGGGGTATTTTGTCTATTGTCTGTGTAATACAGATCCGGGGAGATGTTGAGTATTGCCTGGGATGTTTTAAGGTCAAGCCCTGGGTTTTTCTGGAGCACCAGGGGTTGGGAAGGTGACGGAGCACAAGCCCTCAGCTCCTTGGCACCACGGGCTCCCCGCCAGGCGCTGCTGACTCAGCGCCGGGGCCGAGGCGCTGGTGTTCCGAGAGCTCCCGCTCGAATTGCCAAGGAAGCTGCCGTTTCAGAGCTGGCTTGGGTTTCCCTGGAGGGTTTCCAGCCCACAGCGACCATCCACTGGCACAGGTCAGGAGGACCAGGAGATGCCAAAAGGCTGTATCCTTGTCAGGGCGGCAAATTCTCCCTTTGAAGCAATTCTAGTCCCTTTTTATCATTTCTTTTCATGCAGCAGAGCAAAAAAAACCACTCTGGCCAGCCTCTGGCAGACAAGCAAATATCCCTTCTCGCTCCTATTCCCATTGGCAAAACTCGTCAGACATCTCAAAACCTTTTTGGAGCACGTGGGAAGTTTATCCGCGGCTAATACACAGCGCAATGCGGAAACACGTTAGTAATTAAATAATTGGTTAGAGGCAGCCCACCCGGTCACTTAGGGAGGACATCACAGAGCCTTGCTCCTGTTGAGGCAACATTTAATCACAGGACTAAGTGGTTGTCCACGTAGGGAGGTCAATCCGTATGAAGGAGCCACAGCTCAGGTTTGGCCACTGCCTGCTCCGGAACCGCTCCAACCAGTTTTGCTCCGGCAGTGCTCAAACCACGGGAAGCTTTTAGTCCTGTCCCATGATTAGGCTTCTTAATGTTTATGTTTACTCTACAAAAAGGAGAATCCTGAATCTTAAGCTAAAAAAAATTACAATAAAGCGAAAAAAAATTACAGTAAAGCAAAAGAGTTGCAAGTATCTTTTAGAAAAGATTTCACTTTAAAAAACAAACAAACAAACCAACCAAACTAACCCACATTTCTCTCTTCTCCCCCACTGGAAACCATCGGCTTCATCGCTCGTCCACCCCGAGAAAGTGAGCCAGGCTGATGTCCAGCATCCAGCCTGATCACCATGACAACGTGATTGCACAGGACAGCGCAAGAAAAATCCTTCGGAAATCTCTGGAGCTCAAGAGGAATCTAAATAATCATCACCTCGGACTTCTCCTGTCTGCCGGGATAACCGTGAAGGACCCCGGTGACGCGTGCTCTGATGTCAGCTCAGAGCCCCCGCGAACCCAGCCGCAGGAATTCGCCGTCAGCAGGGCGGCTGCTGGTTCCTGCCCCTGTTCCTGGTGCTCTTGGTGTCACCCTGAATGGCAACGAGCGGAGGAAAGGTTCGTGGCGCGTTAGGACCTGAAGCTCTAACGAACTTTAACGGCTCCTAAAAGAACCTGTGTATTAATAACACACCGACCGGTGAGGGGTGGTCGTGCAGCCGAAACAATCATTGCAATATTTAAGGGGAGATAAATAGATGAGCTAATGTGAAAGTTCACTGCGCTTGCGCAGCAAATTTTTGCTTTTTATTTTTGCCTGCGCTCCGACTAAACGCGGGACGACAGGGAACACGTGGAGGTGCAGGTGATCCCTCATCACGTTCAGGATATGTGGCTGTTAGGACCTGAAAAGGGTTTGCTTTGAAAGGTGAGATGAAGCAAAGGTCAGACAGGGCACCCTGCTTCCTCAGATGTTCTTCACACTCCGTTCTTCTCTCATTATTCATGGAGAGCATCCGCACGAGGACTGACCGGGCGGCCGCTGCGAGGCTTTTCTCCTCAGCGACCGATTTTTTAGCTCTAATTCCAACTTTAGATTTGGAGAGCGGAAAGCGGCTTAATTGGAGCGGCGGTCACAAGTGGAAGGTCTTTTTGGAGTGCTTGTGAGCATCAGTAACGATTCATTTACACAAATAACCCACGTCATAACTTTTATAAACAAGCTCAGGTGGTGTTTTGGAGTCACAGCAGCTATTCCAGGCAAGAGCAGCTGAATTTCAGGGGGGTGATGATACAAGCAGTGAAACAGACTCCTCCCGACCACACCGAGCCAGCACCTCAGCCCTACCGCTGTGCTGTCTGAAGGGGCTGGTGCACATCTTCACTACAGATGAATTTGGGGTACATGAAGCTGAGCTTCCTGCCAGGAGAAAGAAGCAAAGACCAGAAAAATCAGGGGCACGGACACATTTAGGAGAACCGCGGTTCTGCGCAGAGAGCGTTTCGGCCACGGGAGCTGACTGCTTGCCCAGCTTAGGCCGAAGAATTTCAGCAGCTACTCCAGCACCAGCTCCACGTTGGGTTTGTTTTTTTTTTTTTGAGTGAGCAAAACAATAAAGGTCACTCCCTGCTCGTTTCATAACACTCAGCTGGGAAATCCCAAGGATGCCGAGCAGAGATAATTGGATATAAAATGACCAAGTGGCATTATTACATATTATAGACTTTGTGCTGAATCAATACAGGTCAGACAGTATTTTGTAGCCCAAAATTATCAACAGAGAAAGTTTTCCATGGTACTTCTCTAAGTTTCGTAGCTTTTTTCTTTTCCTTCTGCCCTGAAGGAGCCCGACCCTCCTGGAGCAGCAGCCCCGGGAGCTCCAGGGGCTCCAGAGGAGAGCAGCGTGATATAGAAGGTGATACAACTCTTCCCCTGGTAAAATTTCCTCTTCTTAACCAGCATGTCAAGTACTTGGCCGGCTTTTTTCCCCCTCCCCAGCAACACAAGAGAAAAACTTTAAAGCTTTTGGCTGGACCTGACAGAGGAGCAGGCACGTTCACCAGCAATACTTCACACCCACCTTCTCTGGATAATGAGGAGAAAAGGCTGTGGTTTGGGGCCAGGTCCCCTCTCCACAGTGAGTTTCCACCCTGATTAACAAATGGCTTTGCTTAAACCCACAATCCGAGCTCTGAGCTCCTCCCCACACTGTCATTTTCCATCCAATCCCTCAGTTCAGCGGGATGGTGGAGCTGGTAGGTAAAAGAAGACACATAGAACCCCTCACACACCAGGGATGTGCTCAGCACGCTGGTCCCATCCTGCCAGACACTGGGAACCCTCTGAGAAATAACAAGAGGTGAATATCCCCTCCTTCCCTCCTTGGCTGAACACTGTGTCAGAGCAGGAGGGGCTTTAATTAGCATTTGGGGGATCGAGGCACTTCCGAACATCCCTCCAGCACCAAGACTCACCTGCCTGCTCCAGAACAACCCTAATTTTACAACTCTGAGTAAAACCAGCCCTATTTCACCACTCACGCCCCCCACAGAGGCTCCCCACGATCAGGACAGAGGGATCTCTCCTCAATACACCTCATTACCAGCAAAGACCGAAATACAACCATTCCATTCAACACCACCCAATATATGATAAGCAATAATTTTTTTTATTTTTTTTTTTAGGACTTGGTATTACATCAAACCTCAGCTCAGCTCCTGTGAGCAAAGGTCCCCTGGCCGGTGCAGGAAGGAGAGCAGGATGCCCAGCACTGTAGCTGAGCTCCCGGCGTGGTGTTCAACAAGCACAGGTGACAAACGACCTGGCTGTTAATAAAAGCTGATTTTCTTCTGCAAGAAACTGCTCCCAGGTGGTGTGGGTAAATAAAAGGTGAGGCCGGGCAGGTGCTTGGCCTTTTAGAGCTGGGGGAGAACAAAGAGCAGCAGCTGAGGGAGGGGTGGTAGGCAGTGAGCTCTGGGAGTGGATCGTTACCTTTGACTTTAAGAAAATCACCTTTTTTTTAAAAGAAGAGTTTTCTTGCTCTTATCTTGGGTGCAGTGTTGGCTCCTGGCTTGTGCTGAGGGCAGAGGAAAAAAAAGGCAAGAAATCAAGGAAAAGTCAGTGTAAGAGAATTGGTGGAGCTGGGGCTGCTTTGCAGGAGGAAAACCCTCTGCCCTGGCATCTGGAATTGCCTCTGTGCTCTAGGTGAGGTATAAAATTGCTTTTCTGCTCTCAATGAAGCTCACACTTCTCCATAGGATGCGGAACCTAATCCTGCTCTAGATTCTCTGAGGAGTCAGAGCCCCCAAAACTCAGGCAAAGGAGCTTTGTTGTGGGGGAGCTGAACCTTAAGAGCTCTGGGGCACGGGGCAGGTGGACAGTAAATATCCCCCTGAGGGACAAACCAGCCCCCAAACTCTTCCTGGCTGGTAGAGATGACACCCAGGATGATCCATTTGGTTGCCCGTGGAGATGCAGCTGCTCTGAGCAGGTCTCATATACTAGAAAATTAACTATTTCTGGCAAAAATAACCAGAATTTTGGAAATGCTCTGGCTGTTGTAGACATTTGGTTGTGAGTCACTAATGGATGGATGTTTGTGTCTCCTCTTCATCCTCCTGCTTGGCTGATGGCAGAAGTGTGATGGATCTGAGCTCTTCCTGAGGAACCGGCACACCATGAGTGGAGTTTCCCCTGAGCACCAGAAGCGGATCTGGAAAAACACCTCCAAGAAGTGATGTGAGTACAAAGTTCTGTACGTGGGACCGTTTGGAGGGATGTTTGATTTTATATATAATATAAAAAACCCCCAAGGTTATCAGGAAGAGGTACCAGAGCAGGCAGCTGTGCCATGGCCAGAAAGCACTTAGGTCTGTGGCTTTCCATGGAGTTTCATAAATTGCGTTATTTCTCGTGACAGTTCTGGTTCAGCCGTGCTCCCCTGTAATGAAAATCCCCTGTATTCATTTTATTTCCCCCCTCAGCGTAAATAACTATTTATATGGTGAGTTTAGGTTGTTTTTTTCTTTAACTGCTGTGTTACCCCCGTTATAAAAAGGTTTGTTTACTTTTACGGTCTTTAAAACACACAACACTAGGGAAAAAGGGAATGTAAGGAGGGGAAAAAAGGGGGACTGCAAAAAATCACCCTGATATTTGCAGCGTGAACGGCAGACGGATTTAGCTGTGAGAAAAATCAAGGATGAGCTCCATCTGGGGCCAGATAAGGGTGGCAGACGCTTCCTGGGTGCTGTGCATCTTCCTTACCTGTGTATTTCCCTTCCCCCATCACATCCAAATGCCAAAGCAGTGTCTCTAGAACAACAGGCCAAGGGAAGGAGGCCACATTTATCAGTGACGGCCGCCTGTCGGCCTGACCTGGCGTGTCACGATGTCCCAAGATATGGAGAAATTATCTGGCGTGGAGTTTTACATCCTGTAGTTATTTGCCGTTCGAATGTTTAATAGTTGCTGACGTGATCCGTGCGCCAAGATCCCGTTGTTGTTGTGTTCCCTGACCGGTGACGTTTCAAGGAAACCAGTAGAGCTTTTAAACGAGTCTTTATGTGGCATTTACGATGCTCGTGTTGCAGTTTTCTCCCACTCGGAGTGGATTTGTGTGCACCTCCCAGAGCTGAGAAGGACGATACGTTTTTAGCTCGTTTTAGGAGAAATCTGCTCGTTCGGAGCACCCAGTTCCTGCAGGTGCTTCTCTTTTATTCAGGTCCCACATCAAGCACTGACTGTACCAACCTGAGCAGAAACAGTCTGGGGAAGGGGACAAGTAGGCCACGCTGTAGCTGTAGATGTTCACAGGATCGCTCTTCCAGGCTTGGCAGGATTTTATTTGCCCTTTTTAAAAAGCCATGGGAAAGATACTGCTCCACGCGCCTGTTTTAAATTGTTAATGTGATCCATCCCTAAAAATCATTCTCACCGAGACTTAAAATGGATAATTGCCTGGAACTAGCAAAGCTCCTCGGATGAAAAACAAGCTGCAAGAGCTAAATCAATGTATAATTCCCCGTCTTTCTTTATCTCGTTCCTTTGAGGAGAGGGGATATCGCTGCGGAGTGGGTAGAGATGCTGGTACGTTGCCAAACCTCGGGTGCTTGACACAGCAGGGTAAACTTTGATCCTGATAAAGCTGATGGGGGGGAAATATTTCCTTGACAACGTGGTTTTACCTGCTGAATATATGTGTATTACCCCACTCTAGCAAGAGGTTGTATTAAAAGCGACTCGTGGTAGTTGCTGGAGTTACATTTCCAGCTATTTTTAATGTCCCTGTGTTGTTCCAGCACAGGTCACACAGGGTTGTACTTATCTGGTTCTATTTTAGGAAAGGGAGGACTTATGAAATGCAAAATAAAAGGTATTCGTATAAAATTTGAAGCTGCTCGGGCTGTTCCAGCTCAAGGCCCGTTGTCTCCGGCTCAGCCCACGCTCCCCTTCACACCCGCCGACAACTCCTGTGGAAATTTCCGGCCGGGATTCATTCCTTCCCATGCCTGTACCAATTCTCCAGGCATCTTCCAGCCCATCAGCTCCAGCACCAACAGGGTTATGCAACTATTTCACGTCCCTTCCCGGAGCGTGGTCAAGTGCAGCAGCTTCAAGCTCTGCTCTGAAGAGTGTTGCTATTTCTGGTGGGTGCTGCTGAGCCTCTGCCCCGCTCACCGCTACCCAGGAGCTCACCGGTGAGAAATACTCATCTGGTAGGTCTCAGTGGTCAGCCCAGAAGGGACATGTGGAAGCTTTTAACGTTTGGATAGGGAATGGAAGGGTTTGCTCTGTGCTTGGAAAGGGAGAGGCGATGCTGGTGCCAGGACCCGTCATCTTTGCCCTCTTCCAGTGGAGAAAAACACCCGAATCACTCGTGCCCTACCTACCTGCCCTAGCTTGCATCCTGCATGTAATTCTCAGGATGCCTTAAAGTCCATTAAAAGTGGCAGAGCTCCTGTCGAGCTCGGAGCAAAAGCAGGCTGGGGTTTGTCCTTTGTGCATTAACGTCATGTGCCGTTACCGGGGACACACCGGTCCTCGCCTGACCCCGGCACCGAGCGAGAAAAGGTTGAAAAGATTTCAGTTTACGTGATCTATTTGTAGTTTCACATGCCTTTATGCAACAAATTAACTAAATTCTTCACTCTTCTGACTGAAAACGGCCATCACTCCTTTCCTGGGAGTCAGGGAGCGTGAAGTTGTTTGTTTTCAAAATTTATCTCCTGCTGGTGGTTTCCTTTTCCCCAAGGTGGCTGCACTCGGTGACTGAGCACCCCAAATATTTACTGACTCGCCGGTGACAAGGTGGGAAAGGCCAACTTCAGTTATTTATTTAGCCTAAATCCTTGGGCAGTGCACACAGATGGGCTGCTCTCTTGCCATTTCAATATTTATAGAGAGTTATCGGCCGCTTGACCCGTTTCCTTCTCCGTCAAATACCTCCCTGTTGCTAAAGGCGCGGGGCTGCTTCCGTTTCTGTCGTGATTTACAGCCAGAGCCAAAGGATTGCTGTGGTCTGGGGGGGGTCACGTTAGATTTTTGCCATCAGGAACCTTCTGGTTATGAACTTTTCTCACCATCTGATGTCAGGATTTCAGAGGGTGAGCCCCACACCTCGGTGCTGCCTTCTCCAATAGGCCTTTAGGGAAAGGAAAATTGTAATATTCTGTGTTTCTTAAGCTTCATTATATTTTAATGGATTTTTTTATAGCTTTTCTGATTAGTTTTGAGTTTGGTTTTTTTAGTATGCTTTCCCTCTGACTTTTTTTTTTTGCACGTCTCCCTGAAGGAAGCAGGCACGCTCTGCAGCCTCTGCCCTTCCTCGGTCGTTTTTCATCCCGCTCCTCAAACCGACTGACGGATCTTTTCAATTCGGGGTTATTAATGACTTGGCAGGATCTGAGTTTGTGTCTCCACAACAAACTCATAACAAACCTTCTCTAACAGCTCACCATACTTTTTCTTTTATACCCTCCACTCCATCAATTATATTCTCACACCGTGACAAGAGGTGGGTGTTGTTTTTTTCCAGCGCTGATAAGGTTTGTTCCCACACTCTGTTGCCACCACCTCTTTCTGCTTCCTTCTGCTCCTGAAAAACCCACCGGTGTGGACATCACACATGTTTCCCCTTTACCACCATGAGCCATTAGATACTACCTGGATGGGTGCACTGGGGGTGGCACCTTCACCTGTTTGCACCACTTGCTTTGGCCTCAGCGTTCCTTTTCCACCTGCTCAAATGTTCTCTGTTATGCTGAGACTCGTTAGGGCAGGTTTTCATTAATTCACTAGGAAATATGTCCTCGGCTTTGTATGTTTATAAAGCCTTCTGGGCTTCCGTAGCGGTTCTTTGGGACTTTTTTGTTGTTTTATTTTTCAAATATATATAGGTATTTTTATATATTCCAACACCCACCCCCTAAAAAAAAAATAGAAATATATATATCCTTTTCAAACTGTTTTCAATCACAGAACACCAGGTTAGAAGGGACCCCAACGATCATCTGGTCCAACCTTTCTTGGCAAAAGCCCAGTCTAGACCAGATGGCCCAGCTCCTGTCCAGCTGACTCTTCACTGCCCAATATTGGGAGCACTTCTCCTGGGGAGGTTATTCCAATGACTGATCGTTCTTGTTGTGAAAAATCTTCCTTTTGTGTCCAATCAGAATCTCCTGAGGAGTAACTTGTTCCCATGACCCTTCATCTTTTCCGTGTGAACCCCTTGTGAAAAGGGAGTCCCCATCTCCCTCTTCCTCTGAGACCACCAGGAGCATCTTCTGCTCTTCTGGAGTTGGCCCAGGGGAGCACTGGTGCACCCCAAAGGTATTGTCTTGCTGATGCTCCTAGGAGCATTTTGGCACCACAGCACCAAGATCGAGGAGGATTTCAAGTATCGTTTCCCAGCTCGGCAGTGGACTCTCGCCCGAGAATTATAGGAAAAGTGCACCCACCTCTGCTCATTACCCAGCCATTAACTAAAAATAGCCACTTTGTCACCTTCATAACTGGATTTTGGGAAGAAACAGTAATAGATAACCTGTAACAAAAACACTCTGCACTCAGCTACGTCACGACGAGAGGAAAAAGTTCTGTTTTATTAATCCCACGGCAAAACATCCGGTAGTCTCTGCCTAATGAATACTAATCGAACCTTTAAAGCTCGTTTACCAAACACACCCAATTAAAGGACAACGAGAGGCATTACTTACAGAGCACATCCGAGCATTACTGAAATAGCCCCGTCGCTTTAGCGCCGTAATTGCCAAATAAAATACATGGAGCGCTCCGTATTTATAAATTCAAGAGCTGTTCGGGCCGTCCCCGCGCCCGCTTCCTCCTCTCTAATGAAGGTTATAAAAGGAACAAGCGTCTTCACGTAGAGCGTGAAGGGAAACTCTCAAACTGCATGAAATTTGGGAAATAAGGCAGCGTGAGTCAGTCATTTACTGATGTTCTCTCTCCCTGAAGTACATGGGGTGGGGGGTGATGCCAAGGAGGGTGTGGGAGGCTCTGGGGGTGTTTATGAGCAGGTGCTCTTCAGCTGGAGTCTGTTTTGGGGAAAAAAATGGACATCTGGAAGGTAGAGTCCTCCAGGGGATTGAGGTGGGCAGCAGAGATGCTTCTACAAGGTGTCTTGGGATTTACCTCACCCTCAGGGCCTCACTTTTATCTTTTTTTTATATTTGAATGGCCCCAGGAAAGGCTCTGGGTGGGTTGCATCTCTGCCAGTATCCCTTTGGACACAGCACTGGAGAACGACAGCAGCAAACAGGTTCTACTGGTCTGCTGGAGACCTTCAGCTCTGCCTCCTCCTGAGGTCTTCCTTATGGGAAGCTGGGGGAAAAGCTCCAAACCATGGTGCTGAGTGGGGTGACAGTCCCCTCCATCTGGTTTCTGCAGGGCTGGGGCAGAAAGGGGTGGGATGGGGTCAGGAATAAGTGCCCTCAAGCCCCAACCTTGCAAAAAAATCCTCAGACTTACAGTCAAGAGCCACCTGCTTTCTTTTACTTGTAGGCTTGAGTCATTTTGACATTGTTTTATCTACAAAGACAGGAAGATATGTGATCTTGCCAATTTTGTTTTTGCTTTAGACCGAGAAACAGCTGCAGCACAGAGCAGTTGGAGGAACCTTGGAGGTGTTGAGGGGGTTGCACTAGATGACCTTTAGAGGTCCCTTCCTATGATTCCATGACTTCACAGGTTGTAAAGGGGTGTCAGAGGTGGTGTGTGGCTGTGTCCAGGGGTATCCCATGTGGGGTGCCGTGTGGTTGGCAGAGGGAATAAATATAACCACCACCAAAAGAGTAAAAAAAATCACATTTAAACCATGAAGCTGAACCCCTAATCCCCAGAAGAACAATCCAAAATGACACTAGTCTTCTGCTGAAAAACCTTCACTGGGTGCTTGGATTTATTCTTGGGGCACATCTCCAGAACATCTGTCTCCCCCCAATAATTTATATATTCTCCCTCTGAAGCTGTTCCATCCCACCACGGCAGCCCTCAGCCGGGCTGGATGAGCCCTGAGTCATAGAATCATTAGGGTTGGAAATGACCTTCAAGTCCAACTGTCTACTAAAAATTATCATGACTCCTAAGCCATTATCATCTGCTAGCAAAGCAGCCACATGGGATTTTTGGTTTTAGTTTGATGATTTTTCTTTGCTTTTTAACTGATTTTTCTGATTCCACAAGCACACTGTTTTCAGGTTTCTGCCTGGAAGCCCCAACTTGCCCATCCACCCCTTGTCTTATTTCCCGTAGTCCATAACTCACCACCTGCTGCTCTGAGGGGTGATCAGCCTCTCAAAATACACATATCACCCCAAAAACACTGCCAGCCACAGCCAGGCTGTGGTGAGGGCTTCTCTGTGAAACGGCTGGATCTTGATGAACAACCTGAGACCCACCAGCCCACCCCTAGCAGCTTCTCCTGGGGCAAAAAGACTTGAGAAGTCTGCAGAGCTGATGTGTGCAGCCTTCAGGACAGGGATTTAATAACTTTAGGGTTTTTTTTAATTCCGAGGATCATTTATTAGCTCATTACAGAGCTGTTTGCTTCTCTCTCAGAAATCAAAGCCAACATTCTTCATGTGAGTGTGTGGTTATCACACCATTAAACTTCATGAAAACCCATCGGCAGTGAGTTGGCCCCAGGCACGTACAATTGAGGAGATAAAAAAAGCAGCATTTTCTTGCTCACCTCTGGACCTCAGGATCCTTACGGGCTCTTGTTGCAACGTTTTCTGGCTGTATGTGGCTCTTGGACGTGGTCACATCCCTCATGGAGCCAGAGGCTTGTGCCAGGTGATGAACAGTTTGGACACCCACCAAAATCTCCGAGCCATGCTGAAATATTAAAATGCTGACGGATGTCGCTGGGGCCCATCGGGAAGTTCTGGGTAAAGAGAAAGAAAAGCTTTTACTTTGCTCTTGGTTGTTTTTTTTTTTCATGTAGTGAATTCTTTTTGCTTCGGTAGATTTTGAGCTGGGAACACCATTGAGAAACAAGTACCACACGCAGGGATGGCAACGTGAAATGTTTTGGGGCAAATCTGACAGAATTCGTGAGCAGTTTCTTGTCCTCCAAATAGTGGTTTTTTTTAGCAAATGCAGGACTTAGATTACCCAGCAAACTTGCCTCAGGACAAGCGTCGGAGAGCTGTGACACCTCACCGTGGTCCTGGCACATGTCGTGCGCATCCCCACTGAGGTGCGGAGCCAGGTCATTCCCGTGGCAACGCTGCCAGCGCGGGACCAGGGAAAGTCTGTGCCGCTTGTTAAGCGGTACTGACACTAATGATATAATTAGCTGTGTTAAAAGTCACGTCTGGTAGCATCTACTTTGTTTCCTGGGTGACTAAAACACCATAAATAATGATGTCCGGCGGTGTTTCCATAGAGCTGCCATCCCGGGCAGGGGGTCCTTCATGGTCAATGGTCAAGAGATGGACACACTAAAAGTTTGCTTCCTGCCTCTCAAACTGGCAAGGCCAAAGTCAGTGAATCTCACCCTGACAAAAGGAGCAATTCCAGGCTGAACTCCTTCTTCCCTGGCTTCCCACAGGTGGGTGGTGTGTAAATACACCAAGAGTTTGCTCATCGGGAACTTGTGAGCAGGAGCCCAAATCTCCGTTCTTGCCTCCTGCTCTTCCCAAAGCTGACAGGGAGGAGGGGCAGAGTTTCAAGTGAAAACCATTGATTTGTCAAAATGGGGAAGAAGGTGGATTTATCCTGCTTGAGCCACAGGTTTTTGGTGAGAACTGCTTCTTTGGCAGCTCGCCACCCAGGCGGGCTTGCTCAGATGTCCAGGTCGATGGGTATCATCACCTCACCATGTGTCACACGTGTCCCCTGACCCCTGGGGACCGCGGACTTGGGGAAGTCCTCGTGACTCCCCAGCTCCTGGCACCTTTGCCATCCACTCGCCGCCGGCTGTTGTGCGTCCGCCCGGTCGTAGTTTTCGTTTTAAAATCGCAGGTTTGTTTCATAAACGTGGAGTCTGTCATGGAGCTGGTGTCCTGCTGGTCCTTGTCTGGGGGATGCCCATGCTTTTAACAAGCCAGAGTTTGGGAAGGAATCTGTTTGCAGGGGAAAAACGGCTCACGTGCTCGTTTTGGCGTGTTTCCAAGAGACTGCGGTTTGCGATGTCAATTATTCCAATTTTTTTGCTGAGGCAGAGGGCTCGATTCAGTTCAGCTGTTCCGCTGCTTCCGTTAGCGCCGCACGCTTCCTTTTCAGGTTGATGAAATGCACATATTCCCCTTCTCGCTCCAACGGCCAAGCAAACCAATCCACCCAGGGGGGAAGAGCAGGTGACTGCCCAGCACGAGCTGCGGCCACTGGGCTCGAGTCACAGCCTCAGTGCTGGCCCAGGGCTGAGCTGCCGGAGGGGTCATCGGCGTGGGCTCGGGAGGAGACTTCAAATGGGAAATGAGGAGAAGAGAGGAGGAGGAGAAGGAGAAGATGCATTTGTAAATGAAAAGCAATCTCCAAATGTTCCATTCAATCAGCAGCAGAAAGCCTTGTGCACAAGGCTGAGCCTGATCCAACGCCCATCAATACCGAAGGGAGGATATCTAATGACTTCCAGCGGCTCTAAAATTGGCTTTTACAGCGTCCAAGGTGCAACCACGACTGAAAAAACACCCAAAGCCTCGGTCTTTACTGTTCTTTTATTCACTCTGATCTTTTCACCTACTATTTACTGAGCTCTACAACGGGATGCTGTAAAACCGCTGTCGATCGCTGACAGCACGAGCTGCACGAAGCCTGCACGTGTAGTTTCCAGCTCTGCCACCTTTGCTTATTTGGGAGAAGTGAAAAAAAAATTAAAAAATGAATCTGAATATGTTAGAAGCAAGCTTTAATGAAGACAAATCACTCTGCTTTTAAACCTGAAGAACAAAACCACTTCCCATGTATTCATATTTTTTGGTTTATTATGTTTTATTGTAGCTCTGCTTTAGAGTCTAACTTCATAACCTTGATGACTCCAAGGGGAGAGAAACGTTTCTCCAAAACATGCTTCTCCCACAGGTTTATCTTGACCTTACTTCGAAACCACGTGGAAGAAAAAGTCCCATTTCAGTTCTGAAGAGCACACAGGCCCACACCTGGATGTGTCTCTGTGGTAGCCCCAGGGAGGGCCGTAGGAAGCCCACGACTGGCTCGCTCGAGGGATATAACGACTTCTGACACTCTTGTTTTCTACAAGAAGAGTTGAGCAATCCATTGACCGACCACATTCCGCCGTGCGGGAGCTAATCGATGCCATCGGTTGGTTAGAGTTTAATATTAGCCCAGCTGCGCTTGTCCCACGCTGTTCAATTCGACAACCGCGACGCTGTTTCTTATGGTCACCTTTCTGCCTCCTGGTTGAAAACACGACTGAGCCTTTCGGGCTGAAACCCACCATTTAATCAGCTTCTCAAGAAGTGTCAGGAGTTGTTTGTACTTCAATACGTGAAGCTCACAGCTCTGCCTCCTGACCTGATGGGCTATAGAAGCTGCTCCAGGCAGGTCACGAATCCAGGCCCTTGAATGGAGAATGTCATTAGCTGGGACCCGCCAGGGATAAGGAGGCACCACAATAAAAAGAGTTGTATTTCAACATCCATTTTTATCCTTCAGGCAAAACGACGAGCTGCAATTTCGTCCTTTTGTCTGGAAAATGTCAGGAGCCGCTAAAACGCCGGAGGAAGAAGCTGTTGGCGTAAACGGCCAGAGCACTGTGGGGTTGCATCAGCGTCTTGAGCCGAGACTCGTCGTGCTTCCGACGCTGCCTCCGCTCCACGGGGAAGAGGGGACGGTGGAGCCGGCCCCGAGCAGCTGCCGAGGACGTTGAAACGCCGCCGGTTGCGTGTGTGGGGAAATAACAGCAACGTGTTGGCAGCGTCAGGGTCGTGTTTATCCCAGAAAGCCAAAGAGAACGAATGCGAAATAAATTCCTATCGACAACAGGATGAGAATATTTACAGGAAAATGAAATGTAGGGTGGGGGGAAAAGGGGGCTGATATCGGAGGGCTTGTGAGGGAAGCGAGCAGCCCCTCAGCCTGTACTGAAACACCCCCCAGCACACAAGGAACACGGGCTAAAAAAATCACTGTGTGCACACGAGCGCGCGCTTGTCCGTAAATATCTACGTGTGTGATCCAGATCCAGCTCTCTGGAGGACTTGTTTTTTCATTTTTATTTTGTAATCGGCAGCCTTTGCGAGCGGCCTTCGCGTGTATTTATTACGGTATTGAATTGCTTTCCATGGTAACTAATTGGGGCTTCAGAAACGCAGGTTCTGCAGGGGTACCAGCTGAAATGGAGCTGAATATGGAAACAGATGGTAAGAAGAAAATCACTTGCTTCTGAAATAGTATTTCGTGATGGAGATTGATGGAGCAGAAAAAATGGGGGGTGGCAGGGACTAGAAAAGAAACCAGCCCTCCCTTCTCTTCATGGATTTCTTCAGGAAAGTGTCTGGTGAATATTTAAGGAGAGGAAACCCTGCTATGTGGGCTGCCGCCTTATTTCCCCATTTGCTGTTTTAATAAGAGGCAGACTATTAAAAATCTGGCTGTATAAAAGAAACGGGAAATGAAATTATGATGAAAGGGTTATTACAAGTATAAAAAAAACAGAAAGGCTTTTACAAAAATGTATCTGTTTCACTATGAAAACCAGGTGAAAGAGCATGTTTTGAGCAATGCAGAAAAAATAATGAAAAAACAAAAGGTTTCTCCTGACTGTGGGTGTCTCACCGTCCTCCTGCACCCAGAGCTCGGGACGGCACCGGGCGCCCAAGGGAGAGCTGAGCGGAGTGAAGCAAAGTAGTGAGATGTTGAAGACCATTTGGAGTGATTTGATGAGGGTCACCGAAGCAGAGAGGAGATCTGCGTCCCCTTCCCATCCCTTTCATCTCAGCAGGTAGAAATCTCGCTGTGATGGATGTGGTTATGTCACCTGACTGAAAGCTCAAGAGTTTGTCGGAGTTTCTCTGACCTTGGTCCAACGTCACGGACATTGGCCGTGCTCATGCTCAACAGAGATCCTGCAGCCTGGGTAAATACATGTTTAGATTTATGGCAATGTGCGTTCAGCGGAGGTAAAATGTATTTTTAGGTATACGTAAAGTCAAATCATTTGCCAAGTTCAGTATGAATTTTATTTACCCAGCAGACAGCCACGTTTTCATTAAATAAATACATATCTAGGCACTTCAAATGTGAATATTTGACACGAACCTGCTCGACAACTAGCGCAGAGCCATCCAAAGTTATGCATGAGAATCTGACCCCTTCGCGCTCCGACAGGTATAAGATCCCAGTTTAGGGGCCAGAAGAAGTCTGCACACTCCAACTGATGTCCACCCAGAATAACGAAGGTATTACAAGCAAACCATACGTTAAACAAGAAGGTTCTTTTAATGATTGCTTCCCCGATACTCAAAGGCACTAGTCAACACTGTGGACTAATGACCTACACATTTGTGTGATTCGTACACGGTTTTAGCGTTACAATATTTTTTCAACGGCTTTCCATGGCACATGAAGTGGAATATTTCTCCTTTCGGCTGCGACGGCTTTGTCCTAGACCCCCTTCCATTGGTTTGGCGTCACGGGAAAACTCATGGAACCAAACCGGAGCTGTAAGGATCGTGCTGAGCGGCCAAGCCCCCTTCTGCCGCCCTCTCTCCAGGTGTTTCTACAGATCATATTGGGTGCTCGCTGCGAATTGATGTCGATGGAACTCCTCTAACACCGGTCAGATTTACACAGCTCGAAGATCGAGGTGGGGAATCGGACCTGTGACTTCGCAGATCTGCAGGCTCCGCGTAGCGCAACGGACGATGAACCATCTCGACTGAGGACAATTGTACGTTTCTTTTATCCATCGTGAAAACCTCTCTGATGTGTCGAGTAGAAAGCTCACAAATTACATTTTAAAGGAGCTACCATAAAGTATACGCTTCAAATAGACCTTTTACCATAGAACACAAAATTCAAATGACATTTATTTTTTTTAGGAAAGCACTTGAAACTTTTAACACTGAGGTCCTGACGACATTAGATTACTTTTAAGCTGTAAACCTCCAGAAGTTTTACGTGGTTAAATAAAATCAGCGTTTACAATTTCCAGGTATTATAATTATTGAACAGATTGTAACAAGAAGATATAATTATGATGTAAACATGAAGCTCAGGAGACTGGGACTGAGAAAACTCTCTCAATTCTTGGTAGATTTCTATCTGCACTCAGTGAAACCAGTAACTGCTGGAGAAGAGGTTCGTTTTCATCTCACATATTGATGTCGGTGCTTGGTGAGCGGCAAAACATCATCCCCCTTTTAATATTAGTTTACAGAATCACTATTACTTTGAAAAAAAACCTTTCTCCCGGTCAAATCCTGCTGCCAGGTATCAATATAACATTTGAAAGGAAAGAATTTAAAACCATCTGATTTTGTTATTTGCCTCTGTATCTGTAGATATGTGAAATTATATATATATATATATAAAAATCATAAATCTCACTTAACCTTCAAAACCCAAACTACCTCTAGGTAAGAAATACAAGACCTTTTTTTCAATAAATTTAAAGGGTTTATTTATACCTGAGACGTTTTTGCATATGGATGTCTTTGTACCTTTACCTCTAGGTCCTCACCTCAGTCCTTTTTTCTGGGGTCTCACTCAAAGCCTTTAGAGTTCTGTGGATTTTTCCCACTAACTCCACGGACTTTGGTCGAGTCCTTCCTTATCTAACCTTGATCTATAAACAGAGGCAAAAGGGAATTAAATATATATATTTAAATGAGAGTTGCTGTACAAGCGGAGGGGCTGGTTTTTACAAATCCAGAGCTAGTATCTCCAGAGCTAAAAATCCTTCACCGTTCCTGGTACTTTTCACAATGTTCTGGTTCAAAAAAAAAAAAAAAGAATGATAGTCCTTCATACAGGGTGATGCATATTTCTACTCATTGGTTAAAGAAGAAGTTTTGGAAAAATGTCTCCAGGTAATGGATCATTTGCTAAACATGACCGAAAAAAATACTCCTTCGTGGCTGACCTGCTCCCTGGTTCTGGAGAAGTTCGACCCATTTCTCCACCCAGCAAGCCAGGAAACCTGGAGCGGAGGAGTAAGAAGTTGATGCGGCTACATGACGTTAAGGTCACAGGCCGGTGCCGATGGATTGAGAGATTTTCAAACAAATTCAGGGAGTTTAGGAGCCCAGTTCCTCCTGAAACTCAAGGCGTGTGGACGCCCGACTCCCACGGATCGCTCGGACAGACCCCACGTGCTGAGTGTTGAAGCACACGCATTAGCAAGGACAAAACCTCTCTAAGGCTCTTACAGAATTTCACAGTGCTGTTTAGTTTGGTAAATACCAAACTAAATTGAAAGGTTCCCTTTGTAATCTAAACAGCTCAGCTAAAATAACAAATTAAATAAAAGCCCACCACGTTTCACTCCGTTTTGCTTCTGACAGGGGGAATTCCATACAAGTGCTTAGACACAGATACAGCCTTATCAGAGCTGATAAGACAGCGATGAGAATTGCCCATTTTATTAAGTATAGGTTAGAAAGATACCGGTGGAAGTGAAATAAAGTGTGCTTTTAGACTTGGAATTGGACGTACTTGAAAAAATCAACAAAACCAGTAGTACTACATTCCTGAAAGACAGCACGAAATGAATCAGCCTCCACGCCGATGAGTACACCCCTCTGATGTTGTGGAAACATTGTTTTTTGCACTGTATTTTACAGAAAAGTGTTGATGGTCAGCAAAATTGTCTTTAAACAGCTCTTTTTTTCTACTGTACAGGCATCTCACAGGAGAAAGGAAAGCTACATTTCACTGGCAATAGGATTTCATAGACCTTAGACACGTTAGAAATGGTTGGTTTCAAATGTAACGTAGTTCCGTGTGAATTAAATCAAACCCTCTCTCCCAAGTAGAAGGAATTTCTAAGATCTGACACCTGTAGCAAATGGATCAAACGCGGTCGATGTTTCTAAGCACGAGGAGGAGGATGAGGACACCCAAGTGAGGCACCAGCAACGTGGTAGGACAGAGCG
The DNA here is from genome assembly GCA_013396935.1 of Baryphthengus martii. Classification (NCBI taxonomy): domain Eukaryota; kingdom Metazoa; phylum Chordata; class Aves; order Coraciiformes; family Momotidae; genus Baryphthengus; species Baryphthengus martii. The sequence continues at coordinate 37,693 of VWZK01000591.1, forward strand.
ACGAGCATCGGGCGTAGGAAACTCTACCGCTTGCATTTCCAGTTGCCTGTTCCAATTTGACAACCGCGCCCATTCCAAAGCTCCTGTTGGTGCTTTTCCTCCTTTGTACCATACTACTCGGCACCCAAACCGGAGGAGTTTCGGTGAGGACACCGTCGCTCCCTCTGTCCCCGCACCAAAGCAGAGGGTGGGCGTCTCCGACCTTCGGCTCTACCAATACTCCGCAACCAGCCGGTGGAATCCTGAGGGTCTACGTGTCCCTTTCTGGAATTCAGGAGCTCTCTGGAGTGATTGCCAACAACGTTACGACTTCCAGCGAGCAACCGGCACAGCGAGGCACTTACGTGACATGTTGAAAACGTATCTTTGGTAAACACTCACACACACACACGCACACAGACTCGTAACTCATGGTTTACTTCTCGATCATCAGAGAAATCTGCATTTGCTGCTACTGGATGTGTGCAGGGCACTGCTCGTATCAAATATATTTTTTTTAAATGCCACTGCCAAGGGTTTGTTTTAATTCACCTGAAAATGATGCAGTCCTGGGCTTTTTGGTTTTGGTTTTGCTTTTGCTTTTGGTTTCCTGACTCCTTTTACCTATTAAAACATCTCTGATCAATAACGAATTAGCAATAGAAAGCAAGCCCTGCGTGCTCCATTTGCACCTCCTTTCTCATTCTATTGCCTTGTTTTTCAAGGCCAATTTCGTCAGATTAGTTGCATCTCTTACAAATTTCGTTATCTGTGAGGCAGACCAGGGGAGTCCGACGCCGCGTCATTTACGCAGCCCAGTCTCTCGGTCGGATCAGTGGAAATTTTGGATATATCGAAATACCGAGTCTTTCCTGCCAACCATTTCTACACAGCGCTCTGGTGAGGAAGGGACCTCACGTCACCGCTTGGATCTGGAGAGTGATCAGGCCAGAGCCTGTAAAGCAAAGCTCAAACCGCCAAGAGACAGCCCATCAACGCCTGCTTTCAGAAGGTGCTGCTGGAGCTGCCTGGGTAGAAGTGATGGGTGACCTGCTTTCATGTACCCAGAACAGCGGCGTTTCTAAAATCAGGCATTTCTACTGCGAGGGATTTCATTGGCTTAATTTTTCATTTACTCTGTTTGAATTTTGCTAAAGAATTTTTTAGAACCTGGAACTTAGTGCGTTTCATTTTATAAAATTAGAATAATTTGCATCCTTCTCTTTTCATTGAAAACAAGAAAAAGCAGAGCCCAAACACACGCAGGGGAAGAAGTACTTCACAAACAACAGCCATTTCGCTTGTTTTACCATCTGCGTAATGGTGACTTAGACATCGCCCAACCGAATAACTTTGGCAACTTGCACAGAAATACGTCCTTAACTCAAAAGTGATGATAGAACTCGCTTTAATGAGGCCTTTATTATGGAGAGAACTGGGAAGAGAGAGGAGTGTAAGTGCTGAGGAGGTGACCGTGTTCCTAAACCATGCCGCTTTGCAGTTGTATGTGAAATGGGTACGGCTGGTAGATGACAGGTGGTTGTCCGTGAGCAATGTAGTAACTGCTGAAGTTTCTGTCACTGATATATGGAGCAGGTTGATAATAGCACGTTACGTTGGCCGCGTTCGGGATGATATTTTGCTCTCCGAGGACTTTTAACGCCAGAATTGTGATCATGTTCAGAGTTTGCCTTCGCTCGTGTCCCATGAGGCAGACCGTGCTCTCGTTGACGACTCCACGCAGAGTCATCAAGTAGTCGTACTTGCTTTTCTCTTCTCCAATGAAGTGGTTGCGCAGATACGACTCGATTTTCCTTTGCTGCTCGGCGACGTCTGGAAAATCAATGAAGAACCTGGAGCACATGTAACGTTCCAGCGATTTAATTTCAGCCTCATCTGCCGGCTTAAAGTCACGAACCAGGAGATTGCTGTACTTCAGGAGGCCACCTCCTCGGATTTCCTCCGGGTTCCTTGTGGAAATCAGTTTGTATTTTAAGTGGTCCATCGCTTCCTTGAAGTCTCCGTACATGCTCTCGGCGATGACCGTGGGGTGAGAGTCTTCCGTCAGTTTGCAGTCTGTTGCTCTGTAAACGTTCAGGATGGAGTCCAGGATGATCTGGAAGGAGTCCACGCTAAACTCAAACTGCCGTCTGAGCGAGTTGACGAACTTCAGTTCTACGTTCTTGCCGCTGTTGTTTGACAGCGAGATGAGGCTCCAGCGATCGTGGTCGGTGGAGACTTTGACCATCTTCTGCACGTAGGCATCTTTCATGGTCTGAGCGGTGATCTTCTCCTTATTAACGCATTTTGGCAAGAAGTCCAATAGGCAATGAAGAACTGCTTCCTTAACAACCTGGAACTCGAGCTCGCTTGGAAGCTCCACCCCAAAAATGATGTCGAGGTCCTTGTAACTGGTTCCGTTCTGCTTTACCAGGACGTGACTGGCTGTCGACCCATTCAGGCGGATGTCTCGGACGCCGATTTGCTTTTCGATGAGCTGCTCCTTTACCACATGTATGATATCCTTCGGCTTTACATCCAGCGTCGGAAAATTTCCTCTCCCGTGAATAGGTATGACCTCAGCTAAAACTTGATCCAGGATTTTAATTTGATCCCAGGTGAGACTACTGAATCTGTGGTCTGAGTCCTCAGTCATTGTGATGTCGGTTGGCTAACTGGGGAGAAACAGAAATGGAGAGACAAATGTTAGAAGTTGCTCCAATACCAGAGAGCCTGACATTTCGCTGGGTTACAACAACCACGTGCCCTCCTTCCTCGACGCAGTGACAGAGCAGGGACTCCTGCAGAGGCACGATCTCAGCAAACGCTCTGAGTCAACCGCTGCACTTTTCACAGGCTTTTAATTGAATTTTAATGTACTCGGGTTTTAATCCTGCTGAGAAACCGTCACGTTATTGTATAACCCGGGACTCAAGGCAGAGGCCGTAAACCATATAGACTTCGTTTAAAACTACTTAAAGGTTAATAACATTAACTACTTGGTGGTTATAATGAGACTCCAAATAAACTTCACTGCAAAGAGCTGAAATGAGCAAAATGAGCGAATTTGTTTCTTTCTGTCATGCTTAGAAATCTCCCTCTGTCTTCGACGACCTGGATATTTAAAATACTGAAAGAGCATGAAGGTTTTTCAACAGCAGGAAGGTTTTTCAACAGCAAGAATGATTCAAGGCTCTCATTATTTACCCAGCCACAGGCCTTGGATGTCCTGTAGCCTCTACGGGTCACCTCTACGTACGCAGCCTTTAATGGTTATGGTTTAAGAACTGGTTATCCAGTGACTGTTAAGCTCTTTCCACTCCGTTTCTGAGGAAAACCCTTTTCCTTCCAAGCCTTTAACCGTGTTCCTACATTAATGTGCCAATGCTGGAAGTTATGGTTTGCAGAGGTGATGAGAACCCCCCTTCCAGCCTTCAGCTGCTACTCCACAGCTTCTCTAGAAAGCCTGTAGAGAGGCACCTATAGAATACACGGGATAAAGCTCAGGCTCTGCAATTCCTCAGTTTAAAATGATATCTTGGCTTCATAACATCATGTGAAGCAAGCTGATAGACCTCAGCATGGATAGTTTATTTACATTTCACAATGAGGGCGGGAAAAAAGGTGCAAATCCCGCAATATTGGGATTAAAATGTTTCTAACTGATCATATGTGGATTTTATTTTCATTGAAATTTTGGAGTGGGAATGTGAACACTTTATTTTTTAATTTTATTTATGTGTACTGTGAGTATGATTGAACACAACTATACAATTATCTAATTAGGTGTGATTAACAGTGAATAAATATGAGGTGCACTTAAGGAACTGTGAAAAAGAAAAACATTGTTGGGCATGAGATCTCCCAGGTGTAACGAAAGATGCAAATCTTCACCTTACTGACTCCGCAAATTAAAGTCGATGCGACAGAACAGAAACAGTTTGGAGCTCAAAAAAACTTCCAGAATCCATGAAAATCCCTTCGTCCTTTGTCCCTTCTCACCCGCTCGTGCTTCCTTGTTCTTTTGGGGTAGTTAATGCTCAGATGGTTCGTCAGGAAGGATTGCTGCCGAATTTTATCACACTATTTTTTTGCCATCAATAACACTGCCTATTTTGCGTGCTTATGGCTTTACATTAGCTATTTCTTATTCCAATTCCATGCTTATTCCTTTATTACCGCAAACTGCTCCTATGGAAATAAAAGCACATGTGTTTTTGGCGCTCCTTTACTCTCCGGAGTCAGCTGTGGATATCCTCAACCCCTGGGAAAATACTGCTCAGACCGTTCATAGATGGAGGTGCAGATTCTGAAAACAGCTTTGATTACTGAAAGGGATTTCTTTCTTTTTCATGCACAAATTACTCTAATTTTGCTTTCTCCTCGAGTGTGTGTGAGTTTCAGCAATCTGCCAGCGCTGCCAACGTGCTCCTGAAACATCCAGAAACAGTTCTGCCGACAGATGGCTAAACCATATTTTTTTCCAGCTAAAGCTGAGTGGTAAATATAAAGTAAAATCCTACTAAGAAGACTGCTGGGGAAAAAAAAAAAGTCAACAGTGTTTTTTCTTTATCAGTGGTGACTACAGACATATGTACGTTGTCGTATATTTGCCTTCCCTCGCCTTCAGATTCCACAGCCTGGCATATTTTAGTAATTTCAAGTTACTTGTGAACTGACAAATGGCTTGGGAATGTTATGGAGCCGTTTTTCACGTATTTCCAGTATAGTTTCAGCTCCCAAGAAAACTCATTAAGAGCCTGTGTAATTCCAAGCACCTTTCTGGCCTTGTTACAACGAACGGAATTAACCATGTGCTTGAAGTTAAATGTGTGGTTTAAAAATTGGGACCAAAGTTGGGAGTTTAATTGTCGCTGAATTGATTGGTGTGAAGGTCTTGGATTCAGTCCTATAGCTCTGGCGCAACCATGGAATTCCTGGCATTGTTTAAGTAGCATATAACTCCAAATACATAACAGAGAAATATATAGATCTGTGCATATGTAGTGAGAAATACACATCTTCCTGAAGAGATGAGATTTGAACTGAAAGAGAGAGGAATTTGTGCCATAACACCGCCTATTTTACATGCTTATGGCTTGACATTTATTATTTTTATATATCTGTATTATTTATTATTCCAATTCCATGTTTAATTCCTTTATTACCACAAACTATTCCCATGAAAGACCTCCACCCACCCTTCGTAGCCTTTACAACATCCCAGTCCATGTTCATCACTCAAAGCAGCTGTTACAGAAAAGCCACGTGAATTTGGAAAGTAGCACAACCCTGGGTGGAGGGAGAAGGTTGGGAGGAGAAATGTTTGTATAAACTCTTTGGCAGTGTCAGTAACTATCTCTTTTGCGTTGAAGAATCGTACCTCAAAATGTCATTTATTTAAAGTGAAGCCTGAAGAATCTGTTCAGAGCCTCAATATTAATGTCTGAGAAATGTCTTATGATAACTACGGAGAATTCTGTGCTGAAATAACGTCTTCGACGTTGACGAGTAAGGAAAGTGCCCTAGAAAAGTCAGGAATGAAGTTGTTGAGAATATAATTAATTTAGGGATAGAAGTAAACTTTTTTTTTAAAAAAAAAATATTTGTTAATTTGCTTCCAGTTTGCAACCTGCACTTTATTAGGAGGATTTCTTCAGTAGTTGTAACTTACTGAGACTCTCTCCTAGTGATTCTTTTTAGTTTTTCATTTATGGGATCTAAAAAGTTGCTGTAAACTGCAATGAACCCTGAATCTTGCCTGAGTTAAGATCTCTGCCAGATAAAACAATGAAGAAAAGTAGTTTTAAGGGTGTTGGGGTTTTTTTCCCATATACCGTGTAGAGAAATGTAGACTGAGATGGCTCAGACCCGGTCCTGTTTTGTGATATATTACCCTTATTACAAGGTTAGGAAAATATTTCCCTGTTTCAAGTTCCAACTTGTCCTTGAGCAGTCGCCTTCAGCTGATGATGTGGTCGCAACGTGGAAAAATGTTTAGCTACCTCGGGATCTTTAGACGTAATTTTTCTAATTTTTCTTATTTATTTTTAGATGGAAATTGGAGGCTCTCCTTTTCTTCAGCAGGGTTTGGAGCAAATCAGTAGGAGTTTGGTTTTCCAGGGATGCTAATCTCTTTTTTATATATATCTATATATA
>VWZK01000592.1:0-55203 GCA_013396935.1 Baryphthengus martii
CTCGCGGAGCCCGCCGCGATGCCGGAGGCCACGGGAAGCCGTTTGGCTTCGCTCAGCAGCCGCGGGGGATCCGGGGTGCGGGCACCCCCGCGGAGCGGGCCCGGTTCTCCTGGGCAAGGCCGCGAGTCCCGACCAAGGGCCCAGGGCAGAGAAAGCTGAAAGCAGCTGAGAACATGGCCCTTGACAGAGGCCAGCACTTAGGGTAGGAGTTAACCCATTTGTCACAGATTCGGTGCAAGAGTGGATTTGTCGTCTACATACATATTAAGTAACTAGAGATCACGAAGAAGATGGAATCAATCGCTGCACCACTGACACAGGGCATCTGGCTTGGGAAGAGTTGCAGGGAATTAGACAACGGTGAGAGCTGGAGGCAAGAGAAGGAACAAAACGAATTGCAGACCGATAGGATGGGAGAGGTCAAATATGGACTTGCTCATTTGTGTCACAAAACAGAAGCCAAACTCTTGGCCAGGGCTTCTTCCAGGTTCAGATTTCAGAACTCCCTTCTGCATTTCATCACTAGGTTAGCTGTGTTACTAGACTAGGGAACACAGCCAAACAATTACAAGATTACACTAAGACTAAATCCCCATATCATGAATAGCCCATGCTGGCAAGTAACAAGATGAAATAAAAGGAATCAGCTCTAGCTGCTCACTGATACCACAAACACACACGCACTAAGCAGCAAATTAATTCACTTCTTCAAAGTGAACAATTGTATGGTCCTCTAACAACTCCTCCACTTAATTATTGAAGTATCCCACATCTAGGATTTTCTTGCCTACAGCTAAGCCACCAAATTGACTTTGTGTCTGCATAGCAAAGAAGACAAATACTACTTCCCAGACAGTAGCACAAGTAATCTAATAGAAGACCCTCCAATACCTTCCATTTTTGTCCTGGTTCCCACTAGAATGGGAACCAGACCTTCTGAAGTGCTGCAGAAAGCCTGACTTGGTGGGAAATGAGATCCCAGCAGTACTAACCAGCAGTCTAACTGGGCCAAAAAAGTAAGTTCCAGACTCAACAGCTCCAGCAGAAGTTTTTAAAAAGTGACACAGAATTACATCTCGATGAGACTTTGGTCAGGGCTCAATACTTGGAATCATCACAATTAATAGGAAGGCCTAAATATTCAATGACCGTTTCTAAACTACCATCACCATCCTTTGAGTGGAAAGACTCCAAGGGCTGCTAGACACCATACTGAAGTAGTTCATCAGTATTAATCATGTGGGGAAATTAAAAAAAAGGCAATAAAAGAAGTGCTGTCAGGGTTAACAATGCTACACCCCATGGCTTCAATCTGTTCCTTGAAGTCTCCAAGTAACAACTCAGCCTACTTTCCAGATAATGGGATCACACAGCCTATGATCAATCAAGGAACATGGTAAAGTAATAATGTAACTGCTAAGAGTTGGCGATGGTTCCAAAAACCTGTGGAAAAAGAACTTCCTAAGAAATAAAATGAGAGGGTAGAGCTTCAATATTTGGCAAAGCATTAGAACTATTAATAAAGTAATCAATACCTCTGTAAAGCAGCTAAGGAGAAAGGAGTTGGCATAAAGCACGCTTCGTCAACAACTTGTGAAGGGTCTCAAAATGTAACAAGGTGGACGAAGGAAGTGAAGATAAAAGGTGTGTTTTCATAACATCTTCTCTTAGCTATATTAAGTCCACTAAATTTATCTGTTGAAGGCACCCCTCACTCCTCCGGTGATTATTTGAGCAGTCTTATGAATCCCACTTCAATTGGATGCCTGAATTACCAAAGATAGAGCGGGTAAGCGTCCAGAGGCTAAATCAGCGGCTCCTAAGCTTTCTGGCCCTGTCAGTAGATCGCTATCAGCATTCAGTTCTTCTTGGAGATACTGCACAGCCACTATCAGCAAACTAAGAAATATCACAAGACTTTACAATATGGTTTAAGAATTACTGAAATAGGCTTTGCTCAGACATTTGATACAGTTTCCCGTATCTTATCCTAATTCACATTTTTAGCTCCCCTCTGAGTAAGAAACAGAAATTGATTTTGCAACTGGCTGCCACGGTGAGAGGTTCTGGGGGTGAGTTTTACACGATACTGATGTGAATCAGTGTTTTGTAGAGAATACAGTGGATCAGGTTTACAAAGACTGTACAACAAAGATCTTTTAAAGGGGAAGGGTAAAAGATGGTATGATCTCTAGTTAGCAAAAGACTAAAATAAATAGAACAAGATTAAATTAAAAATGCAAAAAAACCCCTTCTGTTAGAATAATCCAATTATCATTGCATATAATTATGAAACATTAATTCCCCAACATCTGACAGAATGTGAGGAGTAAGTACTGAGGAGAAACTAAACACTGCTTCAAATGAAGCACAATATATCATCTTCTCTTGTCATCTAAACACACACACTCTAAAGGTACAGAACTTATCGAAGCTAAATTGACAGAACATTTCTAATCTGAAGCTAGATGACAGGAATTATACTGTCAAAGATGATTTGGATTCTGTGTTATACATCAGGTAGTAGTAAAAGCTACAGCAAATCTGGCTACCATGGCTTTTACCAAATTCCTCTATAGGAACAGAGCAAAAAAAAAAAAGGCAGCTAAGAGTTCAGTTCACTTCTGAGTATGCTGTAGAGCAATTGTTTGAAACCATGAGAGATCTTCCTAGTTAGTTACAAGTGGTAAGAGGATACCAAGGAAAAGCAACCAGACCCAAGAAATATCTAATCAGACAAGAAACAGTGTAGAACATTCATCAGCTACTTGCACAGCAGATCTCACGGCTGATAATGGAGCAAGAGCGTGGAAACTGTTCATTCTGAATGTCGTAGATAGCGAAGCCGTAACATTAATATGTCACTGGCAGGCAAGGCCAAGAATGCCTCTATTGCCCTTCAGCGAGTTCCCTTTTGGATTAAATGGAATAGATGATACTACTTCTTCCACACAGGATTTCATATAACAAATACTGGCATTAGACACTCCTCACTGGTTTGCGCATGGAAGAAAAGACAGCTCCACTTCATGACTAATTGACTCAGTCTCTTCTTGCACATGTAGGGCCTAGTTCTATGTACAAGCAGCAAATTGGCTTAACAGTGAAGACTTTGTGATGGCAGCTAGTTAGAAAGTGTTCTCCTGTTCTAGCATTAAAAAAAAAAAATCAAACACACAACTCATTAAAAGAATGACTTTTTGCCATAATACTCCATAGATTATTTTTCACAGAAAAGCCAATTTATCAGAAAATAATCAACTATGTTAATACTTAAGCTACAACTTCCACGAAGCGTTCAAGTGTCTCAGTGTCCGCTTCTCAACTGCAGATGAGCTTTCCTGGTCACACCAGATCTCTCGTGAGTCACTACGGTTTTGCCACCCAGGATTTTGCTATATATTGCATGAGCTATAATCTGACTGAAAAGCCAGACCCAGGAGCCATTGCTGAGATAGGAGAGAAGATTACTTTCATGCAAAATTGTCTTTATCAGTGAGAGGTTGAATAATGATGAGAAGATTTCCACTTTCCAACTATTTGGTTCATCCAACTTCTTTCAGTTCTATGCTGTATAAACACAGGGTTGCATTAATATATTTCTGATACTATTTTCCATGGAAAAAGAAACTGTTGCTACATATTATGCAAACAGGAGGCTTATCCCAGTGCCTTTCACTCTTTGATGTGATCCACATGTTGAAAGTTTGAAAGCAGCCAAGTATGAAACAGGGAAAACTTTTAGTCCCTCACATTTTTCAACACAAGCATCACAGCTTCACAAAGATTACTGCAAATAAGTCCGACCTTATGCAGGCAGCAGAATAAAAGCTCTCTCCAGGGTGAAGCAGTGATTTTATTTTATTTTTTAAACCACAGATGAATGTAGATGGGATTGATCTGACAGCCCACCAACCGACATTGCTGTTAAGAACTCACAGAAAGAGCAAGGAAAAGTGGCATAAATAAGGACCATGGGCAAGGCCAGCTTAAGCTTTGCACCATGGAAAAAGGAGGGTCTTTTCAGACCGCTGGTTGCCTCAGGCAGCTGGAAATGGAAGCTGTTTCTACAACATCACTATCAGATAAACACTGCTTGGCAGGAGAAATCTGTTGTGCTGAAGAGCACTGTCACATGCAAAACACAGAAGGTAATTAATATTTTATTGGAAATATCCTTCGTTTGGATACAATGCAGGTTCTTTTTGTCTCTATTAAAAAACTCTTTTCTTCTTGTGTATAAACTAGTTCGTTTCTGAGATACAGGATAGTGCTGCAGAATGCTCAAAACTTGCTACAGGTGTGGGACCAGAGAAAAACACGGTAAACAAAACTTTAACAATGCTTTAAAGGAAGCTGAAGTACTTCCTATGACACCTTGCCCTGACTCATAACCTTCTTCACTTGGAACCAGTCCTACACCTGATCATAAAACCAGTCCTCTACCAGTAACAAACAACCCAGATGGCAGATTGTGAGCAGTTTATAAGGGACAGTAAACAACGTCCAACAAAATAAGCTAAGAAAAGGTGCCAGTTTGTATAGTCTAGTGCACTGTAACTACAGTAGGATTTGTGCGAAGACTCTGGAGAGCCAGGCGTCAGGGAACACAAACAGGGAAGCATCTGGGTGAATACCTGTTGAGGTCACCTTACAGAAGATCTCATTTTTCTTCTTGCATCAAGCCTTACATTAGGTGTGCTGTGTCAGTGACACGAGATATTTTGGGTCACTGTGATACTCATCAAGAACGGATGGATGATGGATAACAAAACTGGAATCATTTGCCAAGGAAGGGATCAGGAGTGAGAAGAAATTGTTCCAAATCAAATAGGCCTGTTAACAGGAAGATTCAGGTAACTCTTAAACAACGTCTTTTACACACCTATCACAACACATTTATGTAGCAACACTGGTAACATGTTGTTTTTTTTCTTGCATAGATGTCAAGACATATACAGGGAGGATAAGCACAATCAGAAGGTGAATAAAGCCACCTGGTTTTGGTCACCCTTCCTGCCCTAGAATGAGGCTCAGGCCTCCTGTGCTCTACTGTGTTCTGTGAAACAAAGGGCATAATTAAACCAAATATTTTCTGGGAATAGGAAAGATACCTGCCAACAGTTTGGTAAGAAAAAAGAAGCCCTTTGTCTGTACGGAGAGAATAACTTAGACCCTTGGGATTCAGTGCACTTCCGAAGAATACTAGAGTAACCTGAAACAGAGGCAAGATTTCTCCAAATTCCAGTGTAGTATCTTAACTACAAGACCACCCCTTCACCAACATGCTAAATATCTTGAGTATTTTAGGTGATACGATAAACCCCCAACACTTACAAAGATACTATTGAAGATAAAAAAAAAAACAATTTAGATTTTTAAAAGTAAGATTTTATACGAATTTCATAAAAATATTTGTCAATATAGCTGATTTAATGCAAGCATCTTTAGATGTTACAGAATTAGCCAGATTTAAGGCTTTTTGCAGCAGGTTTTCAGTAGCAGTTCATTTTTAATTTTCCAAGGTCCCGTTTGGTATTTAATGAATATTCATAATTTCTAGTCCCTTCTAAAAATAAAAAGAGGGTTTTTTTTCTGGAGTCCTGTTCCTTTCCTCCTTAAAAGTTTAATTTAAAAAGGCTTGAGTCCTTTCAAGTACCTGCTATCAAATTTCTTCACTTGGGCCAAGGTACCTCTTGGGTATTATTTTGACAGAATGAGGTTTGTTTAACGATCAGAGCATTCAAACCTCCTGCACTGAAGCCGTGCATTAACACACTGGGGAACATGGCACCAAAACAAAAGGTGAAGAAGAGGTTTCTTTCCTTCCTTCCTTTCATTCAATAAATCACACATCAATAAGCAGTCACTTAGACATCATCTTTATTACTTTGTCAATGGACCCAAATTGGTTATTTCTTAGTCATTCTATGCCCAGTCTTGCTTCTGTTAATGCTGAGACATTACAAAAATCTTCATTTGTTTCAATGGTACAGGGTAAGGCTGTCAAAGAACAGCTCATCTCTCAGGAACTCCCTCGTCATTTCAAATTGTTGCTGCCTGGCAAATTCAAAGCCACAAACGCACACAGAAAGCAAGGTCCATGTATCAGGTTTGCCTCCCAGATCATACTGATACAAAATGAGTGTGAAAAGCTGGTTATTCAGAGTAACTTTTTGTGTTCCCTCAGACAGGTGTAAATGCCAACACCAGTTGTAGGGCCTCTGGTGACACGGTCCCACCATTACATTGCTTTCTCGGTTGCACAGGACGCTGTCACCTATGGTCCCTCTGTTTTCTTGTCTTACATGTCCTATCATTGCTGATTCCTATCAGGTGCCCTTAAATCTCGCTCAGCAGAAGTCCTTCAGTTCTTTTGGTTCTGGCTCTGCGTCTAACACCATGAAAATAACCTCTGACCCGACCTGTTGCTGAGTAAGTCAATCAAATGGTCCACTTCCTGAACTCAAGGATTTTGTGTATAAAAAAACTCTCCCAATTTCTTATTAGTTCTAGATCTATTAGAACCCTAACTGGCTGCAAAATGCATTTCACTGGTTCTGAGGTACTCACTAAGTACTCAGCAAATAACAGGACCACAGAAGAATTCAGGTTGGAAGAGACCCCAGCAGACTTACAGCGCAACCTCCTGCTCCAAGCTGGGTCTCTCGTGGGGAAAAAGCTTCTCCTTAAGTTCAGCCTCAGCCTCTTGTTTCAACTCAAGTTTGGTGTCTCTCATACAACACTGTGAAGGGTCTGACACCATCTTTTTGATAACATCCTTCTACACACAGGGGGCTGCTGCTAGTCCCCCCACTCTGCCCTGGCAAGCTGCCTTTTCCTCAGGCTGAACAAGCCCAGTTCCCTCAATTCCCTCCTCACAGGGCAAGTGCTGCAGCCCTGAGCATCTTGGTGGCCCTCACCTGAACTTACATTGGAGTGCAAATTCCACTACTGGAGATCCAAGAACTGGAGTCTAAAAAGTGCAGAGTAAAGAGGAATAATGACTGCCCTTGATCAGCTCACTATGCTCCTGTTAATCTTGCCCGTGATTCTGCCAGCATTCTTTGCTGCCAAGGCACAACAATGGTTCATTTCATCTTTCTGGCTACCAAGAGCACAGGCTATCTTCACCAAAGCCGCCCCCAAGCCTGCTGGCCTCAGGCTGAATGGAGTGCAAAGGGCTCAGCCTTCCCAGCTGCAGAGCTCTGCATCTGGTGAATTCCACGAGGTTCTTCCTCCAGCCTACATCTGGTCCCTACACCTAGATCCCTACAAATGGCAGCCCTACTCTGGAGCCTATTGACTGTTAATTCCAGTTTGGCAGCATCTGCAAATCTGATGAGAGTACGCTCCATCCCATGGCATCCTCAAGATCATTGTTAATACAAAGATCTTTTTCTTAGTAAGTAAATCACCAAATTAAGCATTTTTTTCTTAAACACCTACAGCTGCTCTTTGTCAGTAGGAGTAAAAAGGTATAAAATCCCCACAGAGGAAAAGACATTTTGTGTTGCGCTTTTGCCCCCAACTCAATAAACTGTAACCAGCAACTAACAGTCCCAAGTAAAATGCTTCACTTTTCAACACTGATGGTTAACAACTGCTAGATGTGTTTGCCCAAGACTATTTTCCTGGCTTATGACCATGCCTTAGATTTTATCTTCAAATAAAGTTTAAATATCCTTTTCATGTCACTTTCTTCAAGTTCTTTTCCATCGTATTTTTCCATATCAAAGCAGCCTGTAAAGTCACTTTAATTCCTAAGAAATTTTCTACAATCACATTGCTTTTCCATAGCCATATCTGGAAACAGTTACATTACCCTGGCTTAATCTTCACATTAGTTTCCATGCTCCTTTCATGTTCCACTTTTTGAGCCACAAATCCACTGTTCTATCCCCTTATTAGATTTCAAATAATCAGAGCCACAGGGACCAACAGCAATGGAACTATCCTCCTCAGTTATTGATTTCACTCATAATATTATCACAATATACTTTTATAAAATCCGTACAACCATTGATCGTGTTGCTTCTTTCTTTGGTAGTTACTGAATTGAAGTTATTTTCTTTCCCTCAGACTTACTTTCTAACACTCGTACTGATTTTTTCCTTACACCTCTTTGGTGTAAAATAAGAAAAATTGATCTTGATTCTTCTTTTTCACAGAGGTCTATAAAGTTCAAAGTTTTGCACCTCTGCAATGAAACTACAGGTTTTCCATCTATGTTTCTCTTGAAAGAAAAACAACTTTTTCTTCCTTGAAACTTAATCTCACAGTGCCTTAATTCTAAAAAGAGACAATATGATAGTAAAATAGTACTAGAAAAAAAAATTACAAATAACTTCAATATGTTTTCTGGTAGCAGAATGCTACCAGACAGCAGGATGCAGTCAGCTCTGTACACATGGGTGGAGGCACAGACTACATTCCTACAGACTGCACTCAGCAGATGATGACTTAGAGGAAATGGGCACAATGCTTCTATACTAAAACTCAACGCTTACTAAAGCAACACCTCTCACATGGAAGTGTGTGTGTGTGTATTCATGGCTACATAGTAAACAAATACTGGTAGTTTAATTTGCCATGTTTGCCATCATTCGTATATTATCAGGAAGGAAAGAACAGCTACAGAAATCAGTGGAAAATTTGAAACACCACAAGTACACATAGACAAACAGACACTGATCGAAACATGCATTAGTTAATAATACATTATTGTTAAGACTGAGGTTTGTATGTGAAACTCAAATCTCTGCTTGATATTAGATGGTTGAATGCGAATTCCCAGTTTTGTATACCACCACTACAGAGAACAAATTCATGTTCCACAGTAAACTTTTTACAGATTAATTACTGCCTAGGATATGAGGAAAAATGCTATTTAACTCCCAAGTTACATCTGTATTTATATTAATTCAGTTATTCTGCTAAACTGATGTCAGTTCAAAGTGGTCAGTTGAAATATCACTACAGCAAACTGAGTAGGAGTTAACAAGTCAAGCAGATCAACAAAATCAATATCAACTTCTAAAGTAAATATGAAAAAAACAATGCAATGATGTTTTTTAATATATTCTTCTAAGACAAGACACCAAGTGTTGAAGCTCTGGTCCTGCAGGTATCTGGGGAACAAACCATGATAGAACAAACAAATATTTTTTAGACTAGACAAGGAAAGTATGTGCAAGTGGGAAGCCCCCTATCCAGTAAAGGAAGGACTGCAGGAAAGAACAATTGTTTGCACTCAAGCAGCACTTGTGATAGAAATTTCTTTCATTGGCTGGTAACAGTACTTTAGACCGGTATTAGGAAAATACCAACTTTAAGGATCATAAAATGCTGGAATAGAGAGATGTAAAAACTTCTGTTGCAAATTTTCCAGAACAAAGTTAGACAAACATCTGTCAGAAATGAACTTGCTGTATCAATTCTGCTTCAGCCCTAGGGCTCATCTGGGCTTGCTTCCCATTCTACATGTTAAGAATTCTAAGTTTCATTTTAAAAAAACAAACAAACAAACAACAAAAACAAACTCCCCAAAAAAACCTCAGAGTGACACATCTCTATGAAAAATTCATTTATATTTTTCCTCATAGGACATTTCTTAATGTTTGAGGTTTTTTTTTATTTGTTTGGAATAAACAGGGTATGACCCTTACCCACATACACACTGACTTCTTTCCTCATTACAGTGGCCCTGAATAATCTGAAATTTATCTTTTAGAGAGATGGGGAAACCACTTACCACATGCTATGAAAGCTGGTATATTCCCCCTGCTCTAAACTTTTCAACTCTCTAGTCATACAATCAACAAGAAGCCCTGTGAGCAGTCACAGTCTATTAACAAAACAAAACAATTAGCCCTATTTTAAGTAAGTAAAATATTTCTGATAGTGCATACTTTACCAGTTATGTCATGCTGTTTGAAGGACTCACAGTAGATTTGATACTGATTAGGACAATGTTTCTTCAGCCATTTGCAGACATCCTGCTGAGTCCATAATGCCACAGGCTTGGTCAGCTTCACAGTCCCGGACTAGAAACACAAACCCAAGAACAGAAATGATGTTTAGTCTGCACACAAATTTCAGATATATTCATCTGTGACATCCATACATGATATCAAAATAATAAATGCAAGGCAGGAGCTGCTCTGCCTGGCAGATATCCAGTAATGACCAGCACACTAAACAAGACCCAGCTATTCAAATGCATCGCTCAGGAATCCCACATAGTGAAAGGTTCTTTAAAATCATTTTGCATTGGATCCATGTTCCTTGCACCACAGCAACATATTGCACCACGTCATCCTTGAAAAACAGTTTACAGAGTGACCAACTCTGACTGCACCCAAAGGGCAATAGTTGCAGTTTTTGAAGCCTTCAAATTCACAAGAGTGATGTACGTATGTGTCCCAGGTTGGATATAACCATAGAAGACCAGAAGTATCCTCAGGCCAGGCACGTTCTTCAACTAAATTAGAAAAGATCTTGCAACAAACTCTTCTAGCAGCAAATAAGCTTAAAGAGCAGCTCTGCCTGGGAAAAAGAGAATACACACCAATGGAGGCAGAGCTGGTCATATGGGTTCATACTCCGCATTTCAGCTGACATCATTCCTACTTTGAGTTATGTTTACAAGCAGTTTTAGTTTTTCTGCTTCCTTTTTACCTTTCATCCTCCTACAATTACTATTATGTGAAGTAAGTAGGACTCCTGTTTAAAACAGTTGCTTCTTGATAAATAAAGACCACTGTTCAATACTTCCCTCAAAATTCAGTTTTATAACGGATTATCTGAATAAACATTAACAGTTTATACATAAAACATTCATAAATTAAGTCAACTGCACATGTAAAAAGTCACATCTAATTTAATCAAACAACTCACTTTTGCATGTACACTTGTTTTAACCACATAAAAATGCTGAGTTCTAGATGACCTGAACTGCAGGGATTTAAAGCCTCTTGTCAAAGTAGGCAAAGTTACGAACAAAGAAACAAAAAATAAAATATAGTCTAAGTTCTTTCTTCTTTTTTTTTTTTTGGCAACACAGTCTGCCCAGGAGACTAAGAAAATCTTAAATAGATGTGCGTTTTTTACCAACAATAAATGTTTAACATTGGACATTGCTGATGTAAGTGGATGTGAACATCAGTGTATCCATTTACTTCATTATTTCCTCAAAGAACTGAGTCTATGGAATAAAACCAAAGTATCTTTGCTCCCATGCTGTGCATGCAGAATACTTGTCCTCCAGCTCCTTGGTGTTGTGGAACGTTCAAGAGAAGTATTTCCTGCACAAATTTGAGGTGAAGGGGAATGTCATCTCAACCATTCTTCCCCATCGGGACTGACAGTGGATTCACCTCGATATTGCCAGCTGGGGTTTATCCCAGCCTGTACGCACATGTATTTTGTCAGACAGAACTTTTCAAAGTTGCTTTGAAATTTTTCATTACTAGAAGCCCAAAGGACCAAAGCAGTTTTAAGCTAGTGCTTGGCATGTCCTATTACGCCCATAAAGTACATCATGCAAAGATATTAAGTTCGAGCCAGGGAATATGTCAGAGCTAAAATTCCAACAGGCACACATGTCTTGAATTTCTCATGCCCAATTTTCCCTATCTCTTTTCATTGCCTGGGTAGAAGTGAAATAAACAGCAGGAAAAATATAGTTGAATGTATAATAAAAAGCACATCCCTTAGCTCAGTCTTTTTTGAACAAAAATACACTCACTAGAAACATGAATCCTGTTTCAAACACACAAATAGGCATCATCCACATTTAGAGGTATCACAATAATATACAAAACCACCCCAAATAATTGATTCTCATCTTTTCCTGCAGAAGCCCTACTGACAGACCTGGAGTCCACAGAAAAAGAAATCTCCAGAGGTGTAGAGGGTGCACTATAACCAGGACAGCACTTGCTCTACCACTGTCGTTTCCTAGAAGCATATCAGCCTTCTACACATAAAGAAACCCACCCTGGACTCTTCACAGGTCTGAAGAAAGGGCAGCCTCCTTACGGAGAGAAAGTGGCCTGTAACTGTTTCTCCTGCAACGAGGAAGATCAAAGGCTCCTCTTTGAACTTCTCTAACCTACTTGTTATTGCTATTTGAGTCAAAGAAGAAACTGAATTCCAATGAAGAGCCCAGTATTATGGTATCAGTTTGCAGACTTTTATTGCATGCATATATAAATGCATGTCCTTCATAAATATATCAAAGAAAAAAGGAAAAATAGCCATATAACACAAGAACTCTCTCTGATTGCATAGAAATCCCCAAACAACAGGGTCAAGACTTGAACATGTATCTTTATATGAGTTACTTAATACAGATATTTCTTAAGCACCAGAATTTTTGAAGACTAGAGCAAAGTCTGTCAGCCCTTGAAAAATAAATTGTTAATGGCTTTTCTTGTACATCATAAAAATACTTAAATTACAAATATTTGTATACAAATATCTATAGCTAGCTATAGATTTACAAGCTATTTATTCCTAGCTGAAAGTACAGAAATACTGCCAATGTTTGTTTTAGCTAAGAGGTTGCTCTTTTCAGTTCAGCAGCTATTCTCCTGTTAAAAGGTTTAAGCACCATCACGTTAAGTATCGGCAGAACAAGTTTATCAGTAATTACAGGACAAATTTAACATTTCCCTCTTTTCCTGTAGAACTGAAAGGTGGTTTCAAATGCAGCTATTATACCATGAACATTCCGATCCCTGCACAGCAAACATATATGCTGATTTTTTACTGTCCAGGGTTCAGACTTATAATTAAAATTGAATATAACTTAAACTTGTAACTGTAGTTCAGAGAGGACATATTTACATTGACACTATCAAGCACTATGTTTAATTTTCTAATTTGTAAGAACTTGATTATTTAGAAGAATACAGGGTTTTAAAAGCAATGGTAATGAAAAAGTAGATTGTTGTCGCTTTCATTTTTGGAACATCATGCCCAAAATATTTTCCAACCAGATGCTCTAACTGAAAAGCTACTAAAAAATATGCTTCCCTCCCACAAAATTAATTTGTTAGCATCTTCCCTTGTCTAAAGCTAAAAAAATCCTAGTAAACCAAAGAAAAATACACTTACCGTAAACATACCTAGCAAATTAGTCCCCTACCATTAACTATTTATAAACTACCTTGACAGGTGGAAAACTTATTATGCTTTATTTTATTTCTCTCTATCAGCTCAGTCAAACAATAGGCCCAAATCTTTTAGAATAAAATAATATATATTAAAAAAATATCTTTGGCCCAGCCTTCCCTGTCATTTTCCTGCAACGAACTCACCCTAACATCACACTTTGCTGGCAACACTGTAATAGTTTAAATCCTGCCAAATGCTATGTCAGCTCCGGTGCCAGATAGAGATCTAATGAGAATAAAAGTCTTCCGTATTCTGATCTTTTTTTTATATATTTGAGGGAAAACTTGTTTCTTCAGGATTTTTTATCACACTCTTTCTTCTAAATTGCCTATCCTCCATTTTTGTGTATCTCAAACTACAAATTATTCCCAAAAAGAAAAAATAAGCATATTTAGTAAGTGACACTATTTCATGCTCTCTTTGTTCCATGGTGCAGAGAAGACATTACTTAAAATCACCAACTCAAGGATAAATCAATCAAAAAAAATTAATCAAACTTACAGCCTGCGCACTACTAGAGAGTGTATTTTAGTGTTTAGGGCAGCATTAGCAACCCAGTCCAGCTTTTCCTAAGCAATGACGTACACGTTATCTCTTCAGCCTTCCAGGTGCAGTTTACCAAGCCTGCCAATTTTGAAGGTCAAGTTATTCACCAGAAGTTCTTTGTGTTCCTGTATCGTATTTTACTCCAGAAAAAAAATAAAAATAAAGGCTTCTATATTTTTGAGTGATGAAGGATTCAATCTTATTAAAACTGCTTTACATACTGTAAGTCAAGTTATTTAAAAGAGCTTCTCTAACCAAAACATTTTGTGCATTTACAAATCTGCTCAGATTACAAAATTCAGGGACTGTAGAGATCGGGATCCTCAGTCAAACAGGGCTGCAGGAAGAAGCCTGCCTGATACCGTTTGAAACATCCAATTTTCCATCATACTGATCCCAACACATTAGCCAATTCAATCCATATTTACATTCAAATTTATCCAAAGTCGGACTCTACAGTTTCTGTAGCGGCTTGTATGGAACAGAGGTGGATAAAAGAGGGGTGCTCAAAGCATTAAGGCAGATTCTGCTCTAACGCATCACAAGAAACTCTGCTCTGGAGTTTACAGTTTGACTAGAAAAAGACAAAGCAGGACCAATTTTGTTATAGCTGTGTTGGTCAAAGGACATAAGCAAGGCAAGGCTGCAAGAAGCAGCACCATCATTTATTAGACCAACAGTGTGGAGCTCAGACATGATGAAATCTTCAAACGGAGTAGACGTGGAGTACAACTGCTCATGGTTGAACCATTATGTTAACCCAGTTAGGCAGTTTGAGAGAAAAGGGGGCTGCTAGCTGTGAGGGGAGGTATGGGAAGAGCAAAGCAAAGAAGGAATAAGGTCACTGCCTCCTAGTAGCGACAGAGAGAGTGAGATGGGTGGCTGTCATCCCTAGAATAATGCAGAATCAGCTGGGGAAGGAAACATTAAAATGTGTCAGAAAACCATGGATGTGTCTGTCATCAGAGATAGATACCGGCAGGAGAGAAGTGGGATCACTTCATGTATGAAGTTGAGAAGGAAATATTTGTTAAATCAAAACATAATGTGTTCTGTAAGCAAACTATAAAGGGCCAATGATACGTTTAAAAATTATAAAAATAAAATGTGTAGCTGATATAGATACATATAAGCAGAGATCCTAAACTACACAACTCCATAAGCTGTTATTGTCAAATCTTTCAGGTTGCTCCGGAAGCAAGAAAAACAGCATCATCTTCATCACTTATGACAAGAAGCAGCAGGAGCAGCAATACCCAGCAAGAACTTCAACAGCTTTTTTTTTTTTTCCCAAACACACTCGAGTTATATTTCTAAAACTGAGAAAATAAGAATCTTTTTCATATATTCCAAATTACTTCTCCAACATTAAACTGCCTATATACAATTCAAAATCAATGACTAACATAAAAGGCAGTTTCAGTTCTGGAAAGAACAGAAGAAATGAGCCAGTCTTGTGAACAAGTTTTTATATGATATCTTAAAATATTGAAGAATCCAGGAAGGACACATTTTGGTTTAGAAATAGAGTATCTCAGATAGTTAGACAGTCAGACTTACAGATTTTTCCAGCAAAGACTGAAGAAAATTAAAGTAATACGTAGGCATCCCATAAAACAACCAAACTCTCCATTGTGTTGGGTTCCCATCTGTTTTATTAAGAATTTTAATAGTAAGAAGAGATGAAAACAACAAATCAAAGGAAATGTGTTAGTTTAGAAAAAACCAAACAAGGTAAGACACCATTCCTTTTATGTTGATAAAAGATTGAATGTTTAAAGTTAATTAGATCAGAAATACAAGCAGTCGCATTCTAATTTGTTAAGTCACCGTGAAAAACAAAAATCAGTATAAAATCTATATTAAAAAAATAAATCATTGTGATTTAGTTTAAAACACACTTTAAAGGCCAACTTTGGTTTAGCCAAGACATAAACCCTAATGCCACCCAGGAAGGATTAAATCAGGGACATTACAGCAGCTACTGTGCAAGTCAGACACCTGTGACAGATCAACATGCAATGTCCACTTTGAATGAAAACTATAGAGACACGGGAGATCTACCAAGACTCCCGAATTCTGTTGGAAGCACAGCCAGCCAGCGCTTTGCAAGCCCTGAGTCGCAAGCTTCTGCCGCAGATCTGCAGCCCCAAAGTTACTTGTTCCACATGGCAAGATGCGAAATGCAACTGGTCGGTCTAGTCTGTAATCCCCCTGAGCGTGGCAGAGTCACATAATGATGCCCTGAGCAATACTGCAAGGCTGTTGCAGCTCCCAGGGCCATCACAGCTATTAACACAGCCTGACACTCCAAGCATGCTGCTGGAAGCAGCACCCAGCCCACATCTCAGCCCTTTCCCCACCACTCCCATGCATGTTGTCCAACACATAGCCCCTCTACCCCTGGTCCAGTCCACTGGCACATGGCCACACCATGCTGCCTGGCAGCAGGGCCCACGTACAGGATTCCACAAAAGACAAGATCAGTTACAAGACCATGCAAGAGGGAGTTACTTCCCACCACTGGTCAGCAGAAGGATCACAGTAGGACAATAATACCTTCTGGTTCACCTAAATCCACGTTCTCAGAAAATACTGGCTTTCTTTAAGAGAAGCAACTCAGCGCAGCCAGCTCACTGTGTCTTGCAGGAGCCCAAATGAAGTCTAGACAAGGTACCTAAAGCCCCAGGAGAACCACATCCTCACTGACTTTAAGCTCGATCAAACACACCTACGTCCAAGAAGACACACAAACCAGACCACAAAGAGATCACTGTCCCCTCAGTCCAGCCACTGAGCAGATGGTGATGGTTCTCTGACATCGTGGGGGAGACAGAACGGAGTTAAGGAAGGAGATGAAGACACCTGAATAGCACCAGCTTGGGGCTCTCAGCATAAGGTGAACAGGGCTGGGTCAGTCCTCTGCAGGAAGGACCAGGTAGGGGAAAGACTGGAGACTGGCAGGGAAGCCGTGGAAGGTGCATGAGAAGTGGAAAAGGTCCCGTAAAGCTGATTTGCTGTTCCTATCCTCCCACTCTCTGGAAGAAGAGGAGAGGAACATTTGCCACTTCAACAAGGGCCTCTCTCCTGTATTAGCAGCAGCGGCCCACAGCCCCCTTTCTCTCACAGAGTTTCCTCACCTTTCGCAACCCCAAGGGCCAAGTCAACCACTGGCTTCTTTTTGTTGCCTCCATCAGAGTGCTGTGAATTACTGTCCTTACCAAGAGGCTGCTCTGGTAGTGCCTAAAGCCAGCTCTGCAGAAGCAGAAACGTCCAACCAGTGCAGTACCACCACTTCTTCAAAGACCGATGAACAAAGAGGGAGATTTTACCTGGTTTTCAAGCAATACCAGGATTGAGCCAATCCGGTACCTTCTGTACTGCTGGCAGAAGCTTAGGTGTACTAAAACAGATTGTAAAGGAGGAAAAAAACTAATTATGAAAAATAATGAGATTGCTCTGAAAAGTAAGAAGTTGTTAGAGGGAATTAACTCCCTCAACCATCAACATGAAAGGACAAAGTTGTACAAAAAAATACCACTGAGCATTATCCCGATCAGGATAAACACAGTATGGAAACAACAAGCAATGATAAATAAGGTGCCACATTTCCCGTGAGAGTACTCTGAAGAGATCGCACTCTAAAAGCAAGACTCATGACTGGCAGATGCCAATGTTGATATAAGTGGTAGTGGCACTATCAACAAACTGTGAAGAACTGAAGTGTCAGGATGAGAAAGGAGAAGACAGAGCACCCCTCAGCAATGTCAAGAAGCTTGCCTGACATCATTCTAATTGCTATAAAAAACAGTGAAAGCCACAACCAGGACAGACAGGCCAACAACACTTAAATGAAATCACAAGTAGAAGTAGAAGCACAATCAATTCTGGGTTTTTACAGTCCAATCCGAATCAAAGACTGCAATGTTTTAAAATTCACTTCACCTAAAACCACTACATTTTTAATCTTGCCAAACTAAAGATCCATTTCACTCAGGACAGAAGATTCCTTCCAGTCCAAAAATTAAATATTTGCTTTTGGATATTTGCAGAGAAAACACAGAGAGGCAAAGTTGCTCTGTCAGGGTGAGGGTTCCTACTTCATAAGAGACATCCACTGTTAGATACTGCTTTATTGATGTGCCTTTAATTCTCCTTTTCTATCTAAAACAACGCAAACCTGTTCAATTCTGGGCTCTAACCACCACTATGTCATGTCACAGACCACAGTCTTCACAAGTAGATACAAATCCTCCTGCTTTTAAATACAGAAATCTGTATCCTGCATAGATCTGGAGAAGGGACAACTTCTGTCTGCAAAGCAGGTGCCCTGTGCACCTTGTGCAACTATGAAGATACAAAGTTCTTCCTTGAACTTTTCTAGCCTGTTTCCACTATCAAGTCAAAGGAGAAACAGAATTAATTTCAATTAACAGCTCTGTATTAACAGCAACTTATTAATTAACTAAACTTTATTACAAACACATATTCTGTATGGCACTTAACCATCCACTACTAAGAGAATAAAAATTTGAGCCGCATATAACATGCTGCATGTAACTTGCAGGTGAGTTCATCTTTTATCCTGTCTTAAGGTCTAAGAACTACACCCACTGTGAATATTTATGGCATGAGTCTCCATCACAGTGCACTCTGTTCAGACTGATAGCAGGCAAGGGACTGTGCCCCATCTTTGTGCGAGCTCTAAGTTCAGATCTATGCAGGTACACTCAGGAAAGCAAACAAAACCATCTAGTATGTAGCTCCCCTTTTTCCAACAGTTTATCCTGAATGCAGAAATAACATCAGAGCAACTAAAATTCCACTTCTGAGGAAGTTCAGTGTTTGCCAAAAATACCGTGCCCAGGTCTATATTAAAATAAAAAACCTAACATGACCAAAACCCTACCTATACTACAAAATTGACAATTACAAAGGAGTTTCCATTCCCACTTTGGCACCTCTACAAGTTGCATCTTAGGCAGTTACATCTACAGCTGAACTAAACAGAGACTGCTCATTAGAAATTTCATTAAAACAAATACAAACCAGGCATATAAGTAGGTCCACTGGTTTTCTTGGAATTTCTCATATACTTAAAGATGGACATATAAAAGAATTTAGCTAAATTACAGCCTGTAGAAGCAACAAAATTCATTGGCCAAACGACTGCAAAAATGTTTAATTTGTATTAAAATATCAGTAACGCTGAAATCTGGTTGCTCTCTAATTATAGAACAAAAGAAACGAGCTAAAAATGTAGAGGTCTGAAGAACGGCACAAGGTTTTGATTTTATACTCGGGAATTTGTTAATAAGAGTGAAAGGAAGTTGGTCAGTCTATTTTTTTTGGTGAATCATGAGAATGCTTCTGACTTATAAGCAGAAATATTTAGTGACACCTTATCTGCAACTTTTCAGTCACTTAATTGAATTCTTTTAAAAACAGCTCAACTATCAATAGTCAGCAATAAGAATCACATAATAGGCTGCCTTAAAATGAGGAGGGACTAGAGAGGACTGCTTTAAATATATACCTGTTTCATACTCACATTACTCATTAACATGAACTGAAATGTGTCTATTAAAAATTATGACATGTATCTTAACGGCAGAATTTTCTAAGGCTCATAAAAATCAATTTTCTTCAATTGGAATACTACTATAATACAAATAGGTCTTTATTTTATGGCAAAAAAAGGGGTTGTACACACCAGTACTCTGGTCTTTCCATAGATTTCAGGTAACGCTAATAATAAAACATAAAGGTATATCTGAAATCCCAAGTCCTTCTTACAAAAATAATAAAAAACTTCCTTATGTTTCTAAATATTCAGGATATTCTAATAAAAAGGTTATTGAAATACAGGCTAAGCCTAATCTCAGAAACACATACCTAACAGTGTCAGTGAGGGTTATGTGCTTTTAGGCAATATGTTTTTTAAAGAAAAACACACCTATGGCATAATATTGCTTATGCCAAGGCAGTTTACTTTTCTCTGGGGGAGTCATCATTAATGACATTGGCAGATTATTTTATTAGTATTATTATTATTGGGATTTACTGGTGGAGTTACCCTGACATAATAAATCTGTCCGGCACAGATCACACCTCAGTCCTGCCATTTCTAATTACAGTATTCTGTCGAGAAGACACTCAACATGTCACAAGCTAGGGTTTGAGAAGAAGCTGTGTATTTTTTTATTAGCTGCTGTATGTCAGATGTGAAGGGTACAGTCCAATTTTTTATCTTAAAGACACAGACAGTGAAGCATTTCTATACGAAAAGAGCTACAAAAGAAAACTACTCAGCACTAGTAAACAGTGAGGTTAATTCTGCCATTAGCTCAACAACAGTACATTTGTACAAGGAGAACATCTACCATCCTGAGAGGATCCCTGTTAAATGACAGGTTGTTTTCTTACAAGGTTTACTCCTTCTGAGTGAATCACATTTTTGGCACCTTTGGTTCTACCAGATGTGCCAATTAAGAGGCTTGTACCGTTAAGAAGCAGTATAACCTTTCCATGCCAATTTTCAGTCTTTATGGATAGGCTCGTTCATATGCAGAAAGGAAGTGCAGCAGCCAAGGCATTTTATACCCCAACGGCAATCAAAGTTTTCTAGATACCTTTGCCAGTTGACTCTTAACTGTGTTCTCGAGCCAAATGCATTTTGAGGAGCACAATTTTACAGGCCAGACATGTACATAAGTACAAATAAGAAAAGGTCTCCAAGACTCAGCTGACAGGTCAACCTCTTGCTTCCCAGTAAGACAGTTTCCACTTCCAGCAAAGGCAGGAGAAAAAAGGCAAATATTGATAGAAGAGGCAGATTAGCCCACTCATCTGATTTATGCAAAAGCACTGCAGTGCCTGTGTGGAAGGTCATAATGGATTTTTCAACTTAAATAAATATCTAGAAGGCAAATACACTGCTTATTTTTCCAAACAAACAGGGTACTTCTGACATCAATGTAATTTCTGCTAATTACTTTTGAGAAACTAGTCTTCTCTCCCTAATAAGGGAATTCCTGTTTTCTCTTATCAGCCCTGTAAAGTCATGAAAAGAGCTTAAGCACTACAATACTCTTATCTCCTTTATTAGAGAAAGGAAAAAGCCTCAAACTGAGATTCATGAAGGCCAGCCCGTCCTGGCTAGGAAGCAGTCTAAGTCAGCCAACAAGAAGATACAGAAAAAGCCACAGAGTACAAGTTCTATATTCACATCAAGGGCAGCCCAGGCCAAAGGGAGATATCTCTTCCCACTCACAGGAAGCATCTCTTCTTGTAGTGCAACACATAAGCTCAAAAGCAAAAGAAAGGTCAGAAGGTTGTCCTTATTTTAAAAATAAACAGAAGGATGTGGCAACAGCACCATCTCTGCCCAAAACCCTGAAGATTTGGAGCACTGAAGCTCACATAGATGGGAACTAGCAGACTAGATTCGGGAAGGTGGGACACAGGAAGAAAAGGAATGCAGAGGCTAATATTGTTGCTACGTTTTGAATATATCTCCTAGATCAGGCCATTCACAGGAAAAAGGGACTTTCGCAGGAGCATCCCAGATGGCAACACAGGGAGGCTACGGAGGGGAGGAATGCCAGTCAAGTGAAGATTTGCATCTCTGATTCCAGGTACCATTTCTAAATCCAGTCCAAAATGTCCCAGCAACATCTTCCTGGGGAAGGCAGCTGTGAGATATCCCTAGAAATGTAGAGTTGAGATTTTCAGCAAAAAATATTATGCCCATCTGACCTCAAGATAAGGAATATGGTTTGTAAGGAGATGAGTGTGAAAGAAGGGCTGAGAAGGCAAATTAAACATTGTGAAGAATGATATTCATCTGCTGTGACGTGTTGAGTGCATACTTTCTGGAGAGAGATCAGTGAAGCGATATCTAAATCAATGTGCTGGGAAGGCAAACGGGTCCTGAAGAATAAGAAGAAATATTTTAATTACATTTCTGAAAGGAACTCAGTTCCCTTCTCTTTCTTGGATCATCTGCTTGCAGTTTAAGATTACACGAAAAATTCACACTAATCCTTCAGTTTGTGTTTGCAGAAAGACCAGTTGTGTCAGGCAGTGAACAGCAGGCAGTTCTGAAGATTCACTCCAGAGGCAAATTCATCTCACAGGCCAAAATTTAACTCTTGGTTAAGTTGCTGATATTCTATATATTGATCACTGCATGAAGATACATGTAAGCACCTCAAATTCTCCCTTAAGTGTAGTGTGCTGCTCTGCTGCCCAGAGCAAGACTTTCATCTCAAGAGCAGCCTTTGGCACATATTTTTACACAACTGACACATTTAACTTTCTTCCTCCAGTGGGCATATTTTCTGAGTAATAAAAAATGCAAGCAGGTCCAATAATACTTCAATCACATGATAAGGAAACTTTCATTTTTATGCAGCTTTTTATATACATCCAACTACTGATGAAGAAATGACTCCAGGTAAAACTCACAATTGCATTGACTCATTTAAGTCATTTCTAAGCAGCATTACATGTAAAAATAAACTAATTCTTATCTATCCAGAAACAGCAGGTAAAATTGCAAAGTTAGCACGTAAAAAGCCCCAAACTTTAGAACCACAAATGACTTGCCAAATCTGCTTTGTAGTTTTATTTTAGGTCACGTTATTGCAGCATCTTACAGGTCAGTTGCCAAACTGACTTAGTCTGCTAAATATTCTCCAATTCACAATGTTTCTTCTGTGTTTTTATGCTAGAAGCTTCTGAATTTGTCCAAGGTAAAACCAATACATGTTCACAAGCAAAGGTAGTTTTTGGAAAAAAAAAAAAAAAAAAAAAAAAAGTATGGAGGATGATTCAAAGGAACCTAGTCAATCCTTTTTTTTTTTTCCTGGCAGACCTTCAAAGACCTCTGTTTTTAATCTCCCAGACATCAGAATTCAGAGAAATGAACTGTTAAGGAATGTTACCAGACCTTTTACATGAAAACACAGCCAAACACAGGCAGCAAGAGTAAAGAGCCGATATAAAGAGCACCATCTACTGACAGGCAGCATTTCGACAGACCCAGGCACTTTTGCAAGGCACTGCATGCGGCTTCCAGATAACCTAGCTTTTAAAGAATTCAGCTTTCTCTTGGAGATGAGCAGTACTTTTCACACTTTCTTTCTCACCTGTCTTAGCTCTTCTATGCCATTGAAGCCATCCTCCTGCTCGTGGCCCACAAGGCAGCCGGTTCACTCCAGAATGCAGCAGCACAGTCGGAGTCATCGGGCTCTCCCCTCTTCCCATTTCTCTCCCATTTCACTTCGTCATTGAAGCTTCTCACATGGAGCTGCTCACCCCTTGTACATAGTGGCACATAGCTGTACCACTATTTTATAATTATAAATAAATAAACATTTTATTATCAGCCGTTCATGCAGACATGTTTCCAAAACCTCCTTAGTGTCAAAAAGGATTTTCCACCGAAGTCGAATATTGATGAACCGACTCCAGATATGATGCAATCACCTCATGATTACTGAAAGCTTCAAGGTTTACGTCACGAGACAAAACATCTTTCTATGTTCTCATAGAAGAGATTACATGGAGGTGTGCGTTTCTTCTTCACTTTTATTATACTGCTGGTTTATTTCTTGGAACACCTTTTCTTGTTTTACTACACAAAATTATTAGCAGATGCACACAGGAAAAGGCTGTTTCCTGACAGATGAGAAAATATTATCAATATCCACAAATGGTTCTGATGCTCTTCTCTTGCCTAGTATAATCAGAAATAACCTTTAGGAATGCTATTTAACACCTCGATCACTTCTAAACCCAGGCACGATACACAGCAGAAATGCACAGAACTATTACGGTGTGTGGTTTGAAAGTCCTTGCTAGCACTATCGAAATTACTTTCTGTGCAAGATTTGTGTTGCAACACAGTAAGAGATAGATTATTTTTTTAATATATATTTGGAGAGAATAAAAATAGTACAGTGGTCAAAATTCACTGGTCCTAAAAGCCTTCACTAACAAACATAAGAACCACTGGTGGTAATTAATCTTGAAAGCGCTGTCTGAAAGAGGGATTTGTTGCCCAGTGTGCAGCATGCCCAATACTCACACACTCAGGAGAGATAATGCTTATTCATTTCACAGTTGTGCAAGCCTGGGTGCTCAGTGGTTTCCACAAATGAAGCACACCAAATGGAACTCTCCGTGCTATAGTTTCTCTATAAAACTTGTAAAGTTAGTAATTTTTCAAGCCTATCCTCTTTATAGTGATTAGTCAGTAATTTATATCCAATTATAATACTACAGACTCCATACATTCACTACAACACATGTCCCGAGGAAGAGTCTTCACCTGGGCAAGGGTCTTTTTGATCTCTGGGTGTGATCTTCAATATTATAATGAAG
This sequence comes from Baryphthengus martii, assembly GCA_013396935.1. Lineage (NCBI taxonomy): Eukaryota > Metazoa > Chordata > Aves > Coraciiformes > Momotidae > Baryphthengus > Baryphthengus martii. The sequence goes on from VWZK01000592.1 coordinate 24,118, forward strand.
GTAGTTCAGCTAAGGATACATGGACCTTGGGTTCTCCTGCCAAGCTGGCAATACAAAACTCCATAGTCTTCTTCAAAGCCTAATTGCCCTGGGATGTCCTTGATAAAGGATATTAAATGTTTGTTCTTCTGATTAGAAGAGCAACATCTTGCCCTAACACAATGCCAGCTATGTTTTAGAGTTAGTCTTCAAGAAAAGTAGGAAAGAAATATTCACCTCTGTTTTTTGTTTCATGTTGCTTCATTAAAACATCAATAACACAAAAATATAAGTGATGAGCTTCGGATGTTTCACACAGCTTCCAAAGGTCAATGAAACTCAATTTAGTGTTTTTATACAATCATTCTTGTCAATCTGTTATAGGATTACAGGATTATATGAGAAATAACTAATACAAGCTTTGCTAAAGCAGATGTTGTAGTCAATCCATTTATATGTATCAGACTAATATCCATTCATAAAATTATGACCTCAAGGAACTTTCTAATAGGTCGGAAAGTTTCAAGTCCTACCTCTGTTTAGAGGCCTATTTGCTTGTGTCAGCACAGAAGTTTTCTTTTCTAGGGTATTTGTAAGCAGTAGTAACAATGTTCTGGTTTTACCTTTTCCTCAATTCTAGGATTTGTAAATACAGTAGGATATTCACACTCATCCTAGAAATTATTTTTCCTTTGCACTGTATTTCACTCTTTGCAGTCAAATTCCCTTTTGCTCCATTTATTTTACTACTTTGCCTGATCTCCATCATGCCCCTACTATTCCTGCAGCCTATGACTTCCTCGATTTTTGCTTTTGATCCTTTGAGCTCAATGATCTATCCTAGGCTAGAAGATGGATAATTTCACTGCTCCCCATTCCATTGTTCAGGTATTTACAGCTCTGGATGGAGGAGACTGAAACATTTCCCTGATCAAAAAATGTTTGCAATCTCGTATTTCACTGTAAGATCACCCAGTTCTCATCTTTTACACATGAGGACAAATCAAAGCATTTGGTAAAGCTGGTGAAGTGGTGTAAAAAACAAAACACATTTGGTTATTAAGATTACTACTCTTTCAGATTGCTCTCTCCAGTTCCTTGTCCTCATCTGATGCAGTCTCCCCCTAGCTCTATTTAAACTGCACTTCACAGACTTTTCTCTCAGCAGCAAAAGCAGCAAAGCAATACTCAGCTAGGACACACTTGCAGTTCCACTCCACCCTGTCCCCTCTCTAAGCTGGCAGAAGTCTTTGTAAGATCCTGAAGGAAAACAGGTTTGTTAAAATTAAGAGAAAAAAAGGGGGGGGACATGACACACAGACACGGTCCACAAATTCAGAACAAAAAGCTAACCATGGGAGAAGAGTATGGAAGGGAGAAGAGGATGAAAATGCAGAAAAGAGTTAAATAAGAATTTCATCAATGACCCGGTTTTTTATTTGCCATCTTTGAGCCAGGTGTAGTGGAGCTAATTTAATTTTCAAGTTCAGTTTCATCTGTTTAGTTTATTTTGCATTTTTAGAGTCACTTGCAATTTGCATAAAATATTTTAGATCACAACAGTAGAACGCACTATGGTATGTTTTCCCGCCCCCCCCCATCACCCCGTCAAGTCACTCCTGTTTATGCAACCTGACTACATCCTACAGTATTCTTTTTGGAATCAAAACTTAAGACAACTTCCTTTCAATTATTCCTCTTCTTGGCTTGTATCAGCATTTTTGTGTCCCTTGGGACTTGGTCAGGGGAGAAAAAATCAACAGGGGAAAAAACGAAAAAAAGAAAGGTACTATCTCCTACTGTTTGCCTTCCAGCAAAAGGCAGAAGGGGCAATATGTACTAATGGACACACACAACTAATTGAATTTCATCTGAATTTGAGAATTTAATCAATGTGCTGAACGCTTACCTGATCTGCTCATTTCATATGGCACTTGTGGTTTTTTTTATTCCCCTTCAAAAATATTGTTTAAAAATTAAACCTTTCCAGTACTAAATTATTTCAACAGAGAATAAGGGAACATGAAACAACAGTTATCGAAAATAAAGCCAATAATTATTCAGGCAAAAAGTCTTTTCCAAAATAATCTGCTACTAGCTACTATGGACAATTAACTATAGTTTGCAAGCCAAAAAGTAGCCTTTCCAAAAGAAAACACTAGTGACAGTTTTAATAAGCATGAACCTTAACAAGCACTTCAGATTCATCTTCTATAGTCAACAATAAAGGTTTCAGGAAAGCTTAGTATGTGGAATAACACACGGTTTTCCTCATCAGCTTCATAAATCACCAGCTAATGCTGAAATGTCGACAAGGTATTTGTTCTTTAGGACAAACCTGGAAAAAAAGCAACAATTCTGATTCGCCAAATAAGAAGTAAGTTTGAGACAAGTCTTAAATCTGAAGAACATACAATTGTGATCGTTTTTAACTCCAGAAAAAAAAATTGCCATTTAATCAGCAAGAACATTGATTATTCAAAAATACACCTTCAAAGCCATACATAAGCTTTATCTAGATAAAAGACTGTATTATCAGCGTTAGGTATGCTGAAGTTCAGTCACATCTACCTTTTCATAATGAAAACACATTCACAAAATCCTTTGCAAACTAAAATGCACTGGTAAGATTGAAAGCAATCAGCCTTGAATGAAAGATGAATTAATAGCAGTTCTAAAACCATTAGACATAGACTCTATTGTCCTGCTGTTGTTTAAAGCAAGGCAAAAAAGTAAAGGGTGTCTAGGTCAGCAAAGTCATCAGTAGTTGATGGATGCACTTACAGGCATTAGAGGGAAAAAAAAGGAAATAGGAGAATACAAAACCCACTTATGAGACTCTCTACGTTAAGGATAGAAAAAAGGCCTCAAGATATGCAGTAACTCTACCTTGTTCAGAGATGAAGGTTTTCTATTTTTAGATACACATGTCAAGGACATATTTAACCCTAGAAGTGCAGCTTGATATAACATCACAATATTTATTCCTAAACATCAGTAGTTAAAACTATTCATTCTGCCAAGCACATCTTCTGAGAACCGGCCCTACCAGTAACAACTGCAATCTCTGGCTGAGGAGCTAGGAGGTAAGGAAGATGGAAGAACTGATGCTCCAAATCATGTTAATGACTGCCAACAGTTGTGTGGTGACCTCCAGGCAGGCAGGAAATGCAATGTTTATATTGTAAGAAACAGCCAAATGAACAGCTTCCAAATTAACACCCAATGTGCTGACCTTGCTCCCCCTCTCCAGCAGTCCAGCCTGCATCCTCTAACCTGCTTCTACTGCAGCAGCTCTTGAGGTTGCAAGGAGAAGAGACACCTCTCTGAGCTGCTGTAGACATAAGATGGGCACTGCTGTCTCCTGAAACCCATGTTGAGCTACTCCCACCGCATACTCGCAGTTTGACTGGTGGGAAGCCCTAAGCAGATTCTGCTGGTTATTAAATCTGAATCAGGCATAGGTGGGCTTTAGTTGCACTGCACCATAGGGACTGGGATCAGCATCTCCCATTTCAGGCACCAGTTTGTGAAGAAAGACTGAATAGTACAGCAGTTTTAACTGGTCATAGCTCTTTGCTCTCCATAGCGGGGGGGAGACGAAGAAAAAAGATACAAGGGCTAGGGGTAACAAGATCAGTTTGGCAGGTGAAATGAAGACTGAACTGGTGGGCAGAAGATAGCTACATGTCAGCTATAGCGTCTGACAGGGCTGGCAGACCAAAGATGGCAGCTGGTATATTTAGAGAACGGGAAGACATCACAAGTTTACATGAACAGAATAAGAGACTGTTCAAAAGCTAAAATAAGTAAATAGCCTAAAATCAGAAGGTATTTTTTTTCTCTTCTTAAACTGTGGATTTGTTGAAAGAATTGGAATGAAGTTACCTAATCTCTTAAAGGGAAACTACTTGAGATGTTTGATGCCATTATCACCAACAACATTTGCCTTTTCCAAGTGCTGAAGGCCCCAGCTGCACATTAACATTGAGACCTTCCAAATTCAAAGAAATGTACTATTGTGCTGCTTCCTCCCTCCCTCCCTTTGCTCTCCCATTGCGAACTTCAAACATTCCTTTTAGTTTGTCATACTTACACATCATTCTTAGTTTTGAACTAACCCTGCAAATGCCCAGAGTGGTTAATGACGATATAAAAGCACCTCATCAACATAACTAGAAACACAGAAGTACGACACAGGCACTTAAAGCCATCCCCAGGCAGAATCATTTTATCTAACTTTCACATAATGGCATCACAGCTAAGGAAATTCCACATTACTCAGAAATCAATTGGTCAAAAAAAAAAATTAAACAGGGAAAGGGAAGAATTACCTCTCATTGAACACAACATTCTCCTCACCTTCTGCTTGCCCCCCTGGTAATATCCAACCTCATAGGAAATGCCTGCTTTAACATTTGGGAGTTGTTTCCCTGCTCCCTGCAGTGGCACATCAGCTACACAGTAATCTGCAGCTGATTGTGGAATACACAAAAAACAGAAACGCTTCTGACTGAAATCCACATTCAGAAATAACTAAAAAGATCTAGTATTTGCCAAGCGTGAAAGGAAAGCATATTGAAAAGTCTCCTTGATTTCAGAGGTTATTATTGCTGGTATTTTTGCAGTGCCTAGAGACCTCAAATGATATAAGACAGTTCACAGAGTCAAACTGCATGCACACTCTAGTCCCCATCCACCAAATACTACCAGTGGAAATCAAAGGCATGACACAGACAGTAGAGGCCTTTGCCACTGCCCACCACAGAAAACAGCTGGAGAATCTGTCCCATGGAGAGGAACAGGCAGTAAATGCGCTGCTGAATTTGCTATTCTCGGGCAGCCTGGCCAAGCTGTTTTCCAGTTTTCAGGGACACGTTATAGTGCTTTTAGACCATTTTACATACATACACATGCAAAAGATACAATTTTGGTAGCAAACTTATTCCAAATCTCAGTTTTCTACTGAAACAATAGTTTTAACTGGTCCTCATTGTCATTATTCCTCTGAGCCACAGAACAAGAACTTCACTTCTAGCAAAGTCTTCTAAAGTCCAAGACCAATTAAAGAAAAAGGGGAAAATGAAACACACACACTCCAACCAATTCCTTTTAAGCCAAAAGATGGGTTTTAACTTTTTTCAGATTAAGGAGTATTTGCTTGACATAAAATTATCTTTAACATAGCCATATACATGGGAATAGTCTACCCTGACTGTTCAGAGCATGATTTTTTAGGTAAATGCAGTTTCTGAAAATGCAGTCTCCTAATACAAGGTTTCACCTCCACCAGATAATAATCACCATTTCAACAGAAAATGCAGAGCCTCGTTAGCTAGTGAGGCAGAAGACAGAACAGAGTTTAAGATCCGAATACCTAAACTCAAGTGTCAGTGCAGTCCCCAAAGTGTAGCTCAGCACTTCAGCTGAGCGGCGCTCCCTTCAGACAGTCTGATCCTTCACTCCTCTGAGCATGCCGACAAGATCTCCATCAAATATAACAGGAGTTTAGACACCTGGTTGACACATAGACATGTAATTTAAGTTGCCCTCATCAGCAAGATCAATTCCATCCAAGGTAACTGAGGGGAAAACAGACTCTACTTCGCCCCAGGCCACCATTTTCCCGACTCTCCTAATGAAATCCCTTCCCTCCTCAGCACACCTCTTCACAGAGGGAAAGCTTGACAGGTTGATAACACAAGAAACGCCCTTCAGACTTCATCAAGGCTATTACAGTCCCACACCCTTTTGTGATTATGACACATTTCACTCCCAGTGCTCAGCAATTATGTTATTTTTCAAAATGAAAAAAAAAGTTCCCACTTGTAGAGAGAAAAGTGGACTACAGCAACTGCTAATCAGTTTTGTCAGAAGTGTCCAGCGAAGACATGTGGCAGATTAATGAAATTATTGTTATAACTCGGATGAGATACACTATTTGCAGAACCTGCAGCGCCAGTGGTGGAGCATTAAACTGCATCTATTTTAAATGCTAAATTGGTTCTATAATACATTTTGTAATCCCCCTAATCACCATGCTATTATTTTCTTTACTGGGTGATTCTGTACTTTTCCTTCCCCATCAAGGCAGCTGTGTCATTAAAATAGTGCTTTATTTTTGAAGCAATCTCTATGAAGCCCTTAAAAGTAGCTTCAAAGTGAAAGCTGAGGGTTTAGATGGCTTTGTGGAGCAGCTTCACAATGAGGCAGGCAGAAGAATCAGCACTGTAAGTACATTATGCATCCATACCCTGTATGGAATTGCTTTTTCCTCTAAAAGCCACTCCATCTTTTTATCTATATTTCTTTGTCCCCAAAGAGAAGAAGTTCTTTTAAATAATGTCTCTGTGTCTACTTGTGTCTATAGCATTAGACGTCCCACTTATTTCTAGAGTACTATCACGGCTTTTTACTGCTTATGTTTGCTAATACATTCTGCAGTCGCTGCTCCTTCTCGCACTCGCGTAATGGGAAAGAGCACAGATTTCACATTGATAGCTTTCAGAGGCCAACAGGAGCCAGATCAGACTACGTTTCCCTCCTTATGCTCCCTCAGCTGTCTCTGTGCAGCCATCTGCTCTCGCACGCCCTGCACGAGGCCGCCGCTTGCTCCCGGCCGCGGAAGTCGCCGCTTTGCTGTGGTTCCTGCAGCCCTGGCCCACTGCGGGCCTACAGCCTGCACCAGCCACTGTGGGCCGACACCTTGCCGCCCCGCACTGCCCTGTGTGCATGCAACCACTGAAAATGATCTCAGCACCGATTTCTTTGGTGAAAGTCCAACTGTAAAAAGTTTGACCAATGGAAACTTCTCTTCCTATTATCACCTGATGATAGATGACTGAAGTCACAGACAGAGCATGCTTGTACAGATGAATTTCATAAAGGATCCCTTTAAACATTTTGCAACATCAATCAATAGTGGTCTTTGTGAGTAAACTTCATCTGTTCTGCTTATACCCATCGAAAGAGCTTAGTATGAGTCTGAGCTAATTATTTTGACTTCCTATGGAGAGAAAGAAGAGAACCAGCAGGAAAATAATCCCACTTTGTGCTGGGGGGTAAAGGAGATGCCTTTCTTTTCCCCTCACTGTCCTGAGCAGAGCACAAACAAAACAAACTCAGGAAAGATACCCCACTTAAACACAGCTGCTGTCAGTGCAGGTGATATTTCAGAATTCTCAGACATGCCAGAGTGAACAGAATAATCCAGATGTTTTATCTGAATGTAGAAACATTGCAAAATATGGACCTTCATATTACACTATTTATAAGAAGAATGGATGATACAGTAATGGCAACAACCATGCTACAGCAAGAATACATCTGGATTCTCAATCAGGCATTTGTTCTCCTATGATAAACTGGCTCACAGGACCCCAAGAGAGAAAGATGTTTCTTGTTTTCCTGGCTGGTGATAACGTAAATTCTGAATCAAGCAGCTCCATTCTGCACTACAGGTAGGGTTGTTCCAGCACTTCATTCCCACCAGTAAAACCCCACAGTGATAAACAAAACATCAGCCTCAACTGCTTGAAATGTTCAGGGTCAGCCAGCATTCCTGTTTCACCACTCAGCGTAGAAGGTTTGTTCACTGCATGGTTCTGAAACTTCAGACTTCAACCAGAGGTCATGTTCATGAGCAACAGGCTAAGAGAGGAAGAGATATGTACACATCAAACATTCCAGCCAACCTGCAGGCAAGACAACCTGGATACTTCTAACTATGCAACACATGAAAGAAAAAGTCTATTGAAAATGAAGACAAAAGCAAGAACACTATTTATTTATTGTGCATTACTAATAATCACAGAATGTGACATTGGAGATGCACATTGCCCTGAGGTGTAATTATTTCAAGCTACCTGATACTAACATTCACCAAATATTTTTAAATGCACTTCAGACATACTGTACACCCAAATTCTGTAACTATTTTTGCTAGTAATAAAAAAAAAAAACAAAACAATGCAGTAAGCGGTGCCTTGTCACTGTTGCAAGGAATGGGGAGAGACAAAAAAGAGAATTTAAAAACAATTAAAATAATAATAAAAATAAAAAAAAAAACCCACACACCTTATCTACTGGCTTTCGTTGTGGTGATCTGATGTGGACAGTGGCAATCTGTTAACTATTTCTCCACAGATATCTACTAAAAGATCTGTCAGTAAAGTAAAACTTCACCACATGCACTTCTACTGGGATACATGTAGAGGTCTGCAATCCACTCCTTGCCACACAGTTTTAAAGCAAAACCTGGAGGAGTGGAACAGCCCAGCTGGGGTTATCCTAAACCTTCAAGTCAACAAGCGAAATGTTTGTTAACTTCAGTCAGTCCAATCTGGGGTCTTGTTCACGTGTCCTATGGCCACCAGAAGTTTCACAAGAGGGAGATAGTTGGAAGATAAAGCAAAATAGCAAAAGGGTAAAACCTCATTGCCCCAGTTCAGTAGCCATTGATGTTTCTCAACGAACTTGGAAAAAAAAAGAAAAGAAAAAAAAGGGGTAGGTGGGAGGTGGGGTTGGTGTGCAAAATGGTCTTAGCAAGCCAGGCAGCTATGTTGCTGAATGCGTATGTGTCACCATACTCCCTGCCAGGACCACCACTTGGCAAATACTGTCTTTCTCATCCAGCCTATTTTATAAGATTGAACAAAGAAGGATGAAGTCTGTGAAGTGGAACCCACTGATTAAAAAAAACCTGGAGAATTCTTCTAGAAAATTTTTTCTAATCTCTAGAAAACAGTACCAGGACATTTGTTTTTTTTGTTTAGATGACTACCGAAACACTCGCATATTTCTAAGAAGAATTCTATAACACCCTGATTACTCAGAAGCCTCATACTTTTGTGCTTGGACACTTCGTCACGCTCTTGACACACAGACACCAGATACTTCCCAAGCAGAGTAGAACTCCCCAGTGAGTCAGGGGAGCTACTTGCACCCTAGTGAGTCCTGAACTGGGCCCAGTAAGGCAAGGTAAATTCTCATCCTCTTGTTACTGAGTTCAGTCAGCCCTTCAGTGTTGTTCGATGTAACTTTGAAAAAAAAAGAAAGTTTATTTTATTTTTAAGACAGCAAAAGCAAGCAAAAGAATTAATAAGCTACACTGCAGTAAAAAGTATGGTCTACTGGTGTTCATATAGCACTTACCAACAGAACACAAGATCAAAAAGTCCCAAAAAACTTCTCACTTCGTTTACCAGGTTGGTTTTGGGTTGCTGTTTTTCTTTTCTGTAGTTTTCATGAACACTTTAAGACTGTTAATTTGTCTCCAAGTCAGATAAAAAAACTGCCACTGCCAACACAAGTTAAAAAGTCTAACTCTAGTGGTTGCCAGTAAAAAGCCTTTATTATTTGCTACTGCTGCTACCACATAATGAGACAGAGTGTCACCAGATACGCACACCTTATTTATTCAGGGAGTTTGATTCCTAAGTAATCTTCTAATAAGTGATAGACCAGATTTGGGTCTCATGCTGACAAGGAACAGGGTTTTATGAGGGCAACAAGTGAAAAGCCTTGACAGAAGTTAATGCTTCTTTAAGAGATGATTATCTGAATCTTGTTAGGAAAGTTGCCTTCTGCTAAAGCCTATACTCAGAGAAGTACAGTACTTCAAAAGTATAGTAAAACTTTTAAGTTTTTTAACAGAACCCTACTCAGCAACTCCAAATGTCCTGACTCATTGTGTTTACCTAGAGATATCTCTGATAATAAAACCAAACAGATTGGACATAAGAGCCAGAAGGATAAAATTTCTAGAAAACACACACAGAAATTAGACATAGACAGCGTTAAAGAATATATACTTAAAGATGGATACTAAAAATCACCCCTGTTTATTACAGTGAACTTTTCTGTTCTGCAAGTGTACACTCAACTCCCTGAATTTTTTTTTATTTTTTTTTTTTTACATACTACAAATACTGAAAATTACTGACCTAGAAAGTGTATATATTGATAGACATAAGTACACACTTTAAAAATAAAGAGATAAAACTTAGTAGTTCTACATTTCATATAATTTCCTTAATTTGTATTATATCCTGTACATTGTCAAAGTCTCACTGGATTATGTACATCAATTTAGATATGAATAACCTTGGCTTTTCTGGACTTGCTCACATTTATAACAAGGTGGTTCCTTAGGGAACCAGTTGAGGGAGACTAAGATCATTGTTTCATTTTCTGTTAAAATTCTACCTCAGTCAGTCTATAAAAATTAGATTCCATAGTCATCAGTAACTTTTGAGCAATCCTTCACTCACATTACACTTCCTGCTGTGTGTATCCCAAATAGAGAAGCAGATACTTGTACTCCCCTACATTATATTCCCCTCCCCTACTCCTACATTACAGTAGCTGCATAAAAAGGAACTTTGACTCTATCTGTGGCCCATGAGTTACTACTGTTCTGCAAGTCCATAGTTGAGGACAGAAAGAAAAAAAAAAAGAACACGCTTCATTAGAAAGGAGATTTTGTTTGTTTCTTTGGACAGCAAAACCCTAAAGCAGCCAGAGATTTCAAGTGCTGGAATTGGTCCCAGTAAAGTCAAATTAGAAAGCTAAAAGCAAAGAAGATGGGCTACAAGGCATCTTAAATTGGATTAAATACATTGCATTGCTTTGTGCAATAAAAGTCTCACTACTGTGGATAGGAGGTATGTGTTAACATTGTTTGAATACATAGGTTTGCAAAGAAACCTTTTTAAAAACAACTTAGCAATGAGGAAATATAAAACAAATGGATCTGACGACAATGTTTTATTTACAATTCTTTCCTCTATTCCTACTCATCTTTCCACTTTATAGATATGATTGCATGGATAAAATTTCATAATGACAGCTTAATCCAATTCTTAAAGTCACACAGGTTACAAACCCAACTCTATATTCATATTTTATAGGATACAGCAATACGATTTTTAAATTTTAAGGCAGAGTGAGCCAGAAGAGACGGATCACCATCAGTCATAACATACGAATCCAGATGAACATCACTGAGTTAATACAACACGTAAAAAAACCAAAGTTACTCACTAAAGTTACTAACAAGGCAGCAATACATTCTGAAAAACAGTCCACTTCATTAGCTTGATACCATTATGCCAAGTTTATCCCACCAAGCAAAATGTTTAGTTTTATTGAAAGATTTGTTTGGTTTTAAATCTGAAGCATGCCCAACTGTCCAAATGAAGCTACTGCAATCACATGTAGGAAATGAAGTAGTTGATTTCACTACTTTCAGAGCACTACACTTCCCTTCTTGCCTAGCTATCTCCAGCAGGGACAACCTTGGAAACAGTTTTCTATTCATCAGTTCAACAAGTACAGCTCAGACAGTGGAAACAGGCTCCATTACATTACATCACTAATACATTTCATCCCAATTTTTCATTAGGGTGAGTCTTTTGAAAGCAAAACCAAGCCCAATTTGCTTGTGTTATGTTATCAGCTACACAAGCCCACTCTCAACAGGAAGCCCCATTGCATCATTCAGCTTCTTCACATCGAAGATTATAAGATCTCCTCTGAGTTTAACATACCTCCTGAGCTTTCCACACAGGGCTGATTTTCATCTGGTGATGTTGAAACATAGGCAGGGTTAGCTTGCCCGTTTGTGAAAACCTGGGTTAATGCATTATTAGCTGAGCTTTGACTCAAAGCCCATCCAAAATTTGGTGGTCTTGTTACCAAATGGACGATTCAAAGCAATCAGCACAAACATGTTCTCCAAGAGTTCAAGAGAAATCAGCCACAAGCTTGATAAATGGCCCCAAAACAGACTGCAAGTAGCAGTGATTTTGATCAACACCAACTTGTGCTAGATCTAGTCCAGTGACTTAAGACAGAATGTAATGAGTTTAGAATTGTAATAATTTAAAACTAGATGTTTTAGATAAAAATCAAAGTGAAGAATTCATACCAAGCCTTTACTGTCAAGGCCACTGCTCCAAACACTTAATTCTGAAAGTGAAATACATCACAACTGTATGCATATTATTTGTTAGATTTATTGTACTAATGACAGTAGGAAATACCCTTATTTTTTCAGTCATTGAATTAATTGTTACTGCCTCTTCTGGACCTTTTAAAATAAAATACTCTCATTTTATTTGCTCTATTGACTCCCAAAGTGTCAGCTTCAGTAAAAACTCAATTTTCCATTCCACAGAAGTAATCTCCAAAACCTTGGGTTTAGGCCATTAAAGATAGAAGACTGATAAGGCTTTTAAAGAATCCCTCCTATTTTTCTTAAAACGCTCTCTTAGTTTTCATTCTAGTTAAAAATATATCTAATATTACACATTATTGTCCTGTAACCAAAGTGTCTGGAGCACACATATTCACCTGCACTTGGTAATCACATCTGCTGCACGCAAACAAGAAACAGCAGCTTATGAATGAGGACATTTCATTTGTCTTGAGTAATTTACTTCTGAAGTATGTTTGATTCATTGATATACCAGACATAGAAGAACTGGCCTGGTATTTTACCTAAAATTAGCTAACAGTTCAATTAAAAAAAAAATATAAAGAATAATCAGTCATCCATATAAAAACCCATATATTCCTATATCCATAGAATCTCTTTCTTTACTTGCTCCAGGAAAAAAATAAGCAAGCAAACAAAAAGCACTCAAGAAAAACATATCTCTTCCCATTCTGGTTGTTATCCAAGTCATTTGGGAAAAAAACAACCCCTCTACAGTGTCTGAAAAAGAAATTCCGTTAATTACCTTCATATAGAGAAAAATAAAATAGTGCAATGTCCAAGATGTGTGTGGACTAGAGCTCCACAGAAATACCCATTTCCTCACTATTACTTTTGCACCATTTATCATCTTTAACAAGATGATAAATGTTTACTAAGCCGTAGCCAGGATTCCAAGAAGCCTGTATCTTTAAGACTCACCAAAATAAATAAGGTCCGGGACCTACCTACCTTAGATATTTCTGGTTCCACTTGTCTCTTGGGTGTCTCTTTTGACTCAGGCGCTTTTGGAGTACTAGTGTTCTTAACAGAGGATGATTCAACTCCTTCACCTTCAAGTTGCAGATTAATACCTTCTGTGGGGACAGGGTGATCAATACCATTTGGATTCAGATTGCAATGGATAGCTGGGAAAAAAAAATATAAAAAACAGAAAACATTGCTTAGGAAAGAAGAATCCAATGTTACAAATATTTATCACAAGGTACTAAGAAATGCCATGTGGTAAACCAGAGCTATGTCAGATCATGGCAAAAGAACTGTCTGTACCTTATACATGGATTCAGGGTGAGGTGTTTGAGAAAGGTGAGAGGCAATGCAGCACTGTATAAGGCTATTTAGCATAGCCTACTGTGTTGAACTGTGCTCTACTGGATTCACTATGCATCCACAGCCCCCAATTTAGAGGTTTACTAGGGTAGGACAATATATCACATGCATTCATCATTCAGCCATACCTTTTTTTTTTTTCTTTTCCAGGCAACCAAGTTAAAGTTTTTCTATTACATTTTCAATTACTACAACACTCTAACTCCTAAACAATGTGGGATAAGTAAGCTGTGCACAGCAAGTCAGGTCTCTGCACAGAGTAATGACTTACCCAGCTGATTATCTCCCCTTCAGCACTTTGTACTACTGCAAATTACCACCCACACCATCCTAACAAGCAAGAGGGATGGACTCTCTAGGAGCATATAATGAGGTGTGGACTAATAAGGAAAGCAGTTGGAGGAAAAGATAAAACAAATGCAAACCATAACACAGAAATGCACATTTAGAACTATGGCAGTCGTTTAATCTTTTCCTGTCCGAAATTTCAGTTCCACCACTCACATAGAAAGCAGCCTTAACAACCTTCTTGGCATGTGCAGCACTTTTAAAATGTGTGGATACTGAGCCAATTTTTCCTTCATGTGACTATCCAGTTTTTGCATTCATGTTCCTGGATAACTGTGCTACTTTTAGCACTACTCATTAATTGTCTCAACTTTCCCTGTATGGAAAATAACTGTGCTCAGATACTGTGATGCAATGCTTGACAGACCTGAGAAGAAACCCAGAACACAATGTAACGTCAAAATAAAAGCTGCCCTTTTACTCTTGCTTGCCCTAGAAGCAAAAGGTGGGGAGCAGGAGAAGGAATCAGAACTGCCAGTTTCTACTAGCTGTGGATCATCCCTTGAAAGCCTCTCATGGAAAAGAGGCTTAACCTGTCAGAGAAGGCAAAAGGTACTTCAGCTACAGTACCTTTCAAAAATCCATTCACCTTAAATCCCAGAGTCTTAATTGAAAACTTTGAGCCTAAATTACAGCAATTCCTTGGCACAGAATTAAAGCAGAGGCCAAAATGCTGCCATTTTCTCCTTGGGATTTTTAAAAACATCCAAATATTTGTAAAAGGTAAGTCAAGCACTACGATATGTACATCTGCAAGCTAAAGACAGAAACATCTGTCTTCAGGTGAAAGAAACATTAGAAAGGATAATTCATCAACAACATTCATTGACAGAAAGTAGTAAAGAATTGCAACATTTTTTATTACAAAGTGCCACCATCTTGTATAGAAGAATAGAAAAATAGGTCATTGGCCCATAGAAAAGTAGTAAAGAAACTAAAATTGGAAAGAAACTAAATTTCAGTCTCACTGTGAGTAGTTGTAGGGGATTAGTTCTGGACTTCTTTTAGAAGCATGTAAAAAGACAGATGTCTCTCCAAATAGTCAGTTCCTTAGTAGATAGCATGAGAGGAAGAGGAATCCCTAAACTACCTGATGTACAGAGCAAAGCCCTGCAGAGACCCCCTTCTGAGGAAGGGTGGGGACAGGGAGGGGGCAGGTAAAGGAAAAAACAGTAAATGATGCAGAGCTTCTAAAGGTGAGGCAAGATTTCTATTAGCCATCCCACAGACCACCACAGGAGAAGGATTGCCAGCTAAAAATCCCTTCTTTCTCAAAAGGGATCCCCCATCTGCTTAAGCCTTGCATAAAGAGTTATTGTTTTGCTTTAAAGGCACTGGAAAAAAAACCCTCTAAACTTTTTGGAGGAGTCTCGGGCTTCCTCTTCAGGCACCAATTTCTCAGAAACAAGAGCATTTATTTTAATAGGGGGAAAAGCACATAAGGAAAAATGGTCTACAGCAGTCTGTGTGGCTGTTGCTCTTATCTGTCTTATTTCAGTAGGGCGCACACCTGCAATTTCTTCCTGATATCTAAAGAGCTGTTACAGAGCCTTATTTCCCAAACCAAACTTTAAAGGAGCTTTCCCCTAAGCTTCTTGCTGCAGATCTTCTGGCAAGTCTCTTTCTTCTTTGGTTCAACCCAGTTCTGTCGGTTGGCCAAAGGCAATGCCAAACCAAGTCTCATTGTTCAAGCATGGCCTCTCACTGATGAGGAGGGAAAAATAGGTGACTGTCTTCAAATTGCTCTCTTCCTTCTACTGGTTTTCCCAGCCACATCACTGAAAAACATAAATTCTTAAACCTTAATAACGTTAGCAGAGGCATTTCCTAACTTTTGAGTCCTTTACTTCTAAGAGCACTCCATACCTACTCCTCCCAGGATTTTGCTTTTGTCATGGCTACAAGACTGCGATGAAGCTGAACTTGAACACAGCTGCAGCTTGACTTTTCCCTTGCAGGACCTCTTTCTGTGACAGAGAAAATGCAAAATCCTTTTTAGTTCTGCAGTGAAGTTAACAGGCTTCACCTGCTCTGGCTGTATGGCCATTACGGGGAGGTATCCAGAACCTGCCCAACTTATGATGAAGAGGCTTTGGGGCTTATAAGCTCTCATACGAGGTTTCAAAGAGATATGATTTTGTGGTTTATATTTACATCAGTGTGTCTTAAGACACCAAAAAATTCTGTCTCTGTTGTAGATCATATTCACCTATCATTATCTGTCTCCTCTATATCATGTTTATCTACCTGAAAGAAACAAGTAATTACTAATGACTACTTTGCTTATCCTCCAGACCACAGAAGAGATGGATGTGACCTACCAAGTCAGACTTTTTTCACAGACCAATGAGGATGGAAATTGTTCTGCTCATAGCCAAACTAATTCCCTCCTTTACAAAAAAAAAAAATAAAAAATGAGAGATATCCTAACCAACCTGTAAAAGTACTCCCAGCACACCCTGCTCCAGCAAGGGCTGGAAATTAGCAGTGAGACACCCTTGGTATGGAATGCAGTCCATAAAAATCCCTCCAACTGTCTTCTGCAAGGATCTGGCCTAGCTGAACAGGAAAACTCCTACATCCACTTGTGTAACACTAACATACCTCAGCAGCATCCAGAAACAAGCAGGGTTTGGTTGTCTGCCCCTTTCCAGTGCTCACCAGAGAGAAATCACAAAGCACAGTGGGATTTAACACTGCCTGGAGTAACTCTGGCAGCGGGAATCTTCCTGTGGATTGCATCTCCTTCCTTCCCAGTGACCACAAACAATACAGATTAGGGAGGAGAGTTGTAGGGGATGGACAAGGAAGGCCTCCTGGGTTTCAGCATTGATTTACCACCCCTTACAGGGAGCAAATGATCCAGATTTCTGATAACACAGTAGCATCACCTGCATGACTTAAAGAAATTAATCACATGGCAAGATGCTTCTTGACTCACAGCCCATCATTCTTTCAACAGCAATGAATGTTAGTGCTGCTTCAGAAATGCTTTCTATTGAGCTCCTTTAGGATACAAAAGAGAAAAAATTGGAGAGGCCACTAGCAATTACATACATGGCCATTATTTTTTTACTGTGAGGGCGTGACTGGTTAAAAGAAACACAGGCTGCCTCAGGAAAGACTTTTCCAAAGTTGATGATATTGGGACGGAGACAACATTTTTATTTCCTTGGGGTAGAAGAAGAAGGAAAGAGTTCATCTCTGTCCTTCAACACCATCACAGTCCCGGCTTACCATACACCTGGACTGAACCTGTTCTTTAAGGAAGACACAACTAGGACAAGTGCCTTAACGCGGGGACAAGGCAGATTGGAAGGCAGGAAGTAAAAGGCAGAGGTGAGGGTAAGTATCTCAGTCACTTGGTAAAGCTCGTCTCTGTCATGAGCCATCTTCAGGTTGCCAGCTCTACTCTTCTCCTCTAGAGCCAACTCACAGCTACATAGAGGGCAAGAAGGAAAGAATATTTTCTTGCATAGGTCTGTTCTTTCCTGTCACAACACAGAAATACATCTGCTCATCTCTGGGGCAGACAGAGGTAGAGCTCTTGCCTCCTTTTAAATGGCAATACACATCGTAACTGCTCCCTCACAAGATTTGCTAAAAGCAGGGAAAGAGGTCATTGTTTGGTCAATAACACATTCACTTCTTAAATCAGCACCTTACCTAATTTTAGCCAGATAAGGCAGCTCCAAACTCAGGACTGACTATGCAAAACTAAAGGGGCTGGGGAGCTGGCAGCATCCCAGCTTAATGTCCTGTAGAACTGGGTCTAAGCAGCTCTTACAAAAGGATCATAAATCACCAACTTTACTGCAACCCAACTGCTGTGACTTTCTTAGTTGACTCTTCTTAAATCTCTTTCAGGACTTAATCGTATATTCAGCAGGAAAAGATTCTACCTGTAGACAAAGCCGTTTCTTGCTAAAACACTTGTGCAGGCTCTGCCTTCTCATTACCCTGGTATTAGCTACACAAGCTCACCCCACCCACTGCATTCAAACCATTCTCCCACACTGCTGCTTTGACAATATCCCTGCTGTCTCAGCAACTCTCCATTATACCAAATTAAATCCACCTTATCATTCCTAGACTTTAAAAGTCCATCAAGACACCAAACCCCACCTTCAAATCAACTGACAATACCAGCCTAGTATCATTAGATATTAGCATTATAATCAGATTTTGAAACAGATTCTCTTCCAATACTCTTCCATACAGTCTCAATATTCATATATCGTCCATATGTCTCACTAATAGAACTCTTCATCCCGTTTCAGAGCACTTACATTCTCCTTTCCCTGTTGAAAACCCCATGTAACAGTTGATTAATGCTGTTTTTCTCATGTTCCCCAAAAATTGTCACTTCACTTGGACTGAAAGCTTTCTGTGGTGGGAACTTGTTTTCTTCTGGAGAGGGAGGGTGGATGTTCTGTACAGCTCCAAGCACATGCCAAGTGGTACTGGCCGACACAATAACATAGATCCACAGATTACATTTATGAAACAAACTGCTATTTAAAACAGAATCACAGAATGTCTTTGGTTGGAAGAGACCTTAAGATCATCTAGTCCAACCTTCAACCAAACACTAGAGCTCACCACTAAACCATGTCCCTAAGCACCAGGTCTACACTCCATTTAAATACCTCCAGGGATGGTGACTCCACCACTGCCCTGGGAAAGCTATTCCAATGTTTAATAGCCCTTTCAGTGAACCAATGTTTCCTACTGTCCAGTTTAAACCTCCCCTGGAGCAGCTTGTATCCTTTACTTGTGGTCCTGTCATACACCACCAGGGAGAAGAGGCTGTCCCCCTCCTCGTTCCAACACCCTTTCAGGTAGTTGTAGAGAGTGATAAGGTCTCCCCTCAGCCTCCTCTTCTCCAGACTGAACAACCCCAGCTCCCTCAGCTGCTCCTGATAGGGTTTGTGCTCTAGGCCCTTCAGGAGCCTCGTTGCCCTTCTCTGGACACGCTCCAGCACTCCTATGTCCTTCTTATAGTGAGGGGCCCAGAATTGAATGCAATATTTCAAGGTGTGGCCTCGCCAGTGCTGAGTACAAGGGGATACAAAGATACTTAAGTGCTCTCATATTCCTAGCTCAACGGTAGAGTTCAATCTACAGGAAAATACCCATTTTCTCAGAACTTAAAAGACTGCTGAGATCTGCCAAGTTATGACAGTTAAAAACTTTGAGAAAATAGTAAGTGAAGCACCCAAAAATGGAAAAATAACCATGTCTGTCCTAAAAAAACACGGAAGGAACAAAATGAATGCAATACACAGTGTATTTTTTCCACATGCTAGAACACAAACCCAAGTCCTTTCCACGTATACAGAGCAAGAGAATTTGTTGCCCTGCAGAGGCTGATACATCTGTGCCCACGCAGATCCCTGATGGCACGTGTTCGGTGTTGGAAAGGAGAGATCACAGGGCAATGGGAACGCTCCGCTTCCCTCGCTACTTCCCTCCCTCCCATCCGTGCCTGCCTCCCGGGTGGCAGGCAGCCAAGAGACAGCTTGTCTGAGCACGCCTGATGGTACACAAAAGTCACCAAGAGCCATAATAAGTTACTGGCATCTGGGGGCAAGCCTTGCCTTTTCCTAGAGGGTATTCTGTGAACCCTGTCTTGAGATAAGCCTGAAGGCACTCTTCAAAACACAGCCTTGATATATCCAAAATTGTGCATGGGCAGATGGAAGGTCTGTGGCTCCCCATCTGTAGGCTCAAGGCTACATTTGATCTGCAGATCAAATCGATGATCAATCGCTACCTCTGTGCACTCTACTGCCTACCATGTCAAACATTTCATAACTACTTGTTTCACTGGGAATACTGCTGGCTGCTTAAAATTTTAAGCAGATCAATTAAGGTTACATTAAGGCATATTTGGCAAGTACTTGCGTTACATTCAGTAACAATTGCTCTATTCTAAAAAGCCATTGAATAAAAATAGCATCTTCTTACTCATGTGCCCTGTTCTGTGCGCATCACAGTCATATGCTGGCTTTTGCTATTCAGAGACAAAAAGCAGGCGCGGGATAGACTCATCCAACCTCTAATAATCCTCAAATAAAGAAAACTTTCATGTGTCAAATACTGGCAAATACACAAGCTCCATGTTATGTATTTATGCTACAGACTCAGGTGCACAATGCTAACAGCTAAGTCCATACAATGCACCTGCTATTCCCACCATAAATGCCACGTTGTTGAAAAAGACAAGTCAGGCCATATAGCTGCAACATTAATAAACTAGGGTTGGAAAATGCAAGGACCATATATAAAAGGATCCAAATATCTTCTCAGTCATGTCAAGTCTTCATGAAGGTCATGAAGATTTAACAGGTATTTCCAGGAAAGGAGATCTTACAAAACCTTTGGACAGCAACTCTCATTGGAGCTACTCCTGCCATCTCTGCCCTGTTCTTTGTCAAAAGCAAATCAAACCTCCAACCACATCAAATTTTGCAGTCAGTGCTTTCAGTCAGACTTCTATACACTTCCAGATGCTGCCATTTCAAAATGGAATAGTCAGACTACATCCCTGGGGCTTTCTGGTTGCCATGATTCACAACCCACTTTAACTGAGTTGATCAAACAGGAGCCATTCATGTTGAGAACACGGAGATCTCATTCCAGATTGAGATGGCTGCTCACACTGACCAAACACGAGCAAGAAGGATCTGCACTGCAAAGCCCTCGTTAATATTTCCAGACGCATATACTTTATTAGTAACTCTGAATATCCCCAGAAAATCTGGGATTATTTCAAAGATTATGCCTGACCTGAGCAGTCAGTACCACTTCTACAATACTAAAAACCAAGATTCAAACCAGCTAACAAAGATGACCTTAATTTGCACATAAAATTTAGGATTATTTTGACTACTTTATCCAACAGAATGTTTTTCCACAGTAATTTGTTTCTATAAACCCTACAGATGCTCCATCTGCCTCACCATTCAGTCTCTAGTTTTGAGAACCTGACTTTTGCCAGCAGGAGTTTCTCCATACAGTCCAATCTCCAGCTAATGTAAATCGCCACAGATCCCTCAGCCCATCACTTTGGACCCGGTGAAACTGCAGAGAAGGTTTCACTTGCATACAACCTGCTAATTATGTTGTCACCTAGTAAATACTGCTGGCAAGCTGCTGAGCAGGCAGCTTCAAGATTTTGCTCACTGTGTTTGTTGAATTTGCTTCTCTAATGACCACCAAATCAGCAGCATTCACACAAAGCAAAGAAGCCCACCAAATCAGTCAGGAGTTCAAAAGCTCGGACAGAGAGCAAGGCTTGGCACACACAGTTGATAGAATCAAAATTTTTGCCACACTGCTGCACCTTCAAGTCCCTCCAGAGAACTGCTCATTTTTCTAGCCTCTCTTTACCATGACTACGGATCATCTGCTGGGTTAATCAATTTAGCAAACAATAAACTTCTTACAACACATGAATTTTAAAATTAAGAGTTTGTTCAAGCAGTGGGATATGCCCTCCAGCTGGCAGGTATCTTGAAGGGCAAGAGAAGAGGCAGGTCTGCAGCAAAGAAGCAGACATTGAACCAGGTCAGGATGGGCAGGGCGGGCAGAGCAAAGGGGAAACAAGTGTAGAAAGTAGACAGAGGTAAAAGGGGATAAAGTGTTCAGAGAAGGGGTGTTCATTTTAGTTTGCAATTGTGAATTATGAGCCTTTTGCCTTTTTTACTCCTTTAGAGTTATTGTGTTCAAGACAAAAATCTAAAGTAACTGCACTCCTGATGCAACTGTCCCTAAATATATGTAGCTGTGCCACTAGGTAGTCATCCCATGGTACCAAGCCAATTATTACTACAAGCCATCCACTCTCTCCAGAAACAATTAAAAAGCACCCAAAACTAAAGTCAAATACATCTCTTACACACACCACAGCTGTAAGAGGTAGCTGATGGTAGAGTCTTGTACAATATCAAAAATATATCAAGAAACTAGAATGAGCAACTTAACATTTCATCTGGAACCAAACGAAACTCATAATTTGGTTGAAGGCCATGCAAATCTTTAATGTATAGAGAGGAAAAAAGACTCCTTAGCTGTCTACAGAACAAATCCCATACAAGAAGAGGATTTCTTATTCTGGGCTTAGCATGAGTTTGCCTTTTAAGATCCTCATCTCACCAAGATACATAAGTACTTAAGTTTACTTAGCTAAGAAATTTACGTGTGCGTTTTTGACAATTTTCCTGTTGGAAACTACTTATGATGGCAATATCCACTTGTCATCTCTTATCGCGCAGACTTTAGCAAATGCTGTAAACATAAAAGACAGTTTCTGTTACACCTGCTCTTCAGGAGACAGACTGCATATTATCACTAGGCTAGACAGACCTTGGAGCCTCAGCAAGGTAGGTTCTGCCTTTCTAACAGCAATGGGATTTCATAATAAAAAGCTGGCACAATGACTGGACAGCCCAATTATTTTTGAGGCATTTTCTCATTCCATT
Source organism: Baryphthengus martii (assembly GCA_013396935.1). Taxonomy (NCBI): domain Eukaryota; kingdom Metazoa; phylum Chordata; class Aves; order Coraciiformes; family Momotidae; genus Baryphthengus; species Baryphthengus martii. The sequence continues at coordinate 46,258 of VWZK01000592.1, forward strand.
TTAATAGATGTTCAGCTGGTACAAGCACCTCTTGAATTCACACTAGCAGCAGAGAGGCTCATTGAAAAATGGAACAATTTAGTGAATAAGGAAGGCAAGTCTACCACTAATCCTGCACAGGTACAGAGGAAGAAGAAAATACTGGCAAAGGAGGAGACTAGTGAGCCATGCAATTAGCTCAGAGCAAAATGGATCCTAGTGAACAAAGTAATAAAGATCAGTAACATGTATCACATGTATACAGGAACATAATTTGAGCAAAGGATTACAGTACAAAATAGGTGGTAATTTGTCTTGCAAACTAATTTTACCCTTCGTTAAGATAACGGTTAGTGTGAGCATCTACAATGCTTCCGAAAAGTGAACCAACTCTGGATTTCAAATTTTTTGAGATGCACAGATTTGCAATTGAAGAGGGTGCTACAGGAGGTAAGAAGTCTAAGCATGAAAAATAAAAAAAAATAAAAATCAATGAGTAGATAGAGGAAAGCACCTAAAACAATGTTCTGTCTGAAGGAAATACACCATACATTGCAAATGTCAGTCACCAACTGACTTTGGCAAACTCCAAACAGGTACCACTGCTGCCCTCTGAGGATTTCATGGTGACTATGGAGAGAAAGTATCTTTTCAATCTAAAGAACACACCTGGGTAAGAAACAAATCTTCACCAGTTCGCTGTTCCCGAAGGAAGCTTGTCTTGCAATCACTGCTTAGAAGATTAGTTAGTCATGCTCCACTGCGAATTATATTTCTAAGAATGCCTCATCTCAAGTCCTTACATAGCACTAATACTCAATTCTATAATCAGACAGCATTACACCAGAAACCTTTTCTAAACACTAATGAGCCTATTCAGCACACAAAGAACGGCTCAGACACACACAGGTGAAGTCTCTCCTATGGCATGAGGTGTGCTGTCCCAGACATGCACCACACATCTCCGCCTTCGCCCTACTCATGAAAGCTGCCGTCTGCTGAACATGTGGCACAGAAATGGCTGCAATTCAGCTGTGGGTCCAGGTTTAATTTCTTCTCCCATGAATGATGCACAAAGTCATTAAAACGCAAAGGAAAATATATTTATTCATTCGCACTCGCATAATTAGTTTGCGACCTGGCAGTCGACTTCTGTTTTCAGTTCTGGCTTTCTCTCAACTGCCTAAAAGTTCCCTCCTCTTTCACTGTTCGACGCTACCCCTTCCCTTCACATTTAACTGAAGGGCCTGGAAATGCCTCCTTTCCTTCCCTCGGTAAAATTCTTCACCTCCTACTGCTTACTCATACCACCGTATCCTACTTGCCCTAGTGCTCCAGCCAATTCATGTAACGACAAATCATTAGCTGAGAGAATGCAATTGTTTTGCTAGAGGAAAATCCAGGAGAAAGCTTCTATTTACACACATTACAATTCTTCTTTCTTTATGTTTCTGAAACAGCATTATTAAAAGTCTCTTTCTTGCTTTTATTAGATTATTTGCAGAGAAGCAAATCAACTCAACTAAAATCCCCTCTAGGAGAGGAAGAGGAAAAAAAAAAAAAGCCACAAAACCAGGGCAGAGGAGAGCAAATGAGCGAAGGAATGGAGAGAGGTAATGATCTGAACATTCAGATGAAGAGCACGAGCTAGCAAGGTTCCAAGTTATATAGAGATGGACAGGACTGCGCTAAGGACAGGCTACAATCCACACCAAATTTCCTTCTCGTGCCCTTTTCCTGCTCAGTCCCATACTCCCTGCAAGCCTATTAGATGCTGTAATTGAATGCAGAGTTCACTTCAGCCCAAGTTCAGTCCCTCTGCCCACCTGCTCGCCTCATCCAGGAGCAGCACATCTCAGGGTGAATTCTTGCTGTTCCGAGTAATCAGCCTGCTCTTTAATGCCAAGTTTAGCTTGTGCTGCACAGAGAACACACAGCTACTGACAGCAACTCCCTCATTCTCTTTGTAGTCTTTCTGCCACAGGACACTTCTGGAGAGAGGAAGAGGACCCTATGCAAAGGTGAGGGAACGTACAATTTACCAAAGGCAAAAGCCACTGAGGGTGAGATTTGTAGATCTAATCTGCTACAGGCTCTCCTGAAGGTATCTCTCAGACCATATTTCACCTCATTTCTGCAGGTCTGTACAGTAGTTTCTAACTTTACCTGCTGTTGGGAACTGGCATTTTCCAGGATGGCATTTCCACAGCTGCAGCCTGATATAGGGCCTCTCCTTTCCCTGCAATTCCATTGACCTGTCAGAGCAGACAGTTCCTTACAGACCAGTACCAGTTAGTTCTTAGATACTGGGAAAGAGAGCTACATATCCTATACATCACGACCCTGCCTGTTAATGTTTTCATAGCTCAGTGCCCAGTTCCCCAGCTCCTCTCTATATTTCTGGGTTGTCCTGGCCAAATTCTCCTCTCAGTTACTTGATGGAAATCAAGCTCCTGCGGTGAGTGGAATTGTTCCGGATACACACAAGACGAGCTAGATTTTTCTTATAAAAGTGATCAGTCTGGGTCAGACTAAAGTCTCGCCCTTTATGCCACTGCTCAAGGAAATGGTGTGCGAGCAGGGCATACATGAACTGATCCTTCCTTAGCAGGTTAGGAATGACCCGAGGTTGGGGAACTGTGTGTTATATGAAAAACTATTTCCTTTTTCTAATTTAAGCACAAAACCCCATTACAACTTCGTTGTTCTGCCTTATGACTTAGTTCCTTTTTCACCTTCTCCAGACCATTCCTCAATGTCTAAGAGTTCTCCCCATGGCCATCTCTTTTCCAGGCTAAAGAATTAGAACCTTTGTAACCTGCCCTCAGAGAACACACCACATCTGACCATCTGACTGCTCTTTTCTGTATTCTTTCCAGTCTTGTTCCTTTTTTGAGGCGTGGCAAGCAAAAACCGCAGGGAGCTTTCTAAATGCAAAGAGCAATATGCAATGATACAGAAGCAATGATCTTTCTTGCCTTGTTCTGAGCTCTTCCTCATAGTTCCTGAAATTCTGTCTGCTGTGTTGACCATGAACAACCAGACAGTTTCAGAAGACTTCAAAATTACTCAATCTTCTGGCCCTTTTCTCCATCTTTGCCTTTGGCACCTTCCAGAACTACACCCTCCACATTCTCTGCGTGCTCTGAGCAAACAATTGAGGGCTGAGTTGTTCAACTGTTAATCTGCACGGGCAAATACCTGTATCCACGCGAAGACAACAGCTTTCATGAGAAATAGTCCACAATAGGATTGCTCAGTCCCAACCTCTGATTATCTCTTTTTCATAGAGTTGTTGCCTCAGACATCACAGTTTGGACATAGAGACACCAGAGAGATGGAACAGGGCACAAGAAGGTAAAGCTGTCTGAGCCATGACATGAGAGGAAGTTGGCACCAGAACCAGACACAGTATCCCCAACAAACCCAGAAACTCAATACTTGGTGCACTGCGCAGTAGCCCTCCAATAGTTCTACCACCTTTGCAAACCAGCTGTAGCACTTTCAGAGTCGAATGGGCATAACAAAAACTTACGGTGCTCTGATATATAGCTCTGCACTCACTAAGAAACCTACACGATGATGTGTTGGACAGAAACCTCTCCAGGGTTATCAGCAGAACAACCTGCACCAATCTGCAACTGTGACACCACCTCTATTTTGTAACTTCCATTTAAGCAGTAAACATGGGATCTTACAATGTCACTACAGACTTTTTCAGTATAACCCAGTAGTATGTTAGGAAATGCATCTAATGTCTAACACTTGTCGTTTGCTCACTCGCCTTCCCTTCTTGGTGGAGAAACCACATGAACTTTGAAAGCACTGTTCCTTCCCTTTGCCTGTACATCACCACCACCTGACAAGTTTTATTCTCATGATGGTATTCAACTGCATTGAAATAGCCAATTTATATCAATCAATATCTTCCTTGAGCTTCTCAGTCTTCCAAGTATTTTTAAAGTGTAAGGCCAAACACTTACGCTATGTGTATCTAAACTGGTTGACCTGAAAGCACTTCTGAGACTCCAGATACACTCTTATTCTACAACCAAATTTCATCCAAAGAAAACGCAGCGCTGTCTATACTGTACCTCGATTCCTACCTAACCTGGGTTCATTTCTAAAAGCAGAGAGGGGAAAATGATCACACAGCCTGCAATCATATCCACTCCCCACTCAGTCTGAATATGCCCAAGGAGACTTCAGTGCAGTGACATTCCTTGTTACCACAGCTTCGTTTTGGGATCTCCAGTTCCCACAGTGGAACATACAGCTGAAGCTATACTTCAGCTCCCTACACAGTGCCTGAGGAGCAAAGTGTACCTGTACGAAATGAGAACTTGCAGTCCAGAAAGACCTCTGGCCTCAGACAGCTACATTACTCCTTTGGTGAAGAATCACAGACTGTCTACCTTGTTACAGACAGATGCAATGAACTGTGACTTTTTCAAAGGTAGCAGCCTAGATGGGAAAGCTTTAAGCAGTGGTTCAAAGCAGAGGAGTGCACACTCAGACCAAGCAGTATGCATGCTGGGAGAGGGGGGTCAGGGGGGTGGTAGTGTGTCAAGGGAAGCTCCATCTTCTGAAGTTGTGCTGTCAATGAGAAAGAAAGAAGGGCATAGATGTTACAGCCCAACAAGAAAGCTGCCACATGTATGTGGATGGGAGTAGTATGCTCCAGCCTGGAATCCTATCCCTGCTGATGTATTTTTGGAATAAATGATCATTAGGCATACAGAATTGGTAACAGGACTAAAAGCTAGAGTTCAGTCTTCCTCCTCTCTGTCCTGTGTGCACCTCCACCACTGGTTTTATCCATCTCCTCTGCTATGAACCTACGTGACAGTTTCAGCTGGAGAGACAGATCAGTATCTCAGCCCTGCTTCTAACTGGCAGCTCTTTCCAAGCCACATGTCCAAGCCCCTCAAGCTAAGGAGTGATTAGAAACTACTGAAGAAAACAAGAGCATCGATGGAAGTACATGACAGAGTTTCTTACTTCTTTGCTCCATAGGTAATTATGTGTGCTGAAAACCCATCTATTAGATCACATTCCCTAGAAACTTAGATCTAGAGACATCTAGTCTGAGCCTGGAAAGAGTGCAGGAATAAGACAAAGTTGAATAACCAAAATACCTGTCAAAAGAGTTGTACTTTTGGGCACACCTGGGAACAGCATGAGAGATACCAACACTGAAACCTATCCTTCAGATGCTCCTGAAATTCCGGGCATAGTTGGCCCAGCACATCTATGAGCTCACTGTATCTCAAGTATCTGAGGCAACCCACGGCAGCGCTCACCACCCACTGGTGCTGGCACCAAAGGCTTTCCAAACAGGTATATAACATTGCTGAAATTCAGAGGATCACTTCAATAGAAGTTGGTTACAAGCTGCAAATAACTTCAGTCTTGCGGCAGTTAACCTTGACGCAACACCCCAGAATGCCCAAATCTCCTTCGAGTCTCTAGTCCCCTTGAGGATTCCCAAGAGGTAAGGCCAGAGTCATTGACATTTTGTCAGCAAGGCTCCACTTCTTAGAAAAAAATACTCTCCCATAGGTAGATCCAGAGTCTCAACAGCACAAGCCCACTACAGAAGAGCCATAGGACAGCAGAACTTAGAGGAGACGACCAGCAACAAACATATCTATGCACCTTCCAAAGCCTATAACACACAGCAGGGAAGGCATTAGACCAGACTTCATTAAACACTCATTATGAAAGAATTTCATGATATAATTAGCACTTTCTTGCTCAGGAATCTGAGAGACACCACAGGTCAGGGCTGCAGGGGATTCAACAGAACCACGCGGGTTTACCTGCACGCATGCATTGTCTGGTGGGTGCTGTCAGTCTCTCACTTTCCCGTGCAATAAACACGGGGTGGGGGGAGAAATCACCCATTCTCTCTTCCCCTTTACCTCTGCTGCACAAGAGCAAGAAGAAAAAAAATAAAATTGAGAACACTGTTGCAGAGATCAAAAGCCCTTTTCTGCTGGCTCTGACCTAGTTCTTTCATTCTTACTAGAGGGGAAAAAAAAAACCAAACCACTTAAAGGAACATTGTCAAAACTGTTAGGTCTAAAAATAGACTTACCTTGGCAGTGCTCCATCAAGGACTGCAAACTCACTGTCCCCCTACACACACCAATCCTTTCATCAATCAGGAAGCACTGGTACTACACAGCCCCAAGGGTTTCCCAGTCCCCATAATCCCTTTTGCGATGGTCAGGTATGTATTGTATATAACTGGCAAGGAACTGTAGCATCCTCCAAATTCCTATTTCATATTTGCTATTCCATCACTGTCAGCTATCCCAATAAAAAATTTGGGCTATTTTCCTTAAGTAGAATGCTGGACTTTTGTTGCCAGAATTAAACTCCAGCTCTCCATGCTAAGACAGCATTAAAACAATCAATTTTGAGGAATATTTCAATAGTTTGTTAGACAAAATGAAATCAGTATTTTTCAAAGATTCTTCACAATCTAGAAGTTACAAAATATTTTCATTTTAGCCATACAGAGCACTTCTGAAAGGAGAAACAAAGAGTGTCTGGCTTGGTGGCTGAGGCTGACGAATGGGTGGTTTCCACAGAACGCTAGCAACGGCAGAGCTGGTGGGGCAGTGGATGTTGGCTCCGGCCGGGAATTCCTATGCTCGAGGATCCGTGGTTCCCTTGCGCCCCAGGCAGCTCTCCACTCCGTGCCATTTGCATCCCAGAGCCAGCCACTTGTGAGCTAGTGCAAGAAGCCAGTAGGCCCAGCCATCCAGAAGCCCCGCTACGCTCTGTACAAAGGTCTGAAGACTGAGTAAGCCCATCCCAGCCAAGCTCCCAACTGACTACCACCGAGACTGGAAGGCCAGACAAGCTCAGCTTAAAACAGGTTTTCAGGGCTTTCCTTACTTCTGAGCTTCCAGAGCTGATGTACAGCAGGTTATGCTCTCAAGATCCCAAGTAGTAAACCAGGAAAACATTATCCCAGTGAAAATAAACAAATCAACCAACTAGGAAATTAAAAAAACAAAACAGTCTGCATTTCCTGAGTCCAAGATGTTTTGAGTTCAGCAAATTGGCATTTTTCTTCAAAACTATCAACTCAGAAGATTCAATGACAACTTTACTTGGCAGTAGAGTAGGATCCACACACTGTGGTGATCAGAGCCATGAGAGACAAGTAACCTTTCCGCTTCTCAAAACACCACATTACCTGCCAAAAGTCACAGTTCATGAAAAGAATACAGCTCACACCCACAGCTCCAATGAGGCAGAAGATGCATTAAGACAAATGTGTGTGCTTTTAAAGCACACTCACACCAAGAAGCATAGTTTCAACAAAAAATGATGGATAATAAAAGGTCAAAAATGTGCATGCACACAGGCGAACAGCTACTTGTGCTGAAGAAGTCATCTTCCTGTGCTAGAGGGGGGGTAATACAATTATACCAAGGCAAGAAAGTTGAGGAATTAAAAACCAAAATGGGAAGATGGCAGAACGTACAGGCAAGAAAGCCTGTTCTGAGAGACCATGGCAGGGATGCATCCTGCAGAAAGGAAATGGGAAGAAGGAGTTAAAGAAAAAAGAATCTCATCTCAGGAGAAGGGAAAAGCACTGCTTCCCAAAGCTTTAGCAGAGCTTTCCTTCATTAATATTTACAAAGCTTTTAGAGATTCTCAGATGGAAGGCACTGCAGATATGACAGGAATTATTACAGACCTGAAAAGATCTAGCAAACAGACTAAGAAGGACTTCAAGTGAATAAAGGAGGATGACATTAGAGAGCACACTGATACAGGGGTTGCTGCTGGCATACGAACCATCTGGTGCATGGCAGTCCACTTCATTTACTTACTTACCCGCTACTGGGCACGCATGCCCAGTTCATGTTGCTAAGTTTTTGCCACCAAAGAAGGAATGCTTTTATTCAGGACCGCTACCTTCCATCTTTCTATCATTACAGTCTCCAAATCTACCAGTCAATAAAGCAGCCTGTGCATAAGAAATGTGACTCCTGAAGAGGCTTAGGATGGACAACTTTAGACGGACATAGACACCTTCTGAGACACAGTGGTTTTGTTTACCTTGAGTGTGCCTAGGAAGCTGGTTTTCAGGGATGTTAAGCTGCCCATTGCCTTCAGTAAGCACAAGCGTTTGCTGGACTATCATTTGCACTGCTCATTTGGGTACGCTACCAGAAGACAGCTTCAGTATGATTTTCAGCAATAAAGCAAATGGTCTCTGATGAGCTGTAGATCTTAGCATATCTGAGAAATAAAGGTCAAGGTGGTCTCAAGATAAGCACCCTAAAATACCCAACATACCCCTGATGAGGTATGAGAGGGGGTCAGATGGACTTCTGAAACTTTCCCAAAGGCACATAAGAAAGCAAGATGTGACACAAACCCCAGGATTCCCAGCGTCCCACTCTAAAGCGTTAAAATACAAGTGAATTTTGGAAGCGGACAGCAAGAAAGGGGATTTGCCTTTTCAAATACACCTAGTCACATCTCTCTTCCAACTTCCCAAAAGCCCCACGGAAAGGGAACACACAGCCAACAGCAGACTGCCACAGAAGCCTGCAACTATTGGAAGACCTCAGCAAAGCGCCCACCTTTCCAGTTCTCGGGAGGCACCAGCTCAACTACCGGGTGCTTTCCCAGGAGCCAGGCACCTCACGAACACCTCACAGCATCCAGCTGCCCGGGAGCCGGGCACCTCGGCCCTTCGGCTTCTGCATCCCTTGCTGGGGGGAGGAGGGGCCGAGCGCATCCCGGCGCCGACAGCTTCGAGCCCATGCGGGAGGACGGTCGGGGGCTGCTTGAGCTTCGTGGGTCTCCCACCCTTGGGGCACTTCGGGGATTTGGGCGGCACCGAGGGACGGTGGCGCCTCGGCTCCCGCGGGAGACGGGCGACGGGGCGGAGAAGGCGCCGCCGGGGCCACTTCGACGGGGGGGGCGGCGTAG